>CM076583.1:1323098320-1323604564 GCA_034641835.2 Pinus albicaulis
TTGATCTGGCAGATTTCCAAGAAGGGAAATCAGTTGTCAGAGGGTGCAAAAGGTGCATGTTTCGCCAAGGGCCTTAGATCTAGTTCTCTAGCAAAGATAAAGGGAAGTTCCGACACATTTATGAGCAGATGGCTCCTCATGGACCATGTGATCAGGAAAAAATGGATGGCCTTCCCAACTTCTCAGTTTGGAAGGCTAGGATCCTGATGGTCCTAGAGGCATATCACCTAAGAGACCATGCAGAGAAAACTCTGGCCACACTGACCGATGCAGATCTCCTTAGGAAGCATAATGAAGCCGCTGGGCATGCCAAGCAGCTGATCATGGATGGAATTAAGGACCATATTGTTCCACACATAGCTGAGAAGAAGACAGCTAATGAGATGTGGAAGGCCTTAACTTCCCTATATGAGGGAAAGTCTGTCCAAAGGAAGATGATGTTGGAGACTCAGATGAGGTCATTCATAATGACCAAGGGAGAAGACATGGAACATTTCCTCTTCAGATTGCAGTCGATCAGAGATCAGTCGACTGCAATGGGTGCTAAAGTGGAAGATGATGTGATGATCAAGATTGCTCTCAATGCAGTCACAAATGAGTGGGAATCCTTTATCCAAAGTATCTTGGGCAGAGCGGACCTCCCAGATTGGGACAGCTTGTGGGAAATTCTGCGTCAAGAGGAACTCCGTAGAATCACCAAGAAGCAATACAACTCTGGATTCAACAAAGTGAAGAAGGAAGATGAAGAAGATGCAGCCTTGGCATCAAAGAGGCAGCAGGGAAAGAAGAAGAAGGATCTGTCAAAGATCAAGTGCTTCCAGTGTGGTGAATTATGACACTTTGCCAACAATTGTCCTCAGAAGAAAAAGGACAAGGAAGCTTCTTCTTCCAAGGCTACTATGGCAGATGATGGGTCGGAAGATGATGCAACCATGAGTGCTCATGAACCACAAAAGTGGGGCGATGTGGATCTATAAAGGAGCTACAGAATGGGGGCGGGATCCTTGAGCAGCTTATCTCTTGGATCAAATGCGAGCTACAACAGCCTTAAGACAGTAGTGGGACAAGTGGAGCAGTGGGTGCATAAATCACGAATGAAGTAGAAGTAGCTTTGAAGGCTGGAAGGAGCAACGCAGTGCAGATGTAGTAACAGCGTAGAGGCAGCAGCAACAGCGTAGGGGCTTATGTGACTTCAGCAGCGTGAAGCAAAGCTGCTTACGCAGAGCAGAGCTGTAGTGTGGAGGCTTCAAGAGGACAACGCAGCACAACAGTAGCGTGAGGGATTTCAGCTAAAGAGGCTGATGTGACTTCAATAGTGTAGAGGGAGTCTGCTTATGCAGTACAGAGCTGTTCTTGTGCATCATCCTTTAGATGTCAACACAGATTAGCAGCCTATGGAGCTTTAGTAATGAGGATACAACCCATCTAACTTGTCTGTCAAAGATTGGGCAGGAGACTCAGTTGTTTCTCTCAACAACTGGAGTTGCAATGCATCAGATCAGCAGTGGCAGTGCTATGAGCAGCACAGATGCAGCAAATTGAGAGGGAGCTGCAGTACAGATGTTGCAGTGGCAGTGGTAGTGGCAGCGTCATGGGAAACAATACAGAACGGCATCAGCAGTGCAGAGTTGAGTGGTAGAAGGCCAAGCATCAGCAAGACAGAACCAGTACTCAAAGTCTTGTAATGCATAGTGTGATGTATTGCTAGAGCACACTCTTGATGCTACGAGGGAGTGTTGAGATTTTGTGTATTTGGGGTAGCATCAGTTATGCTCTAGCTGCCAAATTCTGTGGAGGGACTAAAGTACACTTGATCTACAAGACCTAGAAAGGGATTTGGGAAATTTCATCTGGTTTGGGAGATATTTAATTAATTAATTATTTAATGTATTTCCTAAGTCTAAACTTAGGAAAATGAAATAATTAAAGTTAATTAAATTAAACATGTGATGAAATTGTCTTAAGTCACACAGATCAAGCTTTCTTTTAATCTTAGCCATTGATTCAAGATTTGATCATGGCCGTTGGTTTCCCAACGAGAAAAGGATAAAGGAAAGGCTTCGGGTCATTTGTAAACACACACAAGCCGAGCACTGAAGCTAAGCTGAGATTCTAGGGTGGGTTTGCTAATAATTCTCAGAAGTGTTTTAGCTGTGGAGAGGGGAATTTTGACAAATGGGATGATCTGATCCTAGTGTCTAGAATCAGCAAGAGACAGATATCAGCTCAGAGAGGCAACGCAGAGAAGCAGCAGAGTAGCAGCAGAGAGGGTAGCAACTGTGCTACGCAGGTGTTGCGCAGTCCCTCCCAAGGCAGTGTGATTCAGCTGGAAGCCCTCAGGGGTTACGCAGAGACCCTAAGGGGCAGTGTAAAGACTGTGTCACCCAGTCTGGGGTAACACAACCCTTTGCAGGCCAGCGCTGAGGGACACAGGGGCTTCAAAGGTTGACGCAGAGGCTTCAGGGGCAGCGCTGGGGTGTCTAGGGCCTAATTTTGGCTGAGTTTTGTAAATCTCGTTTGAGGGTGTGGATTAGTCATTATTTTGGCTTCAGAATAGGTGGTGAGTTGTAGATCTATTTTTATCTCTGTCAGTTTTTCTAGATCTGGAACCCAGATTTGCTGTATTCAGAAAATTCTTAATCATAAAATCCTCCAGCAGCCAGCAGACCAATTTTCCCGCATTGGGTTTTTCTGGGGACTATTTGTCCCAAAAATCACTATGTCACTTTGTCTATGTGTGCATGTACTTTTTCTAGATCTGAATTGGTGAAAGTCTGTTATGTGTTTCGCTTCGATATTAATCTGAATTTTCAGCTTAATAACTTAATTAAGTAGGAGGAGCATAACCAGATCTAACAGTTGATTTTTGCATAAGTGTAACATTAAGAAATTTTCACAAAGAGTAGGCGAATCCACCCACTACTAGTGGGAGAACAAGCAGGGAACTACGACAAATTCTGAGGGATGCAGAGGACTTTGTCAGAGCCCCCCGAGATGTGAAGAGACAACATAGGCAGCTTTAGAGGTACCAAGCATTTGGTTGCACAGGTTGTGGAACCGTCTAGTTTTCGGGAAGCGGCTCATCATCAGGGATGGGTAGATGCGATGGTGGAAGAGTACAGTTCCATCATGACAAATGATGTCTGAGAAGTGGCTCCTAGACCTCAGGATAGATTAGTTGTAGGTTCAAGGTGGATCTACAAGATCAAGTATGCTACAGATGGCAGCATCGAGAAATTTAAAGTCGGGTTTGTGGCTAAGGGGTATGCTCAGAAGGAAGGGATAGATTATGAAGAAACTTTCGCCTCAGTAGCAAGATATACTTCCATTAGATCCGTGATATCCCTTGCAGCACAGATGGGATGGGAGATTCACTAGATGGACGTCAAGACTGCGTTCCTAAATGGGGTGATAGAAGAGGAAGTGTAGATTGAACAACTAGAGGGCTTCGAGACGCATGAACATAGGACTCTTGTGTGCAGGCTTAAGAAAGCCTTGTATGGACTAAAGCAAGCCGCTATAGCTTGGTATGGTCGAATTGTGATCTACTTGCAGAAGATGGGATTCGTCAAGAGTGATGCAGATCCCAATCTCTACTATCTAAGGGTAGGGAGTGAGCCCCTGATATTGGTTCTATATGTAGATGATCTATTTTTGACAGGATCATCGAGGCTCATCAAGGACTGCAAGGACAATTTGGCTACAAAATTCAACATGAAGGATCTATGGTTGATGCACTATTTTATGGGGTTGGAAGTTTGGCAGTAGAAGGGTTTGTTGATGACAGATTCAGTCAGAGATTGGTCTAGGATTCGGGCATTAAGGGGTTCGTTCATGGTGGGATGACAGAGGTATAGCATCACCTAGTGATTTGTATGGGATCCGGGCATTGGGTCTCAGTGCCATTGGTTTACCAGACTGGTGCACAAGTTTGGATTGCTTGAGGTCAAGCAATTTTGGGGCTGGAGGATTTATGATGTTCCTTTTTCTGGTGTTCCTTATGGATGGACTTTCAAGGTTGGAGGCAAACAGGTCACAGGTGTAGGATTACTTTTCCAGCGGGCACAAGGGCTTTTGGAGATGTTTCATAGGGTTTAAGGAGTTTTTGTTGGGTTCGATGGCATTTGCTTGATATATTCCATCATCCACATAGTTTGCCTTACGTTCCGGTGTATTCCAACAACTTTCAAAAAATAGAGTTATTAATGGGCCTGACTCAATTAATTACGCTTAAGGTGGCATTTCGGGAGGAATACTTGACATAACACCTTAGCGTAATAGCTCGTTGGAACAAGAACGACAAGATCTATATGATGGGATGGTTAGAAGAGAGTTTTAGTGGCTTGAGGAGGCATGGTGGCCAATTCACCATTTTCCCACATTAACAAGATATTTTAATTGAGGGAAATGTGCTCAATAATCAAAATAATAATAAAATAGGAGCTTCTAGAGGGGTCCATCACATCTATAAAATAGGAGGAGAAGTCATTAGAGGACATCTTGGATTTGATATTTCTTCTTGTATGAGAGGTTGAGAACCTGATTCTCTACTCCATTTCTAGCTCCAAGACGGAAATCCTCGTGTGATTTAGTGAAATTGGGTGAGTACCCATCTCCCTTTGGTGAATTCATCCAAAATTTACAAGAAAGCTTAGTAGTGACATTTCAGTTCAGTTTTGCAGGGATAGCACAACATTGGAGCAGATTCTTGAGGCTAATTTTCCATCTCAGTTATTTTATTGTATCAGCATGTAAACCCCAGTTTATATTATAATAAAAGATGAGATTATTTCTACTTACCGTGTTATTGAATTACATGCACTCTATTTGTTCTATTTTACATGGCAGTCTTTTGTTAATTGAATGGTTATTTTATGGATAGATTTTGGTTGAGCTAGATTTATGCAAAATTAGAAAAATATCCTGTTTGGGATATTACATTTGAAGCTCAACTAGGTTCATCTTTAGGATAAGATGATGGTGAATCCAAATCATCATCATCATTCTATTTTAAAGATGAACTTTATTGAGGTTTGGAACCCTGATAAAAGAATGATGATGATGATTCAGATTCATCATCAGTCTATCCTAAAGATGAACACAGTTGAGGAAATAATCATCATCATCATTCTATCCTAGGGATGAGCTTGGTTGAGGTTTGAAACACAGAAAAACAATGATAATGATGATTCAGATTCATCATCAATCTATCCTAAAGATGAACCTAGTTGAGGTTTGAAACATTGATAAAATAATGTGGATTATGGCTCATATTCATCGTCATTCTATCTTCAAGATGAACGCAACTGAGGACTTTAGTGCAACTTTACCTGAAATATTGTCAAACATGTATTAATGTAAAAATTTGAGATCACAGGTAGAAACTTGCATGGAAAGTGAGCATGTAAGTTTATTAAATCCAAATAGATGATTAATGTGGAAATAAGATTGTCAAATAAGAATGTCTTACGTGTTATCCCAAGGGATTGCTCAAAGAATCTGGAGGCTAGTGCAAAAGAGTGGTATAGATTTGATAATCATAATTCATATTATATTTTTCAAAATTTTCTTTGATGAACCCTTTGTAGTGCTTTTAATAGGGTGCTTGTTTTGTGCAATATCTACTAATAGCAAACAATGAACATCTGACATTTGCTAGGGGGTACTGTTGGTTGGGTTTCATGTTAGTTTTTGTAGCATCGGATGTGTTCTAGCTATGAGATTTGGCAGAGTAACTAGAATACATGTCTTCTTCAATACCCAGAAATTGTTTCTGGAAATTCCACCTAGAGATGACTTAATTAAATTAATTAGTCAGTTTTTTATATTTCCTAAGTATAAACTTAGGAAATATGATTAATTAAAAGGAATTAATTAAGTTATGGTGAGAATGTTCTAGAAAAGTACATGGATCGATTTCTAGTTAATCCTATCCATCGATTAAGATTTAATCGTGGTCATTGAAGTCTCAACGGAGGATTATAAGAGGAAGTCGATGGGGCTTGGAGAAGAAACACCAAATCAATTGAGTATTTGATTCGCTGGGAAATCGATCTCCAGAGTAGCAACGTTTTATTGTCGGAGGTGATTCAGGAAGTCAAAGCAGTGAGAGAGGGGCAGAGATAGTAAGGTCGGAGGAAGCTTTTCCAGTTCCAGTGAGTACATTACAGAGAGGCAGTGATTGCTATAGAGAGGCATCACAGAGCTTTGTGAGGAGATTTCGTATTTGCTGGGGAGCGGGAGATTTTCTGAGCCGAAAGCTGGGCAGAGGAGATCAGTCTTCCATATAGCAGTTGCAGAGACAGCAAGAGGAGACACAGTACCGAGGTTGTGGGACACATTACTGCGTAGGCTGAGGCAATGACTGTGCAGAGGGAACAAGGAGCAGCTCAAATCGAGATGAAGTCAGTGTCGGATTGCCTGTGGAGTGAGATAATTTCTCACTAGTTATTATCGCCAGTCATTTGTCTGTTTGGATTGCTAGATTAAGCATCCATAGTTTTGTACTAAAATTTACTACTGCATAATATCAAAACCCTCAGTTGCTGAACTAGTTTTCCCGAGTTGGGATTTTCCGGAGACTTAGTCCAAAAATAACGGTGTCAAATTGTGTGTGTGCATCTATTCTTTCAGCGTTTATTTTTCTTTCGCAGTATTTGTTTTGTGAAGGCTGCAGTGTATTTGTTTCGATATTTTCTGTAGCACACAGTAAATAATTTGTTCAATTTATTTAACAATAGAAGAAACAATATCAGTTGCTGCAGTACGATTCGGGATTCCCGAATTTTCACATTTCAATTAAGACATACAATGTTATATTCTGTGCTTCATCTGCTGATATTTTAATTTTTGTAGCATCATTGTCCCAAAAGTCATGATTTCTACCTTATAGGCATATTTTTGTTCTCTTTTGCAGGCAGTTGCAGAAATAATTGTTTCAAGACACTTTGCATCCAGTAGAATACGGCCAGTAAGTTTTGTATTTAATTTATTAGCAGGTTTAGATTAATGGTATATTGTTAGTGGATTTATTCCAGTTGTTTCTATTTATTTATCCTCTATGAGATGAGGGCATTGGTGAAGAGCATGTCTATTTGCAACCACAACATCTTGCTTCTTGCTCACATAATTAATGGAACAAGTTCCCCACCAATAGTTACTTTGTTGAAGTAATTTAACCCTTATTTTGGATGAATTGCTTGTTTATGGATACCTTTTGAATTCAATTGTTTATGATGTATTTGCAATATCGTACACCAATTGGTTTGTAAAACTAAAGACTATATATTCCATACTCTGTTATTAACGCACCACTTGTTTTTAGTTAGTACCTTTTGCAAACTCAATTTTCTGGAAGCTCTGATTTGTATTTCCTTAGTTCAAAGAGCGGGCCTCAATGAGAAACTAGAAGATTGAAAGTTATACGAAAAGGGATTTGCGATTTACATAAATTTATGTTATTATAATCCTTTATCTTTGTGGATTATCTATGTGCTCATATTCCAAAATGCTCTATATGGTTTTGTTTTCCATCTCTTACACTCCATTTAACTTTTTTGTTCAAAATATTCTTGATATTTCCAATAGTGGTGAATGATACCATTTAAGTTATTTTCAATAATATTTTGGTGGAAACTACGGGTGCATAGCTTGAAGTCATTCTTAGCTTTATGTTTCATCTATTGACTGACGTTTTATGATGGGGTGGATAAATACATTAGTTAAGGGGATAAATTTGCTTTCTATTATTCTTGTTCTTGCTAAGGTATTTTTATTTTCATTTGAGATGACAGGCACTTCTAGCTTCCCTTGCTGAAATTAGTAGTATGCGGTTACTTTATGGATCAGATCCTCCAAATGGAATTATGCAAATAGGCTTCCCAACAGCTCTTTGGATTTATAAGTAAGTCATTTCACCTGTATATTTTGTAGGTGCCTTGGAATATTCTTTGACTTTGTGTTTTGAAGGCTTATAATTGATCTATCTTTTTCTTTGTTATTAATTTCTTTTTGTCTCTTCTTGTAAAAGGTATATTCTTGTTCAGTTCCACATTTAGCAAGAATATTGTTTTTCAGTGGATATAACAGATAGATTAGTATGCTAAAATTTCAAAAAGTAGTATAGTGGATTGAGAGATGAATTCCAAATAGTTTTTGGTTGCATGAATGTAAAGACACCTTTCAAAAGTGCAAAATTAGAGAATTTGGTGATGTTATAATTCATAGGCTCCTTTACACATTTTTGGGTGTGCTGGAGAGTACATCTTACACCCCTCACCATATAAGTTCTTAGGAGAGATCCATGCAAATGAACCTTGTACAACAAAGTTTTTAAAAGTCCCATTTTAAGGAATTACCATATAGACTTGCACATTCATCATATAAAGCCTCTTTATAATTTTTGTTTTGGGTATTTAGTAATCCCTGTAACTATGGTTATGTGCATGATCAAGACAAAATAAGATAGACTAAATTACCAACTAATCCTAGCCATTCCCCTAACTATTGACCTCACCCTCCATTCAACTTAAAACTATGTTGGATCTCCATGGCAAGAGTCATCAACACCTAGAAGAGTTTACTATTGAATTATGAAGGATTGGCTCAATGCTCTATGCTACGCAATGGTATTGTTGCTGCAAAATCTAGCAAGCACTGGAGAGGGGTACCCTACAAGGCTAACACTAGACTAAGTGACAACAATGGGGTGATGGCCCACTGTCACTGCAGCCAAAACCTCCTAGTCTTTATCGATTTCCACCAATGGGAGGAGTCTCAGTATATAATAAGTCTCCTAAAAGGTCTTCTAAGCTTAAAGGTGTAAGGTGACTAAGAGTGTTGAGAAATCTATGGCAGCTAGATTAGGGTGATTTCTCTTAAGTCTTTACTTTGATAACTGCTTGTGATGTTCTTTTACTTTAACTTGATGTAATTGTAACTAGCTTCTTCTTTACTTCATTATTATAGTGTTCTTATCATCAAATAACTACCAAACTGTTAAGATCAATAGAACAAGTGGACACAAGATATAAGCTGCTAGCCAAGGCCAAAACCTCTCTTAGAGAGGAAAACCCACAGCAAATTCTTCTCTTCTTACAGAATCTTCAAATGACGAATTCCAAGACAGTTAGACCCAAGACAAAGACCCCTCCAAGACCAAGTCAAACTTCTTTAGATGAACTTCTCCTGCACAAAGTCAACCCAAGTCAATTCTTCTTCATGTGCACAATTTTGACCACTACAACAAATTTTCAGCCTTCACTAGAGGTCTGCACTTTTTCGGCCCTCCTACAACAACTTCAATTTCGCACATGTGGGTGATAGAGACTAAATTAGGCCTTCTTTCTCCTTCGCTTTACTTGATCTTCTTTCTATAGGTACTCGACCTTCAAACCTGATCTTCTTGACACCAAACGTCAACTCCTTTAGATGACTTCAACTTGGAACTTGCTGCAACAGAAATGATGCCCTGTTTTTCGGATGTGTGAGAGTTAGAGGCCCATAAACTTCAATTTTGTCTCTCCTAGCTTCTTCATTCTTTCTCCTTGTTCTTTTCTTCGTGTTTTGTCTTCTTTCTTCTTCTTCCTTGTGATCAAACTTGCTTGGATGAAATCATCAAATGAGGCCAAGTTCCTTCTTCTATATAGGCTTCTTGTTGTTGATTTTTGTAGCATTCGGAAGTGTTCCAAGTCTCAAACTTTGCAGGGAGGTTTGGACAATAGCATTCCATAGAACTTAGAAACCATTTGTGGAAATTCCACTTTGTTCATGACTTATTAAAATAATTAATTATTTTAATGAAGACCCTAAGTCTAAACTTAGGGAAATGAAATAACTAAAGGGTATTAATAAGTCAGAGTGTGAATCTTCTAGAAAACATGGATCAAGTCAAGTTTTAATCTTAGCCATTGATTAATCTTCTAATCTGGGCCATTGGTTCTCCAATAAGAAGATTATAAAAGAAGGCTTGAGGGTCATTTGGAAAACAAGCCGAGCATACACTCAGTACCCGAAGGAGATCGATTCTGAAGTAAGTGAATTCGATTTTAGTGGGAGAGTTGCAGGGCGAAGAATTTGCAAGAGAAGAAGGAGGAGGGAGTCTGAAGTGATCGAGGTCAGGGATGGAGAGAAGCAGTGAGCCACTGCAGGCAGCCTTAGGCTGTAGCGCAGAAAACCGATGCAGTCCCTACGCAGAATTATGCAGTCCAGCGCTGGGACTACGCAGAGAAACACGTAGACAGGCACAGGAGCCAACAGAGGCTGATCAGGGTGTCAGAGAATTGTCCGAGAGAGCCGGAAATTCTGTCTCAAGTGTTTCAGAATTTATCTGCCAGTTTATTTCCTTGTAAAGATATCGTTTTTTGAAAAATTAATAAAACCCTCATCTGCTGCATTGATTTTCCCGCATTGGGTTTTTCTGGGGACAATTGTCCAAAAATAACTGTGTACATGTGATTGATTCTTGTGCTTATGTCCTTTACTATTCATTTCTCTGCATATATATTTGTGAATGTTGCAGTAGTATTTATTTCGATATTTGCCAGAAGATTTCTGAAAAATAACTTATTGAAATAATAAGTAGGAGGAATAAATCTATCATTGCACTGTATAGATTTCAGATTAAAAAAAATCACATGGTATCAAAGCCAAGTTGAGTAACAGGAAGGGAGAATCGACTAGTGAACGAAAGTCTATCGTTGTAGCAGTAGCGCAGAAGTGTTCACGCAGTTCTCCAGGGAGGGAAAGAAGCATGACAGAACAGATGGATCATGATGTCTCTATTTTGGCATCCAAACTTGAGGAAGAGTTTTCTTGCGTATCAAGCACTGCTTCATCTAATGTCTAGTATATTGACAGTGGAGCCTCTGCTCACATGATTGGAGTACAGGATTGTTTTTTCAACTACCATGAGGAGTAGATGAATTTTAAAATAACGATGGGTAATAAAGCCAAATGCATTCCTAGTGGGAGAGGTATCGTAGTTTTTCAGACTGAGGCTGGAAATAGGATCTGGGCCACTAATGTAGTGCATGTGCCGAGGCTAGGGAAGAACTTGCTCTCAGTGTCTCAGCTTCAAAATCGAGGTTATGACGTTTACTTTATTGGCAATAGAGTATATGTCAAACACCCCAGTTGGAAGAAGAAGGCACATATCGGGGTAAGAAGCAACAAACTTTACAAGTTGCAGCGTGAATCCCCAATGGCACTGGTCGGCAACGCAAATGAAACAGACCTGAATGAGCTATGGCACAGAAGAATGATGTATTTGCATCATGGGGCGCTAAGAATTCTCCAGAATACTGTCACAGGTGTTCCAGAGCTGAGCACTAAACGAGATGACGTCTACAAGGGGTGTGTGTTGGGAAAATATGCCAAGGCAACGTATCAGAGAAGCAACAATAGGGCCAAGGGTGTATTGGACTTGATACGTTCAAACATCTGTGGACCGATGTCCACTAGACCTCTTAGTGGTGCTGAGTACTTCATCACCTTCATTGATGACCATTCCAGGAAAACCTGGATCTACTTTTTGAAGACCAGGGATGAAGTCTTCAATCGGTTTAAAGAGTTTAAGGCTCTATTTGAAAATCTGACAGGGAAGCAGATCAAGGTATTACGATCAGATAATGATGGTGAATACATAGATAAGGAATTCATTGGATTCTGTGTAAGGGAAGGCATCAAAAGAGATTGGATAACTCCATACAATCTGGAGAAGAATGGTGTGGCAAAAAGGAAAAATAGGACTATTGTTGAAGCAACAAGGGCGATGTTGTATGACCAAGATATGCCCAAATTTTTGTGGGCTGAAGCGTGTAATACAACCGTATACATTCAGAATAGGACTCTTCACACTGCATTGGGAAAGATCACGCCAGAAAGTGTCTTCACTGGCAGTAAGCCTGAAGTGAGTCACTTTAGGATCTTCGGCAGTATAGCTTACTGTCATGTGCCCAGTGAGAAGAGGAAGAAGTTGGAGATGACTGCAGAAAAGGGGTATCTGGTAGGATACAGCGAGAATGCAAAGGCATATCGCATCTACATTTCTTAGAGCAGGAAAGTCGTGGTGCAGAGGGATGTGAAGTTCATGGAGGAGAAGGCCTTCAGAAGATCCCCCAAGTTGCCTTCTACCACATAGTCCATGGAGGAGCCTCTGGGTTCAGCCCCAACAACTAGCAGCAGAAAATTCACTTGCCTCTCCAAGGCATAGGGATCCAAGGGACATGTCTCTCGAGGATGTGCAAGAGAGAGAGCCGGTAAATCCACCCACCACCAGTGGAAGAACGAGAAGGGAACTTCAACAGATTCTGAAGGATGTAGAAGACTTTGTTGGAAACCCCCGAAATGAGAAGAGACAGCGTAAGCAGCTTGAGAGGTATCAAGCCTTGGTTGCTCAAGTCGAAGAACCTTCCATTTTTCGGGAAGCAGCTCAGCACCAGGTGTGGGTTGATACAATGGTGGAAGAGTACAGGTCCATCATGACGAATGATGTCTGGGAAGTGGTCCCCAGACCTCAGGAGAGATCAGTTGTAGGATCCAGGTGGATCTACAAGATCAAGTATGCTTCAGATGGCAGCATCGAGAAGTTTAAAACCAGGTTTGTGGCTAACGGGTATGCTTAGAAGGAGGGGATTTGTAGAAATTTCTGAATCCTTATACTTATGCAAAAATTATTATTGTTAATCCGGTTAAGCTCCTCCTACTTATATAACTTATTAACCGAATAAATTCAAGTTAAAATCGAAGCAAAACACATAACAGATCTCTACCAATTCAGATCTAGAATAAGCACATGCACACATTGACAAAGTGACAGTTATTTCTGGACAAATAGTCCCCGAAAAAACCAAAGGTGGGAAAACCGGTCTCTAGCTGCTGGAGGTTTTTATTATTAAGAATATTTCTGAATACACAACTCTCGGTTCTAGATATGGAAAACCCGACAGAGAAAACTCTAGATCTACAGCTCCTGGCTGATCTAGGGCCAAAAATACTGACTGATCCACACCCTCAAACGGGATTTACAGAACTCAGCCAGATCTAGGCTTAGAAACCCCAACGTTGTCCCTGAAATGCATTGCGTCAGCCTTTGAAGCCCCTGAAAGCCTTTGCGTCGGTCGTGGATGGCCTCCAAACCCTCAGCGCTGTTCCAAAAGGGACTGCGTTACCCCAGATTGGGTAACGCAGTCACTAAGCTGCCCTTAAGGGTCTCTGCGTAACCCCTAAAGGGTTTCTTGAAAATTACGCTGTCCTTGCTGCTGCTGCCTTCCTCTGTGTTGTCCTTGAGCTGATCTCTTCTTTGCCTCTTGTGTATTCTAGACCCTGGGATAAGATCATCCCCTTGGTCTAAATTCCCCTCTCTGCAGCTAAAACACTTCTGAGAATTCTTAGCAACCTCGCCCTAGAATCTCAGCTTAGCTTCACTGCTCTTCCGATGTGTGCCTTTACAAATGACCCCAAGCCTTTCCTTTATACTTTTTTCGTTGACAAATCAACGACCATGATCAGATCTTGAATCAATGGCTAAGATTAAAAGAAAACTTGATCCGTGTGACTTAAGATAATTTCATCACATGTTTAATTTAATTCACTTCAATTATTTAAGTTCCCTAAGTTTTAACTTAGGAAATTCACTTAAAATAATTAATTAATTTAATATCTCCTAAACCAGATGAAATTTCCCGAATCCATTTATGGGTCTTGTAGATTAGGTGAACTCTAGTCCTTCCTCAAAATTTGGGATCTAGAGCACAACTGATGCTACCCCAAATACACAAAATCTCAACACTCCCTCTTAGCATCAAGGGTGTGCTCTAGTAATACATCACACTTATGCATTACATGATTTTGGGCACTAGTTCTGTGTTGTTGAAGCTTGGCCACCTGCCACTCAACTCTGCACTGTTGCTGCCATTCTGTACTGCTGCCCATGACTCTGCCACTGCCACTGCAACCATTGTACTGCAGCTCTGTTGAAATTTGGTACCGGAGGACAGGTGGTTCCCTAAGGCTTTGATCTTTGGCCTAGGGAAAAGTGTCCAAAAGAATTTAATTTTTCTCCTAAAGTGACTTTATAATTGTTATAAAGTCAAATCTAATTTAAAAGTGACTTTAAGTGATAAAGTTACTAAAGTGACTTTATAAAGTTATAAAGTCAAATCTAATTTAAAAGTGACTTCAAGTGATAAAGTTACTAAAGTCTAATTTTAAAGTGACTTTAATAAAGTCAATGTAAAATTAGAAAGGAAAAGTGACTTTGAAAATAAATGACTAAGTGGGTCTTTATTAAAGTGGGGTGAATTAAAAAATAGAAAGTGAGATTTAAATGAGCATTTAATCTCAGCCCTAGATCTCAATCTATTTCAGCCATTGGATTTAGGGATTCCCCAAAAGTCACTTAGGGTTAGGTTAAAGGAGGAAAAGGAAGAAAAGATCATTCATTCTTTCATGAGCAGATTGAGAGAAGGAGAGCAAGAGAGCAAGGGAGATTTCTGGGCAGTGAGGAGAAGGAGGCAGCAGCTTGGCACACATTCCAAGGCAGCATTTCAGCAAGACAGTTCAGCAGCTTTAGCAGACAGCAAGGCAGATTTTTGGCACGATTTTTGAGGAAGGAGGGCCGTACAGCAGGCCGTACAGCAGGTCGTATAGCAGATTTGCACTACAGATTTGCACAGATTTCGAGGAGCAGATTTGAGGGAGGCCGTACAGCAAGTGGCTGTACCTTTGGCACGCATTTCAAGGTAGAAATCGTACCGCAGATTTTTGGACAGCTTGCACGCTTTTCTAGGCAGGTCGTACAGAAGCATTTAAGGTTATTTGGCACGAAAATCGAGAAAATCTGTACAGCATTTATTGCTGTTCCTATTTTGCTGTTTGCACACTTTCCGAGGCGGTGGTTAAGCACGGAAAAAGAGATAAGTTGTAAAAGTCTGTTTGCTGATTTTTTTGCTGAATATTTCTCACTGTAAAAAGCATTTTCCAGAAATAAGGAGGAGCTTTCAAACTGGTTTCCCCCAAGAGTTGTAGGGGTTTTTTCCAGGGTCTAGTTGACCAAAAATATCTGTGTCAAATGTGTGAATGACTATTTTTATGCTTGCTGATTTTTAATTCTGCATTTTCCAGCATTCTGAAAAATTTCCAGAATTTGTGTTTTTAGCAAAATTTATTTTCCAGTTTGTTAAATGTATGGATATGGGAAAGGGCATTTAACTATTTTGGAGTAATAAGGTGAAAACTGAAAACCGGGGTGGGAAACTATAAATTTCTACTTGGTATCAGAGCTTGAGTGTTGAAGAACAGTTTGGGACAGCAAGGAGGAAAATTACAGCCTGCTGATTTTTCACTCAGAAAATTTCAGCAAGCTGATTTTTCACAAACAACAGTTTTACCTTTACTACAACAGTGCTATTTTTCAGTTTTAGGACAACAGGATGTCTTTGGGACTGAGGGTGGAGGATAGGTTGGATGGGCATTCCAATTACAGCATTTGGAAGGAGAGAATGTAGAGTATCTTTGAGGAGGCAGAAGTCTGGGACATTATGGTGCATACCACACAGAACCCTGTAAATGTGCCTACTGATGCTACTCAGTTGGCAGCATATAATAAAAAGAACAACAAGGGTAAGAGATTGATTCTAGACGGAATCAAAGACCATTGCATTCCTCATGTGAGAGGGAGGAGAAATGCTCATGAGATGTGGACAGCATTGTCCAATCTCTACCAGAGTACCAATGAGAACCGGAAAATGGTCCTGAAGGAGAAGCTGAAGACCATTAAGATGGGTAATGATAGTGCAGCTGGATATCTCACAAAGATTACTAATGTGAGAGATGAGTTGGCAGCGATTGGAGAGGCCATTCCACCCACTGAGTTGGTGCGGATTGCAGTGAATGGCCTCCCCTGTTCATGGATGAACTTTGTTGATGGGGTTTGTGCACGTGAGACCCTTCCCACATGGGAGAGGTTTTGGGATGATTGCATTCAGACAGAGATCAGGAAAGGTCAGCTTGGGGCAGCCAAGCCAGTTGAGCAGGATGAGGATGTAGCACTTTTGGCAGGACGCAAGAAAGGCAAAGGGAAGAAGCAGGCTTCCACAAGCAATGGTGGGGGAAAAGGCAAAGGTAAAGGTAAACAGGATAACACACAGAAGGACTATTCCAAAGTGAAGTGTTGGAATTGTCAGAAGATGGGACACTATGCAGTTGTGTGTCCGAAGAAGAAGAAGAAGAAGGGGAAGAACCAGAGCATGGCAAATTCAGCAGAGGTTGAGGACTTTGCAGATCGTTTTGACCGGGAGTTTGGGTTCACTACGTGTGAGTCCTCTAGTGCCGGATTATCTGCCATAGAGGTTCAGAGGGAGCATGCATTTCCCTCGATTAGCGGAGCATCTTCGGGTATCTGGTATGTGGACAGTGGGGCTTCACGTCACATGACAGGAGTCCGTGAGTACTTCTCAGAGCTTTCAGAGAGTGGCACCGATGTAGAGGTAGTACTCGGTGATGACAGAGTTGTTAGAGCAGTCGGTGTGGGAACATTGACATTTCAGAGGGAGTCCAAACCTCCCTTGAAGGTGTCAGATGTTCTTTATGTGCCAGGGATGAGGAAGAACCTCATATCCGTCTCAACTTTGGAGGATAGAGGATATGAGGTACTGTTCAGGGGAGGACAGGTGTTGATGTACCCCAGGGGCACTCCAGCTGATTCAGCTAGAGTGATAGGTGTACGCCATGCAAAGGTGTACAAGTTTGCATTTCAGTCCCTTTTGGCATTGAGCAGTAGCACTGACAGCAGAGCTAGCAGTTCTGAGCTGTGTGAGATTTGGCACCGCAGAATGGGGCACATGTATCATGGAGCCTTGAGGACTTTACGGGAGATCACTACAGGTGTGCCAGATTTCAGTACTGATCACTTTGATACTTGCAGAGGATGTGCGATGGGCAAGTTTGCCAAATCCCCTTTTCCCAGCAGTGACAGCAGAGCGACTGGGATACTTGATTTGATTCATTCCAATGTGAGCGGTCGGATGTCTCATGTTTCCTTGAGTGGATATGAGTACTATGTTTTATTCATTGATGATCACTCCAGGAGGACCTGGATTTATTTCTTGAAGACCAAGAGCGAGGTCTTCAAGCGGTTTCAGGAGTTCAGAGCTCTTGTGGAGACACAGACAGGTCGGAAGATCAAGTCCCTGAGGTCGGACAATGGAGGAGAGTACACCCTCGGAGAGTTTGTTGACTATTGTGCGGAGGCAGGCATTAGGAGGGAGTTCACTGTTCCTTACAACCCCCAGCAGAACGGGGTTGCGGAGAGGAAGAACAGATCCATCGGAGGGGCTGCCAAAGCCATGTTGCATGATCAGGGGTTGCTATTGTTTTTGTGGGCTGAGGCCTGCAACACAGCTGTTTATTTGCAGAACAGGAGTCCGCATCGTGCCTTGGGGCACATGACTCTGGAGGAGGCTTTTTCTGGGAAGAACCTTGATATTGGTCATCTTCGTATCTTTGGGTGCATCACATACTCCTACATACCCAAGGAGAAGAGGACCAAACTAGACCCCACCGCAGAGAAGGGTATCTTTGTGGGCTACAGTGAGACCTCAAAGGCCTTTCGGATTTACATTCCTGCACAGAGGAAAGTTGTTGTCAGGCGGGATGTGAAGTTCGAGGAGGATAGGGCCTTTAGGAGGTCACGAGAGTTAGAGTATCTAGTAGTCCGGATCTCTCTCTGCACTGCACCCTCAAGCTCAGCTTGAGTCACTGAGGGATCCAAAGGGGCAGGGATCGTGAGGATCCGGAGGTACAATCTATGACGATGTCGTGTCCGTTGGGGGAGTGGCTCGCGCAGTCGAGGGGTGGTGCTGCGGGCGCACGTTGCAGTAAATTACGAGCGCTCACCTGTGGAGTCCACCGATGGACGCTTCACACTCGCACTCTGCATCTACGTGTTCAAAGGTGCGTGAGGACAAAGAATGACAATGAGTTCGCCCGATGTTGAGGAGGAGGAGTTTTATTCTCCAACGGGAGAAGTGTGCTCAGAGAAGAGGAAGCCCAAGTGGCTTCAAGACACCTTGAGAGATGCCACATCTGTTGCTGAGCCTAAGAGGCCGGTCAGAGAGAGCAGACCACCTGAGAGGTTTTGTAGCTATATGGCAATGGCTACCAACATCCTTGACTCTGGGCCTTCTAGCTATGAGGAGGCAGCTAGCCAGCAGGTCTGGAGAGAGGCCATGCAGGAGGAGTATTCTTCTATCATGAAGAATGATGTTTGGGAGGTGGTGCCGAGGCCTGAGGGCAAATCCGTGGTTACGTCCAGATGGCTTTACAAGGTAAAGCATGCTGCAGATGGCAGCATTGAGAAATTCAAAGCGAGGTTTGTGGCTAGAGGGTTCTCCCAGGTAGAGGGAGTTGATTATGAGGAGACCTTCGTTCCCGTGGCTCGATATACTTCGATCCGCTCCATTATATCGATAGCAGCAGAGATGGGTTGGAAGATCCACCAGATGGATGTGAAGACCGCATTTCTCAACGGCTTCATACAGGAGGAGGTGTACATTGAGCAGCCACAGGGCTTTGAGGTGCATGGGAAGGAGTCCCATGTGTGCAGACTGAAGAAGGCCCTTTATGGCTTGAAGCAAGCTCCCAGAGCTTGGTACTCCAGGATAGATACTTACTTGCAGAAGATGGGTTTCACAAAGAGTGAGGCAGATCCGAACCTTTACTATATTGTGATAGGTGAGGAGCCTCTCATTCTGGTGCCGTATGTGGATGACTTAGTCATTACAGGTGCAGAGAGACTCATAGAGCACTGCAAGAGAGATCTTGCGGCGGAGTTTGAGATGAAGGACATCGGCTTGATGCATTACTTTTTGGGTTTGGAGGTGTGGCAGGGGGAGGGGCATTTCTTCCTGGGACAGGGGAAGTATATTGTGGACATCCTTGGCAGATTCCACATGGAGGATTGTAGACCCATGTCGACACCGATGATCACCAACCGGAAGAAGCTTCATGCTTCGGATTTCGAGTTGGTGGATCCCACATTGTACAGACAGCTGATTGGTTCCTTGATGTATTTGGTCAACACTAGACCATATATTTGTTTTGCAGTCAACAAGATGAGTCAGTTTATGTGTGAGCCTAGGAAGGTTCACTGGGTGGCTGCAAAATACATTTTGCGATACTTGCAGGGGACAGTGGATTATGGTCTGGACTACAGGCAGGGCGATGGAGTGAGATTGGCAGGTTACACTGATTCTGATTGGGCAGGTTGTGCTTCTGATAGGAAGAGCACTTCAGGGTGCTGTTTTGGGTTGGGTTCGGCAGTTGTGTCATGGTTTAGCCGAAAGCAGCAGTCAGTAGCATTGAGTTCAGCGGAAGCAGAGTATATGGCAGCCAGTCTAGCTAGTTGTGAGGCCATCTGGCTTTGCAAGATGTTGTTTGGCTTATTTGGTCAGCCGTTGAGACCTTCAGTGATTTACTGTGATAATCAGAGTTGCATTAAACTCACGGAGAATCCAGTATTTCATGACAGGTCAAAGCATATCGAGATCAAATATCATTTCATCAGAGACTATGTTCAGAAAGGAGCTGTGAAGCTTGAGTATATTCCCACTGATGAGCAGGTTGCAGATATTCTTACCAAAGCCTTACCACGGGCCAAGCATGTCTACTTCAGAGACAAGATGGGTGTGGTGAGGAACACCTTCCTCGGTAAGAGGGAGTGTTGAAATTTGGTACCGGAGGACAGGTGGTTCCCTAAGGCTTTGATCTTTCGCCTAGGGAAAAGTGTCCAAAAGAATTTAATTTTTCTCCTAAAGTGACTTTATAATTTTTATAAAGTCAAATCTAATTTAAAAGTGACTTTAAGTGATAAAGTTACTAAAGTGACTTTATAAAGTTATAAAGTCAAATCTAATTTAAAAGTGACTTTAAGTGATAAAATTACTAAAGTCTAATTTTAAAGTGACTTTAATAAAGTCAATATAAAATTAGAAAGGAAAAAGTGACTTTGGAAATAAAAGACTAAGTGGGTCTTTATTAAAGTGGGGTGAATTAAAAAATAGAAAGTGAGATTTAAATGAGCATTTAATCTCTGCCCTAGATCTCAATCTATCTCAGCCATTGGATTTAGGGATTCCCCAAAAGTCACTTAGGGTTAGGTTAAAGGAGGAAAAGGAGGAAAAGATCATTCATTTTCTTTCATGAGCAGATTGAGAGAAGGAGAGCAAGAGAGCAAGGGAGATTTCTGGTGGGCAATGGGAGAGGAGGAGGAGGTGCAGCTGGTACTACATTTCAAGGCAAGATTTCAAAGAAGAGTATTTTTCAAATAAGACAAGCTCTTAACGCTTAGCACACAAAGAAGGCAGATTTTTGCACGATTTTCGAGGGAAGGAGGGCTCTGATAACAGTCAGACAGCTTAGGTCGTGATAAATAGATTTGGTAATCGTTGTGATTTGCACAGATTTCGAGGAGCAGATTTGAGGGAGGCCGTACAGCAAGTGGTTGTACCTTTGGCACGCATTTCAAGGCAGAAATCGTATCGCAGATTTTTGGATAGCTTGCACGCTTTTCTAGGTAGGCCGTACAGCAGCATTTAAGGCTGTTATTTGGCACGAAAATCGAGAAAATCTGTACAACATTTATTGCTGTTCCTATTTTGCTGTTTGCACACTTTCCGAGGCGGTGGTTAAGCACGGAAAAAGAGATAAGTTGTAAAAGTCTGTTTGCTGAATATTTCTCACTGTAAAAAGCATTTTCCAGAAATAAGAAGGAGCTTTCAAACTGGTTTTCCCCAAGAGTTGTAGGGGGTTTTTCCAGGGTCTAGTTGACCAAAAATATCTGTGCCAAATGTGTGAATGACTGTTTTTATGCTTGCTGATTTTTAATTCTGCATTTTCCAGCATTCTGAAAAATTTCCAGAATTTGTGTTTTCAGCAAAATTTATTTTCCAGTTTGTTAAATGTATGGATATGGGAAAGGGCATTTAACTATTTTGGAGTAATAAGGTGAAAAACTGAAAACCGGGGTGGGAAACTATAAATTTCTACAAGCTCCCTGTCAATATGTTGCATTTGTGCTGCTCATGGCACTGCCACTGCTGATCTATTGCACTGCAACTTCAGTTGTTGAGAAACAACTGAATCTCCTGCCCAATCTTTGACAAACAAGTCTGATGGGCTGCATCCTTATCACTAAAGCTCCATAGGCTACAGACCTGTATTGGCATCTAAAGAACGATGCACAACTACAGCTCTGCCTGTGTAATCAGATTCCCTCTACACGACTGAAGTCACATCAGCTCCTTGTGCTGAAATCTATCACGCTGCTACTGCACTGCACTGTCCCTCTGAAGCTCTTTGCATTGCTGCAGCTCTGCATTGCGTAAGTAGCACTGCTTTGCGCTGCTAAAGTCACATCAACCTCTGCGCTACTACTGTTACTACGTTGCTGCTGCATTGCACTACGCTGCTCCTCCCAGCCTCCTGATCTGCCTTTGCCTCTGCCTCATCTGTGATCTATGCACCTACTGCACCACTTGTCCCGCTACTATCTTAAGGTTGTCATAGCTCGCTTGTGATCCAAGAGATGAGCTGCTCAGGGATCCCGCCTCTCTTCCATGTAGCTCCTCTACATGTCCATGTCACCCCACCTTCGTGGTTCATGAGCACTCATGGCTGCATCATCTCCTGACCCATTATCTGCCACAACTGCCTTGGAAGAAGATGCTTCCTTGTCCTTTTTCTTCTATGGAAAATGGCTAGCAAAATGTCCCATTTCACCACATTAGAAGCATTTTGTCTTTGAAAGATCCTTCTTCTTCTTCGGTTGTTTCTTTGATGCCAAGGCTGCATCTACATCCTCTTCCTTCTTTACTTTGCTCAACACAGGGCTATGTTGCCTCTTGGTGAATCTGCGTAGTTCTTCTTGCCGCAGGATTGACCACAAGTTGTACCAATCTGGGAGGTCCGTTCTGCCCAAAATACTTTGGACAAAGTTTTCCCACTCATCCGTGACTGCATTGAGGGCAGTCCTGACTATCACTGCATCATCTACGGTTGCATCTGTTATAGTCAGTTGATCCCTGATTGCCTGCAATCTGAAGAGGAAGTGTTCCATGTCTTCTCCCTTGGTCATCATGAATGACCTCATTTGGGTCTCCAACAACATTTTCCTTTGGACAGACTTTCCCTCATACAGGGAAGTCAAGGCCTTCCACATCTCATTAGTTGTCTTCTTCTCAGCTATATGTGGTACAATATGGTCCTTGATATTGTCCATTATCAGTCGCTTGGCATGCCCAGCAGCTTCCCTATGCTTCCGTAGGAGATCTGCATATGTCGGTGTGGCCAGAGTTTGCTCTGCATGGTCTCTTAGATTGTACGCCTCAAGGACAATCAAGATCCGTGCTTTCCAAACCGAAAAGTGTGAGAGGCCCTCTAGCCTATCCCGATCACGCAGACCATGAGGAGCCATCTACTCAGAATGTGTCGAAACTTCCTTTTCTCTTTGCTAGAGAAATGGATCTAAGGCCCGTGGTGAAACAGGTGCCTTCTGCTCCCTCTGACACTTGATTTCCCTCCTTGGAAATCTACCAAATCAACTATGATTCAGCTTCTTCTTTGATCCTCTGATCAAACTCTAAGTTTTCTTTTGGCAAGAAACTTTCTGAGAAGCTGATCTCCTCCCAATCTTTGTCACTTGTGCTAAGGTTAAAAATATGAAAACTTCAGAAGTTTAACCCCACTAGCTATTTTGAATTTCTGCAGTGTTTTCTGGATCTAACAGATTCAGATTTGAATCACACTGGGTGGCGTCAGACCCAACCAACGCTGTTTCTGAGCTGCCTCTGCGCAGTAATTGCGTGGGCCTTCTAGGACACGGCGCTGGACCGTGTCACCCTTCCCTTTGCGTGAATCTGCTCCTAAAAACTACGATGTCCCTTCATATCTGCTTCTCTGCTACTTTTCCAACTGCTTTCTGCAGCTAGATCCTGCAGATTCTCTTTTTGGTGACCCTTCTAGATCTGCAATTGCTCTAATTCCATGTAAAAATTTCTGAATCCTTATACTTATGCAGAAATTATTATTGTTAATCCGGTTAAGCTCCTCCTACTTATACAAGTTATTAACTGAACAAATTCAAGTTAAAATCGAAGCAAAACACATAACAGATCTCTACCAATTCAGATCTAGAATAAGCACATGCACACATTAACAAAGTGACACAGTTATTTCTAGAAGAATAGTCCCTGGAAAAACCCAAGGTGGGAAGACCGGTCTCTGGTTGCTGGAGGGTTTTATTATTAAGAATATTTTTGAATACACCACTCTTGGTTCCAGATCTGGAAAACCCGACAGGGAAAACTCTAGATCTATAGCTCCTGGCTGATCTAGGGCCAAAAATACTGACTAATCCACACCTCGAATGGGACTTACAGAAATCAGCCAGATCTAGGCCTAGAAACCCCAGTGCTGTCCCTAAAATGCACCGTGTGAGCCTCTGAAGCCCCTGAAAGCCTCTGCATCAGCCTTGGATGGCCTCCAAACCCTCAACGCTTCTCCTAAAGGGACTATGTTACCCCAGACTGGGTGACGCAGTCACTACGCTGCCCTTAAGGGTCTCTGCGTACTGAAGGGTTTCCTGAAAATTACGATTTCCTTGCTGCTATTGATGCTGCCTTCCTCTGCGTTGTCCTTGAGCTGATTTCTTCTCTACCTCTTGTGTATTCTAGACCCTAGGATCAAATCATCCCCTTGGTCTAAATTCCCCTCTCTGCAGCTGAAACACTTCTGAGAATTCTTAGCAACCCTGCCCTAGAATCTCAGCTTAGCGTCAGTGTGCTGCCGCTATGTGTCTTTACAAATGACCCCAAGCCTTTCCTTTATACTTTTCTCGTCGACAAATCAACGGCCATGATCAGATCTTGAATCAATGGCTAAGATTAAAAGAAAGCTTGATCTCTGTGACTTAAGATAATTTCATCACATGTTTAATTAAATTCACTTTAATTATTTAAGCTCCCTAAGTTTTAACTTAGAAAATTCACTTAAAATAATTAATTAATTTAATATCTCCTAAACCAGATGAAATTTCCCAAATCCATTTCTGGGTCTTGTAGATCACGTGAACTCTAGTCCTTCCTCAAAATTTGGGATCTAGAGCACAACTGATGCTACCCCAAATACACAAAATCTCAACAGGATTGACTATGAAGAAACCTTCGCTCCATTAGCCAGGTACACCTCTATCAGATCCGTGATATCCCTTGCTACGCAGATGGGATGGGAAATTCACTAGATGGACGTCAAGATGACATTCTTGAATGGGGTGATAGAGGAAGAGGTGTATATAGAACAACTAGAGGGCTTCGAGACACATGATCAGAAGACTCATGTGTGCAAATTGAAGAAAGCGTTATATGGACTAAAGCAAGTTCCTAGAGCCCGGTATGGTCGAATTGATAGCTACTTGCAGAAGATGGGATTCGTCAAGAGTGACGCAGAGACCAAACTCTACAATCTGAGAGTAGGGAGTGAGTTGTTGATATTGGTTTTGTATGTAGATGATCTATTCTTGATAGGATCATCAAGGCTCATCACAGACTGCAAGAAGAATTTGGCTGAAGAATTTGACATGAAGGATCTAGGACGGATGCGCTATTTTCTGGGGTTGGAAGTTTGGCAGCAGAATGGGGAGATCTTTCTTGGTCAAGGGAGATACACTACATAGATTCTGAAGAGATTTTAGATGGAGGATTGTAGACCTATGACAACTCCAATGATCACCAACTAGAAGAAAATCGACGTGTCCGAAGATGATGAGGTTGATCCTACGTTATATAGGCAACTCATAGGATCATTGATGTATCTGGAAAATACAAGGCCAAACATCTGTTATGCTGTAAAAACCCTCAGTCAGTTCATGGTGGAACTGAAGAGGGCTTATTTTGCAGCAACCAAGCATGTTCTCGGGTGCCTTAAAGGAACAATCGAGCTTGGATTGAAGTACACCCGTAGGAATGATGTTAGGTTGAGTGGTTTCACTGACGTAGATTGGGTTGGAAGTTCAGTACATTGAAAGAGTACCAGTGGGTATTGTTTTAGTCTAGGATCAAGAATGATTTCCTGGTGCAGCAGGAAACAGAAGTCAGTAGCACTAAGCTCATCAGAAGCAGAGTATGTGGCAGCTAGCACAGCTTTGTGCAAGGCCATATGGCTTCGAAAACTGTTAGTGAACCTACTCAAGGAAAAAATGGAAACGACCAGGACCTTATGCGATAATTAGAGTTGCATCAAGCTTTCTAAAAATCTTGTGTTTCATGACAGGTCGAAACATATTGACATCAGGTGTCACTTCATCAGGGCCTGTGTACAACGTGAAGCTATTCAGTTGCAGTACACTCCAACAAGTGGCAGGCATCCTCACAAAAGCTCTAGGGAAGACTAAGTTTGTCTACTTCAGAGAGAAGATGGGGATGATGAAGAATCCCTTCCAGTAGCAGGAATGGATATAATCAGCATTCGGAGGAAGTTGTGGTACATATGCAGCAGTGACAGTGGCAGTGTCAAAGGTAGCAGTACAGAGGACAACAGTGCAGCAGATGAGGGGTAGCGTCCAGAGATTAGCGATGCAGAGGTTGCTTCAAAAGCAAAGCAGCATGCAGCAGGCACATTGTTGGAACACCTTCCTCTCTAAGAGGGAGTGTTGATTTTTGTATCATTCGGAAGTGTTCCAAGTCTCAAACTTTGCAGGGAGGCTTGGACAACAGCTTTCCATAGAACCCAGAATTGTTTGTGGAAATTCCACTCGGTTCATGACTTGTTAAAATAATTAATTATTTTAATGAAGACCATAAGTCTAAACTTAGGGAAATGAAATAATTAAAGGGTATTAATAAGTCAGAGTGTAAATCGTCTAGAAAACATGGATCAAGTCAAGTTTTAATCTTAGCTATTGATTAATCTTCTAATCTGGGTCGTTGGTTCTCCAACGAGAAGATTATAAAGGAAGGCTTGAGTGTCATTTGGAAAACAAGCCGGACATACACTCAGTACCCGAAGGAGATCGATTCTGAATTAAGTGAATTCGATTTCAGTGGGAGAGTTGCAAGGCAGAGTTTGCAAAAGCAGAAGGAGGAGGGAGTCAGAAGTGATCGAGGTCAAGGATGAAGGGAAGCAGTGGGCCACTGCAGGTAGCCTCAGGCTGCAGCGCAGAGAACCCACGTAGTCCCTACACAGACTTACGCAGTCTAGCACTGGGACTGTGAAGAGAAACACGCAGACAGACACAGGAGCTAACAGAGGCTGCTCAGGGTGTCAAAGAATTGTCTGAGAGAGTCAGAAATTCTGTCTCAGGTGTTTCAAAATTTTTCTGCCAGTTTATTTCCCTGTAAAGATATTATTTTTTGAAGAATTAATAAAACCCTCATCTGCTACATCGGTTTTCCCGCATTGGGTTTTTCTAGGGACAATTGTCCAAAAATAATTGTGTACATGTGATTGATTCTTGTGCTTATGCCCTTTACTGTTCATTTTTCTGCATTTATATTTGTGAATGTTGCAGTAGTATTTATTTCGATATTTGCTAGAAGATTTCTGGAAAATAAATTATTGAAATAATAAGGAGGAATAAATCTATCACTGCATCTGTATAGATTTCAGATTGAAAAACCCACACTTGTGCGGCTCGAATAGCCCTAATGAGGCTGACTTCATCTATGTAGGCCAACTTCTCTTCTTGCATGCCGACTTGGTCTTGGAGGGTGATCTTTGACACTTTTGACTTAAAATAAATTCTTTGATTTGATACAAAATGCCCAATAGGGTCTAATACATATGACAATGACTTCTTTGACTTCATGACAAATCTTAGAAGCACACAATGGGTGCTAGACATAAAACAAATTGACCTTGAGCATGAAACCCATGGTATAAAATAACAATAATAAATTGTTCTCTCTTTTACATCATATACATAAAATCAATAGTATATAGAATATTATGAAGACCAAACCTAGTTATACATTTCAACAAAGAGGTCTCCAAGGGAAAGACACAATTTAGGCACAAGGCTCGAAAAGGAGGCAATTTGCTTTCCTTGAAAGTCGTTAAACTAGGACGATACAAGACCTAGGGTTGATTGATAGGCTAAGAGTTGGAGTGACCAAAGGTCAAGGTACGAAGTGTTAAACACCATGTAAAACACACACATGGTGTATGAGAAGAATAAACACACACACACAAGAGACTCAACACACAATGAAAGATAAGCGTGAGGCTTTCTTATTTTTCCATTATATATGATGTACATTTATAATACAATGGTGTGACTCTTGGTTTCACATTCCAAGGTCACTTGGACTCCATTGTGACTTTTCGCATTCCACACCTACACATGTAGGATTAGGTGTTCCAACATCCCCCCTTAATCCGAAGGGGTATGTGTGAGTCCAAGAAGAGAGTTGTAATACAAATCTGCAAAGTATGCATGGCAGCACTTGGGCTGAATCAACTCTCTGAAATGTTGGAAAAAAGAGGTGGTTTAAGGATGACCACCAACACTGGAACACAAAACTTGTTGCAGTTCCCGAAACTCTTCCAAAACTGGCAAGAAGCTGAAAGCTTCTGCTAGAGGAATTGTCCCTCATAAAAAAGGGAGACCTTCAACCTAAAAGAAGGGAGGTCTACTACCTGTGATGGTTTTAGGATTACCAACAACTATGGAATGCTTGAAGCATTTCCTGGAACTCAACCAAAGCTGGCAAGAAGCTGAAGGCTTCTGCTAGAGGAAGTGTTCCTCATATATGAAAGGGAGACGTTCGACCTAAAAGAAGGGAGGTCTACTACCTGTGATGGTTTTAGGTTATCCACCAACCAAATATGATGGTTTAAGGTTATCCACCAACTGAAGGCATGCTCATGGGCATCCGTGTCTCTGGCTACATCTCTGAATCTGGAAGGACGAATTGTGGCTTAGGCTCGCTTGAACTGCTCTGTCTCTGGCTACAACTCTGAACATGGAATGAGAGATTGTGGCTCAGGCTCGCTTGATCTGACGTCGAAGCTTGTACATGACCACCATTTCCCCCCCTGTCAGTGACAAGGTGAGATGATGGCGAAAACTCAACTGCAAGTTTGCTCAATATTCGTGAACATGTTCTGACATGCAACTTAAACATCTTCTTGGCTGTTGATGCCCATTGCCAAGAAGCGATCCATCCAAGATGAATCTTTTTTCTTGCAGGAGGCTTGTTTCTGAAGCATCTGTCTGAAGAATGGGTGTGCCGACCACAGTGCTTGCATGGATGAAGATCAAAACAGTGATCTTTCATATGACCAACTCGATCACAGTGTTGGCATTTCTCAATCTGTTGTTGTGGAGGTGGAGCAGGATCTGAAACAGCTGCAGGTGAACTGTCATACAGGAATCCAGCACTCTGAAATATGATGGGCTTTGTGTAGTCTGGAATATGAAAGGTCACATCCTTGTCATATCCAAGACTAGTTTGGTGCTTGTTGTGGACAAGCTCTTCCCAAGGTCTGATGATGGGCTTGAGAAGTGCAGGCTGAGCTGCTGCATCTGCATGTACATCTGCTCTAGTACAAGGAATTGAATGGGAATCAACTGGAATTTTATCTTCTTTCTTCTGATGAGAGTCCTTCACAATCTTCTGAACAGAAATAGGTTTAGAATGGTGACTCTCTTGCTGAAGTTCGTCTTGCTGAAGCTGAGTTTCCAACTGCAAAAACTCAATCTTTTCTTGTGCATCGTGTAAACAAGTCTGAATATTACAAAGAACATTCTTGCTCATTTTTATCATATCATCAACATTGGAATGAATGAGGTTATTCAACAACTCTAATGCCTCATTGATTTTAGCCATTTCAACAACTTAGGCTCAAAAATGAAAGGGTGTCGGCTTCAACCAAAAATGCACCTGTTTACAATGTGATGCAACTTGCTTTCAAGACATACAAATGACTCAAGAGAATTTCCAACTATGGAAATCTCAAAGTACAAAATCTGCTCCTCAAATGATGGAGGGCAATCAACAATTTTTCAACTCAAATACACTTCAAGTCTTGAATGAAGATGCAAATCAATGTCAGTTCAATACAATATTTCTGCAAAAATGTGCAGCAAAACACTTGTGCAAGAGGCCTTTAAGGCAGCTGAATTTTTCCTTCAAAAGCGCTGTTTGTCACCAAAAACAACTCAACTCAACTCAACAAAAAGGAGGAGGTTCATAAGCTTGGATGCTTGACCTTGTTGCAGAATGCAATAGAGCTTAAGAGAAACTCCACAAATCAGAAATTTTGTGTTCAAACAATGAATGCCACTGCTGTTCAAAATGAGGACCAATTTATCTTCAAATGTAAATTTCTTGCTGAAAAACACCCTTCTACCAATGCCACAAATCTCAATGCAAAACTTCTCATTTCTCTTCTATGTTTATTGTCCATTTTCTTCATATGCCATTTCCTTCATTTCTGCTGTTTATATTCTCTCTCTGCTCTTCCTCTCTTCCTCTCTCTCTGCTCTCTATTTGTTTGTATTTTTTTTTAATATCTTTTTAATTTTAATTTTTAATTTAAAATAATTAAATTAAAAAAAAAAAGAAATTGGGAAACTTATTAAAGGAGAGGAGAACTATGAGAAATTAAAAAAAATGTGAAGGGGGGGAATTAAGAGGGAGGGGAAATTTAAAAAAATGAATTTAAAATGGGGGAGGGAAATTAGGGGAATTTAATTAAAAGGGAGGGAAACAAACTAAAGGAAATTAATTAAAAAATTTAAAGGTTAAATTTAAAAAGGGAGGGAGAAGTAAATTAAGGGAAATATATATATATATATATATATATATATATATATATATATATATATATTTTAAAAGGGATTAATTAAAAAATATAGGGAGGGAAAAAAATTTAAAGGGGAGGCCGAAAGGCCGAGGGAAGGCGCTATGGAGAGGGGGGGATTGAGCATAGGTAGGGGGCGTGTAAGAAGAAGTAGTTGCAGTGAAGAGGCAGTATTATATAGCCAAGTTGTGGTAAGAGAACACTTTGTGCAGGGGAATGGTTAATGCTTAATGCAAGGGGAGGCGGGGGCGAGAATGGGGTGCGACGTAAGAAAGGAGGCCAAGTGTGAGCAGGTCGTGGAGGAGGCCACGGGGGTGAGTGAGGGCGGGGTTAGCAGGTGAGGGCGGAGTGGGAGTTTATGAGCGTGGGAGCGTGTGAGCTGCGGCCATGAGGGAGGGCGCGTGGAATGCAGCCAGGGGGAGATGGCAAGCGGTGAGAGGATAAGATGTGAGGGTTTGGGTAGCGTAGGGCGCAGTTAGGGGGGCCGGGTGGGTAGCTTAGGAGATAGGCAGTCGTAGAGCGGGTAGAGGGGCGTTTGCAGGTGAGGAAGGGGGTATGGGAAGTGTTGCAGGGGATTGGCGTAGGTTTTGCTGGTGCGTAGGGAGAGTTTGTTTTTTTTGTTTTTAAATTTATTTTTTTTGTGTATGAGTATGGGGGGTCGAGTGTAATGGGGACTGTGTATAGTGGTGAGGTGTAGATATAGGGAGTTGTGCAAGGTGTGTAGGAGCTGTGTAGAGGGCCGAGGGGACGTGGAGTGTTAGGAGAGGCAGAAATTTTATTTATTTATTTATTTTAATTATTATTATTATTTTTTTAATGTTAAAACAACAGAGAGGAGTTATTACAGCAGCAGAGAAATGCAGTCCAGAAGCTCAGAAATTTTCACCGAAAACCCCAGAATTTTTCAGAATATTACATAGGGCGATATAGCAGCAGAAAATTGGAGAATTTGTGGAGTTAGAGAACTCAGAAATCTCAGAAATCTTTCAGTGAAAACTTAGAAATATTTCCAGTAGCCCAGCAGCAGGAAAATGGACTTTAAAAATGCAGAATTTAAAAGATAGAAATTGCAGGAAGAATGGGCAGTGAGAAAACCTTTAGATGCACAATGCTGCTTTTCTCCAAACCAATCTCTGAGTGCTGCCATGGATTTTGAATGCTGCTCTTCTCCAAGATAAAATTTCTGAATGCTGCAAAATCACTGCTACAAAAACTCTGAGCGCTGCAAAAACGCCAAGAATTTTTGCAGATATGCACAGGCCATAAACACAAATGGCTCACTCAATGTGGAGCAGGGCCAGCAATCGCCCGCTCTGATACCATGTAAAACACACACATGGTGTATGAGAAGAATAAACACACACACACAAGAGACTCAACACACAATGAAAGATAAGCGTAAGGCTTTCTTATTTTTCCATTATACATGATGTACATTTATAGTACAATGGTGTGACTCTTGGTTTCATATTCCAAGGTCACTTGGACTCCATTGTGACTTTTCGCATTCCACACCTACCCATGTAGGATTAGGTGTTCCAACACGAAGAAAGGGTTTCCCACAATGTTTTTCAACAAAGTTATGACACAGGAAACCCTCAAGAAGACCCCAAGTTGAAGCTATAATGAAACTAGGGCTTACCCTACGACAAACAACTAGGGAAAGAAAAATTATGGAAAAAATTAAAGTGAATGCCTACCAAAAGGGAATGATTTTGTGCAATCACTCCACTCTTGGTATTTAGACTCTCCAAATTCCAAAATTCCTCTTCCCAAGCAATTCCTTCCAAGCCCTAGTTGGCTACTTGGCCTTAAGAGGGTTGAAATAGGCAAGAGAAAGAAAAGGAGAAAATTTATGGATAAAAGTTTGTTTGATCACCAACAAGGGATGGTCAGTGCCAACTAGTCCTAGGATGGACGGAGGCTATGGATGCTTAAGGCTAGCTAATCTTTGAAAGGAGTAAGGATATTTTGATGCCCTAGTATCAAAACCCTAACTATTATCTTTGTGAAGGATCAAAAGCACTTGGGAGAGCTACAACATGAGTTCGCAAAGGTAATACCATTCACATGTTATATAATGAGTAATACATGCAATAATGATATCTAGCTTTTCTACAATTGATTTTCAACAAATTAGGGCACAATAGAAAAACCCTAGATTACCAATATGTTCCATACATTAGACATAAAGCAAAAAATTATTAAATACAAGGCTCATTTACAAGATAACATGCATGAAAAAATCCATCACTGATCCAAGATAACTTGTCCAAAGAAAAAATAGCTCCAATACAAAATTTGTTCCATAGGTCACATGTCTACCACTAGTAAAGAAGGCCGAAGTTCTCTTAAGAGAGGCTGAAATATCCAAGTGATGATGATTGACAGGATGATTGTCAAGTTTAGTTATCAATGGTATGTTCTATGCTTTGCACAATTTACTTCAATGTTCCTTTAGCAGCCCAACAACAATATCCAATTATTTCCAGTAGCAATCTCATTAACCATTAATCACATTGATAGTATTTGTAGATAGAACATAAAACAAAATGTAGAAGACTAGCCAAGAAAAGAGAACATCCTATTTGGAGGATGCCAATGAAAAACCCCAATGTGGGGAAAACCCTTTGATCAATTCTTCTTATTATTATTCAATAGTTCAGTAGACAGAGAGAGTACTAAAGTCAAATTGACTAGCCCAAAACTAAATCAAATTAGGCCTGTCAAATTCTGCAGTCAACTGTAGTCAAACTTCAGCCCTAAGCAGAAAGTCAATGCTAGTCAAAAAAATAGCAATTCTTCCTTGAAGTACCTCGGTCTTCCTTGGTCAAACTCGGCTTGATCAGGAGGATAACTTCAGCCCAAAACAACTCGGTCAAAGGAGAGAGAAAGTCTGCTGTAATTTTCTGCAGTCAAACAACAGTCAATGCAGGTCAACTAGCCTAGAACATCTTGTTTTTTGTGCCCAGCAATACGACCTCACAAAGTCGGAATCTTAACCCTTAAAACGCAGTCAAAGTTGGTCAAGAACAACTCGGTCAACGTTGGTCTGAAGTCTGAAATTCGGCCTGCAATTATGTCCCAGAGATTTTCGTCCTCCTTGCCACACGTGTGAGAGAAAGAGAAGCTTCCCAAGCTGTACGAACCAATCTGATGAAGAGAGAGAGAAGAATGTGAGTGATGGATGTCCAAAGGAGGTGAGAGGTCGCTTCTATTTATACAATTCGTTGTGGGTGAAGAGACATGTCCATTGGGCTTCATGAGCCTACATTTAACTGAGGCCGACCTGAACAATTTGCACATGTGTCGGAATAAATTCAAAATTACACTTCTGCTTGTACGAATGAGATGATCTTTAGATCAATTTTGGTCGTCTCGAAAGGAGGAATTTAATGCAATCATCATCTCCATCTAATGAGTTGTCCCAAGGTGGAGTTTGGCACTAGTTTCCAATTTTAACACTGCCTCTCAACTAGGGAGAATTCCACATTCCAATCCAATTGCTATCACTTATCATCGTGCCATCCTGTCGTCATGTACCATCTCTGTCATCTCTGCTCTGCTCTGTTGAACCATGAAGTAATAATGAAGAACAATTGATTTAGAATGAGTCACAAGACCTTGCCACTCTCTACTGACACAAGTTAGTCTAGATGTAGAACCTCAATTGATCCTAGATCAAATTGTTGAACACCATGCATCCTAGTCATAAGGAGTATGACAGTACATGATGCGTCCATCAGTAGTGCTATGGTCCCTAACCACTTTTCCAAACTCAATGGCCAGATGAGAGGTACTTCCCATGTGTCCCGGACTACATGGGTAGTATGATGCAGAAACAACAACGAGGAAAGAATAAATCACATCCTACTGACAACCACACGTAGGGAAAGGAGAAACCAAATCCTACAAACACATATCGTAACCACACGTAGGGAAAAGATAAACCACATCCTACACGCATGCAAATCACCGAGAGTAGGGAAAGGTTGAACCACGTCCTACATGCATGCTAACCAATCAATTGTAGGAAGGATCCTACTCGTGGGGAAAGGATGAACCACATCCCACTGACATGTCAATCATCTTGTAGGGAATGAGCATCCTACATGTGTGGAAAGGGGGAACCACGTCCCACCGACATGTCCACACGCAGATGCCTGAATGCATCTCTCACTGGGGTATCCGCAGGAGAAGTGTGAACTACTCATCCTGCTTATATTCCATAGGATAAGGTGAACCACTACTCATATGCATATGTCATCAACATTAGGGGAAGGTGAACCACTCACCCTACATACATGTGTCCACAATCATAGGGGAAGTGAACCACTCACCCTACACACATGTCAACCATCATGGGTATCAGAGGGGAAGGTGAACAACTCACCCTGTACAAATTGCACCACTAGGAGAAGGTGCACTCACCCTATGGTCGCTCATAGCTCCAAGAAGTACCCCAAGCCCCTAGGAGATCCTAGAGCTCAGTGTCCAACTCATGTGGGACCTTATAAGAGGGTCTTTCCACGACTCCAAGTCTCTCATAGAAGGCTAAGAATTTGACGTTCCCTAAGGGATTCGTGAGAATGTCTGCGACCTGCTCATCAGTGTTGATGTGTTGGAGCCTTATTGCTTCCCGTTGTACCATATCCTGGATAAAGTGGTACCTGATATCAATGTGCTTGGAGCGGTCGTGGAACACGAGATTCTCTGAAAGGTGAATCCCACTTTGGTTGTCGCAGTAGATTACAGTGTTATCCAACACATGCTCAAATAGCTCACCAAAGAGCTTCCTTAACCAAACAACTTCACAACAGGGCATACTAGCAGCATTGTATTCGACCTCGGCGACGTTAGTTTTTGTAGCATCGGATGTGTTCGAGCCACAAGATTTGGTAGAGAGCCTAGAATACATGTATTCTCCAATACCCATAAATCGTTTCTGGAAATTCCACCCAGAAACGACTTAATTAAATTAATTAGTTAGTTTTTAATATTTCATAAGTCTAAACATAGGAAATATGATTAATTAAATAGAATTAATCAAATCATGGTGAGAATGTTCTAGAAAAGTACATGGATCGATTTGTAGTTAATCCTATCCATCGATTAAGATTTAATCATGGCCATTGAAGTCTCAACGAAGGATTATAAGAAGTCAGTGGGGCTTGGAGAAGACACAAAATATCAGTTGAGCATTCGACTTTCCTGAGAAATCAATCTCCAGAGTAGCAACATTCAGTTGCCGGAGGTGATTCAGTGAGGTCGAAGCAGTGAGAGAGGGGCAGAGATAGTGAGGCTGGAGGAATCTTTCCAAGTTCCGGTGAGTACATTGCAGAGAGGTAGTGATTTCCATAGAGAGGCAACACAAAGCCCTCTTGAGGAGATTTTCGTTTTGCTGGGGAGAAGGAGAAATTCTGACCCAAAAACTAGGCGGAGGGTCCGAAGGCGAAGAGTATCAATTTCCCAGACAATAGCTGACGAGACAGTGAGAGGAGACATAGTTCTGAGATTGTAGGGCACAGTAACTGCATAGGCTGACACAGTGACTGCGTAGAGGTAGCAAGGGGCAACTCAATTTGAACTTAGGTCAGTGTCATATCGCCTGTGGAGTGAGATAAATTTCTCAGTAGTTAATTTTGCCATCATTTCTCTGTTTGGATTGCCAATTTTGGCATCCAGAGTTTGGTACTTCAATTTCACTATTGCATAATAGTAAAACCCTCAGCTGCTACACCAATTTTCTCGAGTTGGGTTTTTCCAGGGACTTAGTCCAAAAATAAAGGTGTCATATTGTGTGTGTGCATCTATTTCTTCCAGTGGTTTTATTTCTTCTGCAGTATTTGCTTTGTGAAGGTTGCAGTGAATTTAGTTTGATATTTGTTGTAGGAAACAAGTATATTTGTTTAATTAAACAATTAGAAGAATTAACATCAGTTGTTGCAATAGGATTCAGGTTTCCCGAGTTTTCACAAGTGGTGTTAAAGCAACCGATTTCTTCTTCCTTCGCATCCAAGATATTGAAGCACATCCTAATGAGAAGCAACATCTAGATGTGCTCTTACGATCCACCACACTACCATCCCAGTCAACATCTGTATATCCATGTAGCCTCAAATTCTTGGCAGCGTATCTCAAATCATAGTTGATTGTGCCCCGAAGATATATCAAGAGATTCTTGGCAGTAATCTAATGTATGTGATGAGGCTCGACCATAAATTGACTCAAAGTATTCACAACGAAGCATATGTCGGGACGAGAGTTTACCAAGAACATTAGGCCCCCCACAAGTTGTTGATATTCAGAATGATTTGCCAAATCGGGCCCAACATCACTTCCACATAGCTTCTTGAATTTGAGTTCCATTAGAGTAGACACAAACTTGCATTCCACCATCCCACATCTCTCGAGTGGCTTCACAATGTATTTCCTTGAGAATAGAAAAACTCACCTGGCTTTTGCCAGACCTCCAAGCCTAGGAAGTAGTGCATCAACCCTAGGTCCTTCATATCAATTTCGGAAGCCAACTCCCTCTTGCATTGACCAATGAGAGGGTCTGCAACTGTCAGAAAGAGATCAACCACATAAAGTACCAAAATGAGAGGCTTGTCCTTTTCAACGTTGAAGTATATGTTCGAGTCAACTTCGCTCCTTATAAATCCCAACTTCATAAGATAGCTATCAATCCTCACATACCAAGCCCTAGGGGCTTGCTTCAACCCATATAGGTATTTTTGTTCATCTATCGGAGATTCATCCAACTTTCCTGCATTATCATCATTATTCTTCCTTGGGATAGGAAGATCTTTGACTTTCCCAAGGGCAGAATCTTCATCGAAGGTGACATCTATGAAAATTTCAAATCTGAAATACTACTGCAGTTATTGATTTATTTCTCCTACTTATTTTTCCCAATAAGTTATTTACAGTAAACCCTTCAGTAAATTTCGAAATAAATTCTACTGCAGTTATCACACAAGTACATATAGAGGAAAGAATAGTAAAATACAAGCACACAAATCAATCACATCGACACAGTTATTTTTGGAAAATTGTCCCCGAAAAAACCCAATGTGGGAAACCTGGTGCAGCATATGAGGATTTATATATTAATCTTCAACAACAATTTATTTACAAGGGATGACTGGCAGAATGATTGAGAAACTCCCAAGAAAACACCTGAGATAAATTTTCACCTAACCTCTGGAGAATTTTTGACACTTGAGAGGCTCACTAGCCTTCACTGCATCGCCCCTGCATGTTTCCCTGTGCAGAGACTGCGTCACTACTGCACTATCCCTCTGCGCTGTCCCTATGTGTTGCTCCTCTACCTTGTGAAATTTTCAAGAGGAAAACATTTCTGCAATATTTGGTTTATTTCTCCTACTTTTGAGATAAGTTATTTACAAATGCTTCAATAAATTCTGAAATAAACACATTTGCAGATCTTCACTATCGTTAAGAGCATAAGAACAGAAAAATAATTTACACCAGTAGCATAATAGAAATAACCACATGAACAAAAATGTTTTTGGACAATTGTCCCCAGAAAAACCCAATGTGGAAAAACCGGTGCAACAGATGAGGGTTTTATATTTATCTTCAGAAATGGAAAGTACATTTACAGGAGTCTGATGAGCAGAGAAAAATTAGCAAACACCTGGCTGAATTTTCTCGATCCTCCAGACGAATTTCTGACCCTCGGGGTGACCTCCTTCACCCTCTGCGTCAACCAACGTGGATGCTCTACGCAATCCCTCTCTGGACTGCGTGATTCTGCTTGGAGGGTCTCTTCCTGCTGATCAACTCACCCTTCCCTTCACCCTCCTGAGTTCTGCTTCCCGGTAATTGACTCCTCCCTCCTCCTTTTGCTTTTGCAACCCAGACTCTACAAACTCACCCACTGAAATCAAATTCTCTTGCTTCAGAATTGATTTCCTTCGGGTACTGAGAGTGTCCCCGGCTTTATTTCCAAATGGCCCTCAAGTCTCTTCTTATAGTCTTTTCGTTGATGAATCAACGACCAAGATTATATCATTAATCAATGGCTAATTAATACTTAGGGTCTTTAAAATAATTAATGATTTTAATAAAGTCATATTTGAGTGGAATTTCCACAAACGATTTCTGGGTTCTCTGGATAACTGATGTCTAAGCCTTTCTAACAAAAATGAGACTTAGACACTTTCCTATACTATAGAAATCAACACTCCCTCTTAGCGAGGAAGGTGTTTAAGCAAGATACCTATGTACTGCTTTGACTCTAAAATCATTTGCTGCGCTGATGAAGTCTTGGCTGCTGCCCCTCATCTCTGCGCTGTTTCATCCTATACTACTACCCTGCTACTGCAGTATTCGTACTGTAGCTCCCTCTTCTTTTGAAGACTACCCTTTCCTCTAGTGGAAGGGGTTCTCGACCATCCCCATTTTCTCTCTGAAGTAAGTGAACTTGATCTTACTTAGAGCCTTTGTGAGGATATCTGCCACCTGTTCTCCTGTAGGAGAGTATCTCAACTGTATTGCTCCCCTCTGGACATAGTCCCTGATAAAGTGACACTGAATGTCAATGTGTTTCGACCGGTCATGAAACACAGGACTTTCAGAGAACTTAATGCAGCTCTAATTATCGCACATAATCCTGGTTGGTTCTATCCACTTCTTGAGTAAATTCAAGAGCATTTTGTGGAGCCATATGGCCTCGCACGAAGCTCTGCTTGCTGCCATGTACTCTGCCTCGACTAAGCTCAGTGCTACGTTCTATTTCCTGCTGCACCAGGAGGTCGTTCTTGAACCGAGACTGAAACAGTACTCGCTGGTACTTTTCCAATCTACTGTGCTACCAGCCCAGTCTGCATCTGTGAACCCACTCAACTGGATCTCATTAACCCTGGTGTACTTCAGCCCATACTCGATTATCCCTCTCAAGTAACTGAGAACATGTTTGGCTGTTGCCCAATGAGCCCTCCTTGGTTCCACCATGAACTGACTGAGGGTATTTACTACATAACAGATGTCCGGTCTCGTGTTGACCAGATACATCAATGATCCGATGAACTGTCGGTACACGGTGGGATCAGCCTCATCATCCTTTGATGTGTCTATCTTCTTCTAGTTAGTAATCATTGGCGTGGCCATGGGTCTACAGTCTTCCATCTGAAATCTCTTCAGAATTTATGTCGTGTACCTTCCTTGTCCTAGGAAGATTTCCCCTTTCTGCTACCAGACTTCTAAACCAAGAAAATAGTGCATCTGCCCTAGATCCTTCTTGTCGAATTCTGTTGCCTGGTTCTCCTTGCAGTCTTTGATGAGCTTGGATGACCCAGTCAAAAACAGGTCATCCACGTAAAGAACAAGAATAAGTGGCTCATCTCCTACTCTCAAGTAGTATGAATTGGGATCTGCGTCACTCTTGACGAACCCCATCTTCTGCAAGTAGCCATCAATCCGACCATACCATGCCCTGGGGGCTTGTTTTAAGCCATAGAAGGCTTTCTTAAGTCTTCAAACGTGATTCTTTTGCTCATGTGTCTCGAAGCCCTCTGGCTGCTCTATGTACACTTCCTCTTCTATCATCCCGTTCAAGAACGCAGTCTTGACATCTATCTGGTGAATCTCCATCCCATCTGTGCTACTAGAGAGATGATGGATCTGATAGAAGTGTATCGCGCTACTGGAGCAAAAGTTTCTTCATAGTCAATGCCTTCCTTCTGGGTATACCCCTTTGCTACAAATCTTGCCTTGAATTTTTCTATGCTGCCATCTGCAGCATATTTGATCTTGTAGATCCATTTGGATCCTACAACAGATTTGTCCAGTGGTCTAGGGACTACTTCCCAGACATCATTTGTCATGATGGAGCTATATTCCTCCACCATGGCATCCACCCATACCTGATGCTGAGCTACTTCTCGAAAGGTAGAAGGCTCTCCAACCTGAGCCACCAGCGCCTGATATCTGTCAAGTTGTTTCCTTATCCTCTTTCCTTCTCTAGGGGCTCCAACAAATCCTTCTGCATCCCTAAGAATATGTTGGAGTTCTCTGCTCGGTCTCTCATCAATGGTGGGCGGTCTCACCTATTCTTCGTCGGAGGAGCTTCCCTCAAAAATATTGGGCCTTGGAGAGGCACTGGACCTCTCTTTCATAGGTCGTTGAGGTTGTACCAGTGGATCTTCCTCAATCTGCGTATCTGTGGCCATCTCTCGAGATTTCGTAAAGGCTCTCTCCTCCAGGAATTTTACATCCCTTCTTACCACGACTTTCTTGCTCTCTGGAATATAGATGCGGTATGCCTTTGCATTCTTGCTATAGCCCATCAGAAAACCCTTTTTTGCAGTTTGATCCAGCTTCTTCCTCATTTCCTCTGGAACATGGCAGTATGCTATACTGCCAAATATCCTGATGTGGCTCCCTTCTGGCTTACTGCCTGTGAACACACTCTCGGGAGTAACCTTCCCCAAAGCTCTATTGGGAACTCTGTTTTGAACATAAACTATTGTGTTGCAGGCCTCTGCCCATAAGAATTTGGGCATCTCCTGGTCATACAACATTGCCCTTGCAGCTTCTATTATGGTTCGATTCTTCCATTCTGCAACTCCATTTTGCTCTGGATTGTATGGAGTTGTCCATTCTCTCTTGAGGCCTTCCTATGCACATAAATTTGTGAAGTCTTTATCGATATATTCTCCACCGTTATCTGACCGCAACTTCTTTATCTTCTTCCTTGTAGAGTTCTCCACCAATGCTTTGAAATCTTTAAACTGATTAAAGACTTCATCTTTGGTCTTCAGAAAATAGATCCAAGTTTTTCTTGAATAATCATCAATGAAGGTGGCAAAATACTTTTCCCCACTAAGAATTGTCGTGGACATCGGAACGCAAATGTCATAGTGTATTAACTCTAATGTACCTTTGGCTCTGTTGCTGCTTCTTGGAAATGTTGCCTTAGCATATTTCCCTAGTACACATCCCCTGCAAACTTCGTCCTTCTTTATGCTGAGTTCAGGAGCCCCTATTACAGTATTTTTGAGAATCCCCAGGCTACATGATGTAGATGCCCCATCCTTCTATGCCATAATTCATTCAGATCTGTCGTCTGTACTGCCGATCAGGGCCACCGGAGATTCAAGCTGGAGTTTATACAGCTTGTGACTCTTTACTCTGATTTGTGCCTTTTTGCTCCAGTTGGGGTGTTTGACATACACCTTATCTTGAATAAAGTATACATCATAGTCGTTGTTCTAAAGTTGAGAAACCGAGAGTAAATTCATCCCCAACCCTGGTACATGCGGAACATTCGTGGCTCGAATCTTGTTGCCATCCTCAGTCTGAAATGTTACGGTGCCTCTCCCGATGGGGGTACATTTTGCCTTATTTCCCATAGTTATTTGGAAATTCATCTGTTCTTCTTGATAGCTCGAAAAACATTCTCAAACCCCTGTCATATGAGCAGATGCTCCACTGTCAATGTAACAAACACTTGGAGGAGCTTTGCTTGACACACGAGCAAGATTCTCCTCTAGTCTGGATGTCAGCACCTTCATGTCGTGTTCTCTCTGCGTGCTGTGGAGGACTGCGTGAGTCCCTTTGACTGGGTGAACCCTTCCTTTGGTTCATTGCAGATCCTCCCTTCCTGTTTTTAGCTCTTGGCTCTGATACCATGTGAAATTTTCAAGAGAAAAATATTTCTGCAATACTTGGTTTATTTCTCCTACTTTTGAGATAAGTTATTTACAGATGCTTCAGTAAATTATGAAATAAACACATTTGCAGATCTTCTCTATTGTTAAGAGCATAAGAACAGAAAGATAATTTACACTAGTAGCACAATAGAAATAACCACATGAACACAAATGTTTTTGGACAATTGTCCCCAGAAAAACCCAATGTGGGAAAACCGGTGCAACAGATAAGGGTTTTATATTTATCTTTAGAAATGGAAAGTACATTTATAGGAGTCTGATGAGCAGAGAAAAATTAGCAAACACCTAGCTGAATTTTCTAGATCCTCTAGACGAATTTCTGACCCTCGGGGTGACCTCCTTCACCCTCTGTGTCAACCAGCGTGGATGCTCTACGCAGTTCCTCTCTGGACTGCGTGATTTTGTGTGGAGGGGCTCTTGCTGCTAATCAACTCACCATTCCCTTTATTATCACTCATAATTTTGTTAGTCATTACTTGACATGGTCATATAGTTCACTTGTAATATCCCCGTTCAGGGATATCTCTAAAACACAAGCAAACTCCAACCAGAGATGGACTGGGAGGGCATTTACCAGATATTTCACCTCTGAAAAGAGGGTGAGATCTGGAGGCTATCTGGCCCTTTCCAAACTCTGTCTAAGAGTATGGGAAAAAACACACCAAGTGGTATAGCAATTGGAATGCTCGAGGAGAAAAATAACAGTAGTGCAAGCATACAATAGCATATATATAGAACATGTAACAGATACTCAAGAAATGCAAAGAGAACGCTGAGCCATTTTATTATGCTGAGAAATATAAGTGAGTACAATAGGTGATTAGAGTGATGGCACCTAGACTTGCACAAGGCAAGTGAAGAAATACTCTCAGAACGCTGATGGAATGGCTGCTCTCTGATCTGCTGGAAAACTACCGTGTAGCTGCTACTGCTGGAACAGGATGAGTATCTGGGGCTGCTCTCCTACTCAGAATAAGCTGAAACTCTGGAATCAACCTCTACTCACCAAACCCAGAAAAGCCCAGAGAGCATTTTTGGAATGACCGACCCCCGAAAATCACCCCCTTGAGGATCTACGCTATCCTCCAAGGCTCTGCGCTAACACTGAAGGGAATCCACCAAAATACTGCCTCATACTCTGCCAAAATCCTCCAGTATGCAAGGGTTGGCCCCTTGCTCAATCTCAAAGCTCAAAACCTCCAAAAGACACCCAATCTGGAGCTTCCAAGAAATGGACTGTGTCCTCCCTCTCAGGACTGCGCAGTTTATGAATGCATTGCTCTTCCACAAAAGCCAAACACCAAACCTCCTGCAAAATACTGATGGGACAACCTCACCCGAACAGACACTCGAAGTCCCCTGTGGCTGAGGGTGAGATCTCCGAACGGAGACACTCGGTGCACTAAACAGTGCTGCAGACTAGCTAAACAACCAGCGTGCTCAAGAAATCGAAATGACCAGCTCAATATCATAAACATTGAATGACCAAAATGAGGAGGCTCTCCTCTCTATATAGCGTTTGGCCTCTCTCAAACCCTAACGCCCACCTCCTCCAACGTAGCCTCCCTTTGCCACGTGCTCAACTTGGCCTGCACAGTCCCTCCATGTGGTCTACGTGGGCCCCCTCTCTACGTGGTCTCTTGGCCCCCTTGGCTCACTTAAGTTACAACGTGTGTCTATTAGGGAGTGCACTTTATTTTTTTGAGTGAGTTATGTCCCCCTCTACTCACTTTTATTTATAATCTAACTACATAAGGCAAAATTGACCAAAATCGAATATTCCAATTAGCCATTGCTAATTGGGAATATTACAGTCTCCCCCGACAAAATGTTGCTTGACCCCAAGCAACTATAGTGATGGATGCTGCAAGATCTTCTCACTCTCCCAAGTGGCATTCTCATTCGGCAAATTCTTCCACCTCACCAAGAACTCCTGGATTGTCTTGTTCCGTAGCTGCCTCTCCCTAGTATCAGTAATGGCCTCAGGCTGTAACACCAAATGCCCCTCATCATCTGTAGGCGGTAGCTCCTCTGTCATTGTCACCTGCTGCCCCAATGCCTTCTTCAAGCACGATACATGGAAAATGTTATGAATCTTGCTACCTTGGGGCAGCTCCAACTCATAAGCAACCTGTCCAACCCTGCGTATCACCCTGTATGGCCCATAAAAACGGGGCTTGAGCTTCTCAGCTCCCTTCTACTTCAGTGACGACTGTCGGTACGGCTGCAAACGTAAGTAGACCAAGTCTCCTACCTCAAACTGTCTCTTCATCCGACCCCTGTCAGCATACAGCTTCTGCTGGTTCTGCGCTGTAGCCATGTTATCCTTGAGAGCTCGGAGAATGTCCTGACTCTCTTGGCTCCAATCTTTGGCTCTTGGAGCCTTCCTAGCACCAAACATCACATCAGCGAAAGATAAAGAATGGTATCCATACAAAGCATAGAATGGAGACATACCGATGGACATGTGATGTGTGTTGTTGTAGCAGTACTCCCCTAGATGCAGCCACTTTAGCCACGCTCTATGCTGCCCACTAACATAGTTACGCAAGTAGCCCTCCAGCCACTTGTTAACTATCTCTGTCTGCCCGTCTATCTGTGGGTGGTAGCTGGTGCTCGGTGTCAACTCTGTCCCCACTAGCCAGAAAAGCTCCTGCCAGAATCCGCCCATAAAGTGGTTGTCCCTGTCACTGATGATGGTCTTGAGAAGACCATGTAACCTGAAGATCTCTATGAAGAATAGCTCTGCCACCTGTGCTATTAAATAGTGTCCGGATATGGCGAAAAAGTGTGCATACTTCGTCAGCCGATCAACGACAACGTATATACAGTCCTTGCCCTGCACTATGGGCAACCCTGTGATGAAATCCATCAAAATGCTCTCCCATTTACCCTCCGGAATGGGAAGAGGCTGCAACAAACCTGTGGGATGGTTCATCTCTCCCTTGTTTCTTTGGCAAACCTTGCACTCCTTGATATGCTGGAGCACGTCCTCCTTGAGGCCCTTCCATGAGAACCATCTCTGATGGCCCAGTAGGTTTTGGTAAACCCCTGATAGCCGGACAATGGTGAGTCATGTGACGCCTAAAGTATCTTCTTCTTAAGCTGGGAGCCCTCAGTCAAGAAGATCCTATCTCTGTAGTAGATGATCTCATCTATCACCCTGTATCTGTCATCTGTCACCTAACCATCCAAAACCTCACAGGCAAATCTGTCCTTGGAGTACTCCACCAAGAGTCGAGCCCTCCAATCTGTATCCAAACTCATCAGAGACAACATGGCTGGTCTATGTGAAAGTGCATCGGCTACCACGTTGTTCTTCCCCTTGACATACTCAATGTCAAAGTCATAACCCTGGATCTTGCTGATCCACTTCTGCTGCCTCTCTTGTAGTTGTTTCTGCTCCAAAAAGAACCGAAGGCTGTTGTGATCAGTCCTCACCCTGAACCTGTTACTAATCAGGTACTGCCGGAATTTGGCCAATGCATGCATAATGGCTAGCATCTCCTTGTCGTATATAGGATACAACCGCTCATGAGGAAGGAGTTTCCGGCTCTCGTAGGCTATAGGTGGCCTCCCTGCATCAAAACTGCGCCGATCCCCTCTCCCGACGCATCACACTCCAAAACAAAAGGCTGCGTAAAATCTGGCAACGCAAACACTCGGCAGCTGCTCATAACCTCCTTGAGCCTGTCAAAGGCCCACTGCGCTGTATCTGACCAACTGAATGCCCCTTTCTTCGTCAAATCTGTAAGGGGTGCAACAAGCTAAGAGAAACTCTTAACGAACTTCCTGTAATATGTGCAGGTACCAACAAATCCTCGAAGTTTCGTCACGTTTCTCGGATCTGGCCAATCTTTGATGGCCCTGATCTTCTCCTCATGGACCTTCACTCCGTCCACTCCTATGATGTGTCCCAAATACAACATCTCCGTCAATCCAAACTCACACTTGGAGAGCTTAGCATAAAACTGTTGCTCCTTCAAGATATGCAGTACTGCCTCTATGTGCTGGAGATGCTCCTCCCAAGTCCTACTATATATTAATATATCATCGAAAAAGACCAACACAAACTTCCTCAGATGACTGCGGAAGATATGGTTCATGCATGACGGGAAAGTAGCTGGGGCATTGGTTAGCCCACAAGGCATAACCAAGAACTCAAAGTGGTCGTAATGGCACCTGAAAGTGGTCTTGGGAATGTCTTGTTCCCTCACGTGAATCTGATGGTACCTGGATCTCAAATCAATCTTTGAGAAGAACTGTGCTCCTCTCAACTCATCCATCAGCTCATCAATCCGCGGTATGGGGTACCTGTTCTTCATGGTCTTCTTATTCAGGGCCTTGTAATCAGTGCACATTCTCAATGTGCCGTCCTTCTTCTTCACCAACACCACCGAAGAAGCAAAAGGACTGGTGCTAGGCCGAATATGTCCAAGAGCCAGCAACTCCTGGATGGCCCTCTCAATCTCATCCCGATAGACCTTGGGGTGCCTATAGGGTGTGATAATAATGGCCTGGATGCCCTGCTCTAGCTCAATAGTGTGCTCAAACCCCCGATCTGGTGGCTGCCATGGCGATATCTCTCTAAATACCGTATCATACCTGTCAAGGATGGCCTGTATATCCGGATGAATTGTCTGCCCAGTAGTCCCTACCTCTGATGCCCGCAACTCAATTGCCCACTCTATGTCTCCCTTCCGGAGGTCAGCCTACATCTGGTGAGCTGAAACAGTCTGGGGTGGGTAACTGTGCATCCCACGTATCTTCTCATACTTCCCGGTCTTCTTATCATCCCACTCCATCTCCATGGCCTCCCAATTTGTGGTGACCTTCCCCAAAGTAATCAGCCACTGTACACCCAATACCACATTGGTATCTGGTATGTTGACCACGAAAAAGTGGTTGGTCACTGTGTAGGTACCCATCGTCACAGCTAGCTCTGGAACATACTTGGCACACTGCATCGTCTGATCTCCTGGGACCAACACTAAAAATCCATCGAAGCTCTCTATCGGTATGCCTCTCCGCTCAACCATCTGTGCATCGATGAAGTTGTGGGTTGCCCCACTGTCTACCAGAACTGAAACTTGCTTCCCACGCACTGTCCCTCGAACACGTAGCGTCAAATACTTGGGTACTCCTCGCAATGCTACAAGGGTCCCCCCTGTGGGTGCGAAAGCTGCACCTCCTGCTCCTGGAGGTGAAGGTGGCAAATGGTCCTGCGCTGTCTGACTGTCTCCTGCCTCTCCATCCTCATACTCATCCTCTTCCCCGCTGCACTCGGAGAAGACCTCAATAAAATGTGCTTTGCCCGCAGCACATCTATGTCCTGGTGCCCACGGCTCCTGACAGGTAAAGCACAACTTCTTCTTCTTCAACTCCCTCCTGGCATCATCATCTAGTTGTACCCTACCCTGATTCCCCTTCGGAGGCGGAATCCTCACATCCTTCCCCTTTGGCTGGAAAGCCTATCTCTGGGGGTAAGGTGTCCTAGACCTGGGTAAGGCATCTTGCAAATCCCGAGTCTTGCCAATGGCATCCTGGAGTGTGGCCGGTCTAGTGGATCTGACTAGACCCCGAAGTGGCTCTACTAACCCCTCAACAAACATGTAGATCATCCGTGCTGCGGATAGATCTGGTACCATCACTGAAATTCTCAAGAAATCTGCAATATACGTCTCCGAGCTCCCGGTCTGTTTGAGCCTCGTCAGCTCAACAAAATGCTCCTCCGGATCCCTCCAGTCAAACCTCTCTATCAATCTTCGAGTGAACTTGGCATAGGTAGTCACTGTGGAATGCCCGACTGTAACCATCCCATACCACCAATCCTGAGCCTCGCCATCCAAATGTAGCGTGGCCACCTTGATGGCCTTCGTCTCTGCCATCTGGTTGAGCTGGAACTATATGTCCAGCTTCTCCACCCAAGACTTTGCCGAACTGTTTGATGAACCATCAAACGTAGGCAAATGGAATCGGCTCGCTGTACGCTGGGTGTCTCCATCATGATAATGCTGGTGCCCTCTATGATGGTCGCGGGGTCAGCTATCCCGCTGGAGCTGAACAAAGTCTCTGAATGAAAGGGCATCCTTGAACTCCCGTCCATATGCCTAGTACTCCGCAAAATAGCCACCCATGTGGCCAGGCTCTGGCTCCTGTTGTGTTGCTGCCCCAGTGTCTGCACGCAGAAAAGTGGGGATAGTGGAACGAGTGGGGGCATGTGATGCCTGGTGCGGAGTGGCAACCCGCTCCTGCAAATAGTGGGATGTACCCGACCCCTCACCAACCTGGAAACCCCTTGAGGTTTCATGCTGTCTAGCCTCCACAACAGTGAATCTATGACCCATCACCTCGATCTGCCTCGCCAAATCCTACACTGATCTGAGGAGTGCTTCCCCAAACTGTTTTGCATCGCTATCATCTGCCATCGGTACTTCCTACTATGAATCTACCACAGGCCCCTCCTGTTCTGCGTCTATCACAGGCTCCTCCTGTTTTGCGTCCACCACGCGAAAGCAATCACCCTCTCCGTAGGTCTTCTCCAACCTACGCTCAATATCTATGTACTTCCTACCTTTGTAGCAGATGTAGGGTTTCTCCCTCGGTGTCATAGACAACTAGCTCCATAGGCTGAGCCAGATCTATGCTCTGATACCACTGTAATATCCCCGTTCAGGGATATCTCTAAAACAGAAGCAAACTCCAACCAGAGATGGACTAGGAGGGCATTTACTAGATATTTCACCTCTGAAAAGAGGGTGAGATCTGGAGGCTATCTGGCCCTTTCCAGACTCTGTCTAAGAGTATGGGAAAAAAAACACACCAAGTGGTATAGTAACTGTAATGCTCGAGGAGAAAAATAACAATAGTGCAAGCATACAATAGCATATATATAGAACATGTAACAAATACTCAAGAAATGCAAAGAGAACGCTGAGCCATTTTATTATGTTGAGAAATATAAGTGAGTACAACAGGTGATCAGAGTGATGGCACCTAGACTTGCACAAGGCAAGTGAAGAAATACTCTCAGAATGCTGACGGAATGGCTGCTCTCTGATCTGCGTCCTAGTTGTTGGAAAATTGTCGTGTCGCTGCTACTGCTGGAACAAGATGAGTATCTGGGGCTGCTCCCCTACTCGGAATAAGCTGAAACTCTGGAATCAGCTTCTACCCACCAAACCCAAAAAATCCCAAAGAGCGTTTCTGGAATGACTGACCCCCGAAAATCACCCCCTTGACGATCTACGCTATCCTCCAAGGCTCTGCACTGACACTGAAGGGAATCCACCAAAATACTGCCTCATACTCTGCCAAAATCCTCCAGTAGGCAAGGGTTGGCCCCTTGCTCAATCTCAAAGCTTGAAACCTCCAAAAGACACCCAATCCGGAGCTCCCAAGAAATGGACTGCGTCCTCCCTCTCAGGACTGCGCAGTCTATGAATGCACTGCTCCACAAAAGCCAAACACCAAACCTCCTGCAAAACACTGATGGGACAACCTCACCCGAGTAGGCACTCGAAGTCCCCCGGGGCTGAGGGTGAGATGTCCGAACAGAGACACTCGGTGCACTAAACAGTGCTGCAGACTAGCTAAACAACCAGCGTGCTCAAGAAGTCGAAATGACTAGCTCAATATCATAAACATGGAATGACCAAAATGAGAAGGCTCTCCTCTCTATATAGCGTTTGGCCTCTCTCAAACCCTAAGGCCCACCTCCTCCAATGTAGCCTCCCTTTGCCACGTGCTCAACTTGGCCTGCGCAGTCCCTCCATGTGGTCTACGTGGGCCCCCTCTCTACGTGGTCTCTTGGCCCCCTTGGCTCACTTAAGTTACAACGTGTGTCTACTAGGGAGTGCACTTTATTTTTTTGAGTGAGTTATGTCCCCCTCTACTCACTTTTATTTATAATCTAACTACATAAGGAAAAATTGACCAAAATCGAATATTCCAATTAGCCATTGCTAATTGGGAATATTGCATCACTCCTCAAAAGGGTAAGGTCTCCTTAAACCTTTTTCAAGTTGGCATAGGAAATTTCATTTTTTCATATTTAACCTATCTTAAGTTTCAAGACCACCCTCATTTCATCTCAAAACCACCTCCATATAGGTCACATCATGTTCCATCAGTCATCATTTGCTGACATATTTGATTTCCCAAGCTTACAACTCCAAAAAGGTCATTTTAGCCAAGAATCCCTACTTTCGTAGCGAATTCGGTGTAAAATAGGCAGAAAATGCTACGAAATTGTTGATAGTTTCATAGCGAATATGAAGCATTTCTCTGTTTTCTGACTTTGAGCAGTCAACTTCAAGGGCAGTTTCTCGGCAAACAGAGAAGTATTTTAAGAAACTGAGAGAGGTTATTTTCAAGAACATATCAAATAACAATAACCTCTTTCACTTTTCTCAAAGGTGCTACAAATTGGGAGATACAGGGATGTTTTTCAGCCCTATTTTTAGAATGCAAAAATTTCCTGTTTTATACATGTTTTTTTGAATAGCTGGAGATGTGTTTCAAAAAACCAAGAGAGGTTTTTCTTCAAGACATACTGACCTACAAAAACCTCCTTCAGTTTTGCAATATCTATCAAGGATAGGGAGAAAAGAGCTCATCTCTGAACCCTATGTTTTCAAAAAAAACAGAGTCATTTTAGTGATGAATAAACTTGCTAAAGGTGAAAATGATGTTTTTTGAAGAGGAAACACCTCAATGCTCTTAAGTTGAGTTTGATCATGTTTTAAGAGATTAATGGCATGTTGAAGACCAATTTTCTACAGCTGGAGGTTGCGTTTTTGAGGCAAAGTCAAAATCTGGAAATTGCACAATTTTCCACAGTTTCGTAGCATTTTCTAGGCTTAAAGCTAGGAAAACGCTACGAAAACACCTGTAGCTGTCTTTTTGCCTTTAAGACCACTTTTTGTGGCTTTCAAGGAGAGGAAATGATAGTGATGAGGTGTCATATCATGATGGACACACTGGAACAACCAAAGAGCAGAAATTTTGAGTGCAAAAGCTATTTTTGGACGTTACAAAAGCACACTACAAAATTGCCCTGTTTTCGTAGCGAGTTATTTTTTAAGGTTTCTGAGCAAATGAAAAAGTATTTTGGAAATCTGAAAGACGTTTTTCTTCAGGGTCCATCTACAAAAACCTCTCTCAGTCTCTGGAAAGCCATCAGGGTTTGGAAATTATACATTGACCTTTGAAGCCTATTTTTTCAGAATTTTCACTAACCAGATTTGTGAAAATATTGTAAAAATTCGACTTGGAGGAGGCCCAGCTCTACATCCACGTGGCGTAATGACACATCAGCACTCTAATACACTCAACAAATTAGTTGGTTGCAGTTGATAAGGGTTATTAAATTGATTTGTTGAACTATTAATGAAAGAAGAGTCCTTTTTGTATTCAAACTCTGCAAAACATAAATATCCATAGGAAGTCTCCAAGTGATAGAATCATGTTTGAAATAGGTCTCTGAGGTGGGAATTCAAGGGGAGTAAAGTGGCATATCATTTGTATGAGTCCTCACTCTATAAAGAACAGAGTTTTAGAGTTTGAAGAGGTTGAGATATGTTATGGCTGACTGTTGCTATTGTAAACAGGTTTTTGATCAATAAAAGAGAATGGCTATTGGTTTCATCCTTCACCTGAGATTCATTTGATATTTTCATGAACCCTATGTATCTTATTACTTTCTGTCAATATGTTAATGTTTGATTACTCAGAATTCTTGCTTTGCATGTTCTGACTTCCTTTCATGCACTAAACTATTGGATATCTTTCTCAATGTCCTGCTTTTAGTATCTTAACGTTCATTACTCAGAATTCATATTTCTCATGCTCTGACTTCCTTTGAACATTTATATATTGAGTAAACCATGTATGTGTGTATTCTACTTTCATTTAAGCATCTATATGCCTTAGCTTCCACAAGGAGAGCCTTTGTCATTGAGATCCTTGTCACTGACTTCATAGCTCAATGGTAGCAATCCTTCATCTTGTCAACCTGCAAACATACAAAACCAAAACACAATTCATAGAGTTAGCCATCTATCTTTATCATTAACCAATATCATAAATTATCTGTGAGAGAGCCCTCTCAGACTGAAGAGGCTAAGCTTCAGTCAAAAGCTGGTTTGAAAGAGTTACTCCAAGTTGACCATTGAAGCAGCCCAACAAGACTCAATTTGGTGATAACACCATTCACCCTCCTGACTTCTGCTTCCCAATAACTGACTCCTCCTTCCTTCTGCTTCTGCAACCCAGCCTCTACAAACTCACCTACTGAAATCGCATTCTCTTGCTTCAGAATTGATTTCTTTCGGGTACTGAGAGTGACCTCAGCTTTATTTCCAAATGGCCCTCAAGTCTCTTCTTATAGTCTTCTCGCTGATGAATCAACGACCAAGATTATATCATTAATCAATGGCTCAAATTAAAAGATGACTTGATCTTCGTCTTCTACAAGATTCACACTCTGCTCTATTAATACCCTTTAATTATTTAATTTCCCTAAGTTTATACTGAGGATCTGCATTAAAATAATTAATTATTTTAATAAAGTCATATCCGAGTGGAATTTCCACAAACAATTTCTAGGGTCTCTGGATAACTGATGTCTAAGCCTCTCTACCAAAAATGAGACTCAGACACTTTCCGATGCTATAGAAATCAACATACCCTTTTGCGTCCTTCTTTCACAAGCTCTGATTGTTGCTGAGACCCTCCTGTTCCTCCGCCCTGCAACTCTCCCTCTAAAATCGAATTCAAAATTCCAAAGAATCGACTTCCCTCGAGTTACTGAGTGTATGCTCGGCTTGCTTTCCAAATGGCCCTAAGTCTTCCTTTATAATCTTCTCATTGATAAATACCCGACACAGATTAGAAGTCTAATCAATGGCTAAGATTAAATATTGACTTGATCTTCGTTCTCTTGAAGATTCACACTTTATTTTATTAATACCCATTAATTATTTAATTTCCCTAAGTTTAGACTTAGGGTCCCCATTAAAATAATTAATTATTTTAATAAAGCATGAACCAATTGGAATTTTCACAAACAGTTTATGGATTCTTTGGAATACTAGTGTCTAAGCCTCCTCGCCAAATATGAGACTTAGATCACTTTCTGATGCCACAAAAATCATCACTCCCTCTTAGCAAGGGAAGTGTTCTAGGAATTTGCTTGTTGCATACTGCTCTGACTTTTGAAACATCCTTTGCGCTGGTGATGCTTGGTTGGTGCCCCTCATCTGGTACGCAATAACCTTCTGTACTACTGCCCATGACACTGCCACTATCACTTCCTCATATGTACTGCAACTCCCTCTCAAATTCTACACTAGTCCATTCCTGCTACTGGAACAGATTCTTGATCATCCACATCTTCTCTCTGAAATAAACAAACTTTGTTCTTCCCAAAGCCTTAATAAGGATGTTTGCCACTTTTTCTCCTATCGAAGTGTACTGCAACTGTAGAGCTCCGCGCTGGACACAGTCTCTGATAAAATGACACCTGATGTCAATGTGTTTCGAACGATCATGAAACATAGGATTCTCAGAGAGCTTGATGCAACTCTGATTATCACATAGAATGCTAGTCGCTTCTATCTTTTCCTTGAGTAGATTCACAAGCAACTTCCTAAACCATATGGCTTCACACGAAGTTGTGTCAGCTGCCATATATTCCGCCTCAGCTAAGCTCAGAGCTATAGACTTCTGTTTCCTACTGCACCAGGAAGTCATCCCTGATCCAATATTGAAACAATACCCACTAGTACTTTTCCGATCTACTGAACTTCCAACCCAATCTGTGTCAGTGAACCCACTCAGTTTGATGTCATTACCTCAGGTGTATCTTAATCCATGCTCAATTGTTCCTCGTATGTATCTGAGAACATGCTTGGCTGCTGCCCAATGTTCCCTCCTTGGTTCCACCATGAACTGACTGAGGGTGTTGACAGCATAACAAATGTCTGGCCTAGTGTTGACCAGATACATCAGGGACCCTATGAGCTCCCTATACAAGGCAGGATCAGCCGCATCATCTTCTAACACATCAATATTCTTCCAGTTTGTGATCATTGGAGTAGCCATGGGTCTACAATCCTGCATCTTGAACCTCTTCAGAATTTCTGTAGCATATCTCGCTTGACCAAGGAAGATTTCACCCTTCTGCTGCCAAACTTCCAACCCCAGAAAATAATGCATCAATCCTAGATCCTTCATGTTGAATTTTGCAGCTAGGTTCTCCTTGCAATCCTTGATGAGCCTAGATGAACCTGCCAGGAATAGGTCATCCACATACAACACTAGTATCAGAGGCTCTTTCCCTACTGTCAAATAGTAGAGATTAGGATCTATGTCACTCTTGACGAATCCCATCTTCTGCAAGTAACCATCAATTCGACCGTACCAAGCTCTAGGCGTTTGCTTAAGTCCATACAAAGCTTTCTTAAGCCTACATACATGAGTCTTCTGCTCATGCATCTCTGTTGTGGAGGTAAATCCCCTCTGCGGACAGAGGCGATCCCTACTAGCCCAGATCGGGTCTAGAAACAATCGTTCACGCTATAGTGCAGGTTCCTAATTGCAAATAAACCAACTAGCGATGAAGGCTTACCTGGAATCCAACGCTGTCGCTCGTAGAGAAAGTGGCACCTGCCTTAGCCCGCATCACAATCCTCGCGATCTCCGTGATCGGACACCTGCACACGCAAGAAACAAAACAAACGCAAGCGTAAAATCCAGTACATGCAACTATATGTCAGTCAGAGAAGACATAACTCATCATCATAATCAATAACAGGTGTGGAACCATAACCAATAGTCGCTTATCATTAACCAATCAAAGAAGAATACAACCATAGCCCTGACGCTGAATTCTCCTTCGGAGGGTTGCCAGCGGAACACGTCTCGAAAAAGTCTGTCGGGGATGGGACAAACCTCTCTCTTCGGATGTCTCGACAATAATCTCCTTGCTTGGATTTAGCCTTAAGGGAATGAATCAAGGCTCTTGCAGCATAAGGCTCTGATGTCTCTTGGGAACTTGGAGATTAGCTTGCAAAGGAGATGAGCAAGCTTTTATAGATGGAGGAAGGGGGGTTGGGATCCCTATGATCATGGGTTTGGCCCTATCCTCAAGGAAGCTTCCATGAGAGGTGGCAATCCACTTCCTCTACATGGAGATCCGGAGCCAAACCACCCAACTCGAATTAGATACCAGTTTATGAATTGGTTAGGACGAAACTTCCACGATTTATTTTTAAAAAACACTCCTTAAAATGGCTGGCGCGAGTGCGACTCTGAGACAGAGCACCAATTGGCGTGCCCTCTTTGAAGGATTTCCCCCATTGGCGCGGGTACTAAACTGGCTTCCCGCGCCAATGCAAAAAGGGGTGTTTTTAGGGTTTTTCACTAGGAGTTGTCTTCAGGGCAATGAAAGCTCATGTTCAGAGGAATGTCATGAAAGTGGTTTCAAGTCATGTCATTGCTCACAGGTCACGGAATGAGCCCTCCAATTGTGCGGGATGGGGAATTGCAGGGACGGTGACAAATTACTGTGTAACAGATGCCCCCTAAAGCATGAAGCCCGAAAGAGAGAGAGGGGTGAAATGCTTTACGAGAACGTGTCCAACTGAAAACACCGCCGTCGGAAAACCTGTGTAGAGGAGTACAACTGATATCTCAAATACATGATATATACTTGGTATGGGCGCAACCATCCATAACAGAGTATGTAATAATCTAGATCCGAGGCATGGACGCAGCCATCCAGTGAGGATCGATAAATAGACTCAGGTATAGTCGCAGCCATCCAATCAGTGAGTCATGTAACTAATCATAATAATCCACAAAATCGCAGCCTGGATTATAACAGACAGGAATCCAGGGTCTTGCGCTCCATCTCGACCCGAAAGAAGTACAAGTTCAAGCATGCGAATAAGTGAGCTAAAGTCGAACATGCAAGAACATCGCCTGATTACCAACCAATGATGAAAGCTGTTAACAGACACGAGAGGTACCACCATTAATGCCAATGGTCCTCAAGGTACTACAGGTACAATCTACGGCATGTGAACAATGAGCTGACGTCGAACACCCGCAGAATCACTCGGTCGGAGGCCAATGATGAAAACCTCACGTCGAATGCGAAGAACCTGCCATTGAGGCATGCAGGCTCCAAGGTACCAGAAGGGAATCTCTAGATCAGCTTCTGGGATAATGAGCTGAAGTCGACAGGAAGTGACCTTGATCGAAGGTGGGCCATAGCGTTTCCCACATCATCGACGCGAGACAGAGGAACATAATGTCTTTGTGAATCACGATCAGATGAGAATCAAAGGAAGGTTGAAATCTGCAGAGGTCAACTTCTCTTGAACATATCGGCGGCACGACAGTGAGTTTGGCAGTATTTGACATCAACGGATCAGAGGTCATGGCGACGAGGCAAAGAGCAGATGAGAGGTCAAAAAGGATCACCCAAACCCACGGAGGCAAGTGGGAAAAATGAGATGAGATATCCCCAACCCGACATGAATGCAGACAAGTGCCATGTTCAAGAGCGACATACTGCCGACACGACAATGATGTTGGTTCTATTTTCCCCCACCATTTCTGGCGAGTACCTCTTTATTTTTACACAAGTTTGAAGAGGATACCATGTGCTTGCTGTATAAGTCCATCCTAGTACATTTAACGAGCCCTAGGAAGGAGGAATTCGAATATCGTCATTTCGACTAAATCCGATGTCATCAGGGTTTAACGAGTCTGACAAAGGAAGAACTCGGCGTCTTTTCATATTTAGAGAGTTTGAAAAGACAGCAGAAAAATAAACTCCAACGGTCCCTTTTCGTAAATAGTTCCTCAGACTCGAAAAGGTAGAAAACAAAATCTGAGAAAACCTCCTAGTCGTGATGGGCTAGGGTATTCTTTTTTCGTAAATAATCTATCCCAGCCCGAAAAAGGGGTAAACGTATACTGGGTAGATGTCGTTTCGTAACCGCTTTAACGAGATCGAAACGACAAGGGACTCGGCAATCTTTTCATTTAGAGAGTCAGAAAAGAGCTGAAAGTTGACTCCTCCTGGAGGAACGAGTGATATAAAGTGTAGCAACTGGTTCCGATAATGGTGGAACTGCTCTGAATAAATAAAGGTTGAGAGGCTGGCTAACAAGACCACTCATCGCAGCGGTTCCTCAGGAACGGGTAAAACAACCAAGTGAAGTCATATGATCAGCCAAGCAGATAGGGACGATGGAGTGAGAAAACCAAGGCTCATCTGGTAAAACAGGCTGATAAAATGGCAATCACAAGAGGTAAAATGGGAATGGTTTCATTTTTACACAAGCTTGAAATCAGGAAACTCTGCTTGAAAGGTTTCATTTTTTACACAAGCTTGAAACAAAGATAAACTATGCTTGAAACCGGTTTCATTTTTACACAAGCTTGAAACGGACATAAACTATGCTTGAAAAGATAAGCATGCCCCCAACATGGTGACTCAATTCGAGGTACATGCCCCCAAGCTTCAGTCCATATGTAAGGTAGATGGAGTGAAGGTTCAAGTTACGAGATCTAAGAAAGACTCGACTGGGATTTTACGAGATCTGATCAAAGACTCGAATTGAACAAAAACGTGTTTCATTATTTTAACGAGGTTGACACATTAAAAGAACTATCCTCAGGACACCTTGTTTCATGGTTTAAGGAGCTTGACACAAGACAAGGAACTCTGCTCCCCAACCTTGTTTCATTTTTTAAGGAGCTTGACACAAGAAAATGAACTGTGCTCCGACTACCTTATCATAATGAACAAGAAGTCATCGCTTCCAAGAGTTCCACTCCCGATGGAAAGAAAACATCCTGGAAGTCAGGACTCAATGCCCCCAGCACCTGATGCACAATGGCACAATCACTGGGTACAGGCACGGGGTAGGTAGCCACATAGTTGACTTGCGGTGAGGCAGATACAACGGGTGGATAAAAACCAGGAAGGGATGATGGCGGGCCAGCTGCCACATCAGGACCAAAGAACGAAAGCTGATCAATGGTCACGATCTGTCCTTCGCGTGGAAAACATACCACACGAAAAAGGGAGGAGACAAGCACTCCCATGGCATAGGTGTAATCGCGCCCCAAGAGCAGATTGAAATCCAAGGGGCCTGGAACAACCATCACGTCCATATGGACGGTTTTACCTCCCAAAGTAACAGGTAACCTTGGAAGGATCCCTAACGGTTGACTAGTTCTTCTGTTAAATGCCAACAGATTCTGCATAACAGGTGCAAGCGGTGGCGAGCCAAAATCTTGCCAAGTAGTTGAGGATAGAACACTAACAGATGCGCCTTCGTCTATAATGGCGCTGGGTACGACCAGACCAAAAGCCTGTACTGTGATCTCGAAAGGCACATAAGACGGAAGGCGATATCCTGTAAATCGATTCCAATCAAAGGAAGCGACCAAACTACTTGGAGGGGCTACCATCGAACTGAGATGGTCTTCCCCTGGTGTTACGGAAGAAGAAGGAGCATCCTCCACAACCTCCATCCCGAAGGTGGGAGGGGAATCCTCCGGGACCTCCATCACAGGAGGCGGAGAAGCAGCTTCTTGAGATATAGGGATAGAAGAATCTTTCTCCAAGTCCGAAGAATCTGAAGAAACAAGAAGAACCTGAGGGGGATGAGATCCACTCTCGACGGAAAAGACCTAGTGCACCATAGACGGAGCCAGCTCAACCGATCCCACGACCAATGGTTGGTCGGGAACGGATTCCTGAATTTGAATTTCCGGGGAAGCGAGATTGACCAAGGATGACTCTTGACCAATCGTAGAATCAGCTGGTGGAGGACTCAAAGACAACTTCTTGTAACCAGCCGGAAGGCATGGTGCAGAAGCAGTCGAGTTGTCCAAAACTCGTTTGGCTTCATCCATATATGGACAAAGGTGAATGGCATGGTGCCCTTCACACAACTTACAGGGATTGGTGAGCTTACCCTGCTTCTTAGGAGCCTTACCAGCACTAGCTGAAGACGTGCCCCCAACCTGACTCCCAGAAGCCAAAGGCAACGACGGACGACCGTTGGACCATACTTCGAGCACCTTGGGAATGCCAGGGCAGTCTCGAAGAAGATGGTTTCCCATGCACAACATGCAAGGGAACTTGACTTTCCGCGGAGGGTTGGAAGGTTTATCAAGAGGAGACTTCTTAGGCGCAATAGCCGCAGAGCTAGCCTCTCCTTTATCTGACTTCTTCTTCTTCTTCTTAGCCACCTAGTTACTCGAATCCAGACTTTCACCAGGCGAAGTAGAAGAGGAGGACGCAGAAACAGGCGAAGAAGGAGAGAGGTCCACCTTGGAATCAACATGATGTTGCTCAAGCGGAGGAACTGATTGAACAATGGCTGGGACATTTGGGACCACAGAGGTTGAAAACAACCAAACAGGCAACCCAACAGTCAACCCAGGAAGGGACAACGTTACCATATAAGGAGCACCAACATTTCCAAAAGGAGGAAAATGACTAGGATTCCCATCGGAGGGGATTCCTTGGTTGGTGAACTCTGGAAAAGTTGCCATCAACAACTCAAAACCGCACACGGGCTAAAAACCAAGGCACACAATCAAACGGCTAACAAGCAAATTCTAAAAGGACGTGTGATCGCAGGTGATTTATTTTACCACATTGAAACTTAGAAACTTCACCGTTTCATGTTTTAAGAGTCGAGAAACGGATGAAAAGGTGACTCTATCTCTTTCAGTTTTGGAAACAAGCGTGAAAGGACAAGCGCTCGATGATCTTTTCAAATTTAATGAGTCAGAAAAGATCAAAATGACTACTCAAGAATACTAGGCAAAGGGTGTACCAAATAACCGTGAACTGCAATATACACCTTGGTTTCAAAATGAAAGAGAAATCAACCAAGGACTTGACGTACGTGCAGGCAATCTCCCCGAATGTTGTGTCCGGTGTATCACGGGTGTAGGGCGGCAGACTCAGTGTCCTATGGATAAAGGATAGAAACCTAGTGGGGTCTCCCTTTATATACGCGACGGTACGGGGAGCACAAGTCCGTACTAGCGCTGTCTAAAGCCAAGAGGCGAACGACAGCTACTAGGTTTAAAGACGCTGGAACACGTCTCTATCCTAGACCTCTAAATATTTCGTTAATGTTTCAATGCTGCCTTAGTGTAAATTGAATAAATTTTAATGTTTATCTTCAATTATGTTTCAGTTTCAAGGCCCTACCGAATGTTATCTGAAAATATCCTATATGCAGCTGTATGAGGAAAGAAATCTTTCAATTCGATGAATGCTATCTAGTTAAGGGAAGAGTTCCAAACAATGATGCAACAAATAGCAATACTGAAAACGAAACTTTTTCCAAACTAGATGACTTTCACTATCCAAAAGTAATTTCAAACATTCAACGATGCGAATAATGCAATGTAATCTATGCAAAATCCTCTTTTCTGAAAACTATGCAATTGTAATCTATGCACAATTTCCTTTTTCTTTTCAAATGATAAGAATGCACTCAATGCGTTTTTCGATGAAATGAGAATCTACTTAATGCATGCTTTTAATAAAAGAGAATGCACCCAAAGCGACTTTTAGCTTTCAATCATTAAACAATGTAATCTAAGTTCAATGATAAATCTCAAAAAATACTTTTCAATGCAATGTGATCTAATGCATTTTAACGAAAAGCAAACTATAAGACGAAAACTAAATGAACGCAAATCTTCTAGATGAATGCAAAAGAGATGTAAACAAACACTAAGAATGCAATCGTTGTTTCGAACACTTTGTCACGAAATCCCTCAAAAGGCGACAAGACATATGAGGTCAAACACAAAGAGGACTTCTAAAGCAAGAGATCAAAACAAGGCATTCATTCCCTTTTACATCAAACAATCATGGAAATAAGACATTTCAAACAATGAGCAATGTAATCTATGCTCATACAGTGAAAAGACCAGAAGGGAAAGACACACTGGTGAAGGATTTAGGAAAGAAATCTCAATTTTCACACATCCTGAAATTGGCACGACTTTATCATTGACAACTAGCGCCAACTGGCGCGACTTGCTCACTGACAACTAGCGCCAATTCCCAATTGGCACGGGTTGCTAACTGACAACAAGCGCCAACGCCTAAAAATGAAAAAACAAAGAATTTCTCCCAACCAAGACCAGACTCACCACTTCAAGAAGAATCTCCAAGACCAAAATGGACCATGTAATCTAGGCCCAAAGCGAGGCAAAGCGAAATTCGAATGAGGAAGAAATCAATCACTCAAACAACGCAATGAAACGATAGAAAACCACCAAACGAATGTAAAGAAGTAATCACAAGGCCGACTGAACCAATAAAAACCAAAAACTCCCAAGGGAGGCTCGACACACAAGAGCACCTAGATGCCCTAGGGCTAGAATGTGAAATCAATAGAAACGGGCAAACAACCAAAGGACGAAGGTCACAGCCAGTCAAACAAAGCTCCAGAACACTCAAGCAATTGAAAAAACAAAACCAAACACACTAATCAAGCTCAGGAAGGTCAAAACAGAGCAAACCCTAGTACCTCACAGGATTGGCGCGACTGTGAGGCTGAAACTAGCGCCAGAAACGAATTGGCGCGGGTAATACACTAGCAACCTGCGCCAATGGGCCCGACTGTCAGGCTGTAAAGCGCGCCAGTCGAGTTTGCTAAGGAAAAATAAAAAATAGACAATCCAACAAGCAGACCAGTGATGATCAAGCTACCCAAAAGCCAAAATCACAAAAAGAGCAAGCCAAAAGAGCCGAACAAGCAAGCAGAATCGATAAACAACTGAAAAGACAAGACAATACTCCAAGTGTTCAGTTTACAAACTAAACCAGAGATTGACTGAAGCAGCTTTGATCTACTTCGCTAATGCAGAGCAATAGCATTTCGAAGGCTATCTGGCTAACTTCAGGCTCCGTCTATAGCTTATAAAACAAACAACAACAAGCTAGATGATCCCCAACGGAGTTGCCAAATTTTGTGGAGGTAAATCTCCTCTGCGGATAGAGGCGATCCCTACTAGCCCAGATCGGGTCTAGCAACAATCGTTCACGCTATAGTGTAGGTTCCTAATTGCAAATAAACTAACTAGCGATGAAGGCTTACCTGGAATCCAACGTTGTCGCTCGTAGAGAAAGTGGCACTCCCGTTCCTTAGCTCTGGCAGATCACAATCCTCACGATCTCCGTGATCGGACACCTGCACACGCAAGAAACAAAACAAACGCAAGCGTAAAATCCAGTACATGCAACTATATGTCAGTGAAAGAAGACATAACTCATCATCATAATCAATAACAGGAGTGGAACCATAACCAATAGTCGCTTATCATTAACCAATCAAAGAAGAATAAAACCATAGCCCTGACGCTGAATTCTCCTTCGAAGGGTCGCCAGCGGAACACGTCTCGAAAAAGCCTGTCGGGGATGGGACAAACCTCTCTCTTCGGATGTCTCGACAATAATCTCCTTGCTTGGATTTGGCCTTAAGGGAATGAATCAAGGCTCTTGCAACATAAGGCTCTGATGTCTCTTGGGAACTTGGAGATTAGCTTGCAAAGGAGATGAGCAAGCTTTTATAGATGGAGGAAGGGGAGTTGAGATCCCTATGATCATGGGATTGGCCCTATCCTCAAGGAAGCTTCCATGAGAGGTGGCAAGCCACTTCCTCTACATGGAGATCCGGAGCCAAACCACCCAACTCGAATTAGATACCAGTTTATGAATTGGTTAGGACGAAACTTCCGCGATTTATTTTTAAAAAACACTCCTTAGAATGGCTGGCGCAAGTGCGACTCTGAGACAGAGTGCCAATTGGCGCGCCCTCTTTGAAAGATTTCCCCCATTGGCGCGGGTACTGAACTGGCTTCCCGCGCCAATGCAAAAAGGGGTGTTTTTAGGGTTTTTCACAAGGAGTTGTCTTCAAGGCAATGAAAGCTCATGTTCAGAGGAATGTCATGAAAGTGGTTTCAAGTCATGTCATTGCTCACAGGTCACGGAATGAGCCCTCCAATTGTGCGGGATGGAGAATTGCAGGTACGGTGACAAATTACTGTGTAACAATCTCAAAACCCGATATACTTCTTCTTCTATCACCTCATTCAAGAATGCAGTCTTGACATCCATCTGGTGAATCTCCCACCCCATCTGTGCTGTAAGGGATATCACAGATCTAATAGAAGTATATCTGACTACTGGAGCGAAGGTTTCTTCATAGTCTATCCCCTCCCTATGAGCATACCCGTTAGCCACGAACCTGGCTTTATATTTTTCCACGCTGTCATCAGCAGCATATTTGATCTTGTAGATCCATCTCGAACCCACAACTAATCTACACTGAGGCTTAGGAACCACTTCCCAGACATCATTAGTCATGATGGAACTGTATTCTTCCACCATTACATCTACCCATACTTGATGCTAAGCTGCCTCCTAGAAACTAGAGGGTTCTCCAACCTGAGCTACCAAGGCTTGGTATCTGTCAGGTTGTCTACGCTGCCTCTTCTCGTTTCTAGGAGCTCCAATAAACTCCTTTGCGTCCCTCAGAATCTGTCGTAACTCCCGACTCATTCTTCTGCTGGTAGTGGGTGGATCTTCCTGCTTCTCCTCCTGAGGTAATACTCCTAGATCCTTTTATTTTGTAGAAGCATTGGTGCTGGTTTCGGCTAGTAGACGTGGCTAGACCAGTGGATCATCCTCTGACTGCATTTCAGAAGGCATCTCCCGGGATTTTCTGAAAGCTCTCTCCTCCATGAACTTCACATCCCGTTGTACTGCAATCTTCCTACTGCCACGAATGTAGATTCTATATGCCTTAGCATTCTCACTATATCCCACCAGATATCCCTTTTCCGCAGTCCGATCCAATTTCTTCCACTTCTCTTCGGGTATATGGAAATATGCCAAACTACCAAAAATCCTGAAATGGCTTACTTCTGGCTTCCTGCCAGGGAAAACACTCTCTGATGTAATCTTACCTAGTACCCTGTGATGAATCCTGTTCTGAACATACATAGTTGTACTGCATGCTTCCGCCCATAGAAATTTAGGCATATCTTGATCATACAACATTGCGCTCGCTGCTTCAATAATAGTTCTATTCTTCCTCTCTGCAACTCCATTCTGCTTCAGATTATATGGAGCGGTCCACTCTCTTTTGATGCCTTCCCTTGTGCAGAAATCTGTGAAGTCTTTATCAATATATTCTCCACAATTATCTGATCGCAATATCTTTATCCTCTTTCTTGTCAGATTCTCAACTAGGTTCTTAAACTCTTTGAATTGATCAAAGACCTCATCCTTGATCTTTAGAAAGTAGATCTAAGTTTCCCTGGAATGGTTATCAATGAAGGTAACAAAGTATTCGGCACCACTAAGAGCTCTGGTGGACATAGGTCCGCATATAGTTGAGTGTATTAGTCCCAACACACTCTTAGCTCTATTGTTGCTCTTGGGGTAATCTGCCTTGGCGTACTTCCTAGTACGCATCCTCTGCAAACATCATCTCGCTCGGTGCTCAATTCTAGAACTCCTGTGATGGTCTCTTTGATAATTCTTAGAGCCCCATGGTGTAAGTGCCCCATTCTTCTATATTATAGCTCATTCAAATCTTTCTCACCACTGTTGCCTATTAATGCCATTGGAGGTTCGAGCTGTAACTTATATAGTTTGTTGCTCCTGACTCCATTTTGTGACTTCTTCTTTCAACTTGGTGTTTGACATATACTCTCTTGCCGATGAAGTATACGTCATAGCACTTGTTTTACAGCTGAGACACAGAGAGTAAGTTCATCCCCAAACTAGGCACATGCAGCACATTGGTAGCCTGAAGCTTATTCCCTGCTTCAGTTTGAAAAACTACGATACCTCTTCCAATAGGGGTACATTTTTCCTTATTGCCCATGGTGATCTTGAAGTTCATCTATTCTTCTTGGTAGCTCGAGAAACATTCTCGTATTCTCGTCATATGTGCAGAAGCTCCACTATCAATATACCAAACCTTTGAGGAAGCAGAACTTGACAAGTAAGCGAACTCTTCTTCCAATCTGGAAGCCAATATAGAGATGTCGTGATCCAACCTTCCTTCCATGCTTTTCTCTTTCTCCGGAGGACTGCGTGAACCCTTTCAATTTGCTGCTCCAGCAGCATCAAGACTTCATTCCATTTCAAAACCTCTAATCTTGTTATCCGATCTCCACTCTGATACCATGTGAAAATTTCAAATCTGAAATACTACTGAAGTTACTGATTTATTTCTCCTAGTTATTTTTCACAATAAGTTATTTACACTAAACCTTTCAGTAAATTTCGAAATAAATTCTATTGCAGTTATCACACAAGTACATATAGAGAAATGAACAGTGAAATACAAGCACACGAATCAATCACATCGACACAATTATTTTTGGACATTCGTCCCCAGAAAAACCCAATGTGGGAAAATTGGTGTAGCAGATGAGGGTTTATATATTAATCTTCAGCAACAATTTCTTTATAAGGAATGACTAGCAGAATGGTTGAGAAACTCCCAAGAAAACACCTGAGATCATTTTTCCCCTGACCTACGAAGAATTTCTGACACCTGAGAGGCTCGCTAGCCTTCATTGCGTCACCCTTGCGTATTTCTCTGCGTAGAGATTGTGTGAGACTACATCACTACTGTGATGTCCCTCTGTGTTGCTCCTCTATTCTTCTGCGTCCTTCTTCCTCGAGCTTTCACTGCTGCTGAGACCCTCCATTTCCTCCGCCTAGCAACTCTCCCTTTGAAATCAAATTCTAAATTCTGAAGAATTGACTTCCCTGGAGTTACTGAGTGTATGCTCGACTTGCTTTCCAAATGGCCCTCAAGCCTTCCTTTATAATCTTCTCATTGATAAATCAATGACCCAGATTAGAAGTCTAATCAATGGCTAAGATTAAATCTTGAATTGATCTTCATTCTCTAGAAGATTCACAATCTATTTTATTAATACACATTAATTATTTAATTTCCCTAAGTTTACACTTGGGTCCCCATTAAAATAATTAATTATTTTAATAAAACATGAACCGAGTATAATTTCCACAAATGGTTTCCGAGTTCTTTGGAATACTGGTGTCCAAGCCTCCTCACCAAATATGAGACTTAGATCACTTTCTGATGGTACAAAAATCAACAATATCATGACTTATTTCAACTTCCCTTTGACCAGGCACATAGATTCTATATGCCTTTGAAGTTTCACTGTAGCCCAAGCATGTTTGTTTCTTCCCTGATGCATCTAGTTTGTTTGTTTTCTCTTTTGACACATGAAAATACATGGGACAACCAAAAGTTTTGAAATGAGAAAGATCAGGTTTCTTACTGGTGAAGACTTCTTCGGGTGTCTTGAAGTTCAATGCTTGATGTGGGCATCTATTTTGAACATATATGGCAGTGTTGGAAGCTTCTCCCCATAAGAACTTCGATAGGCTTTGGTCATGAAGCATGGCACGAGTAGCTTATATGATTGTTCGATTGTTCCTTTCGACAACTCCATTTTGCTCAGGAGCATATGCATTAGTGGTCTCCCTCTTAATGCCAGCTTCTCTACATTAGTTTTTGAATTCATTTAATTCATATTCGGTCCCATTATCGGTCCTTAATATTTGAATACTTTGTCCTTCTTCTTCAAGAAATAGATCGATGTTTTGTGGGAGAAGTCATCCACAAAAATTGCATAGTACAAGTATTATCCCAATGATGTTACGGGCAACATACCAAATAGATTAGAATGGATCAATTGAAGAATGTCGGTTGTTTGACTCTCACTTGAGGGGAATGGTCCCCTTGTATGTTTTCTAGCTGCACAACCCTGACAAACACCTTCATGATCTATGTTGAATTCGGGCATACCTGTGACCATCTTCCTTACATCAAGTAAGGCTTTGTAATGAAGGTGCGCAAACCTCTGGTGCCATAATTCAGATTGAAGAGAAGTATTGCAAGTCATAACTGTTGAGTTTTTTGAGTGTTGGGGTAGCTTCGAATGTGCTCTAGCTCCCAAAATTTGTGGAAGGACTAGAGTACATGAGACCTCCAAGACCCAGAAAGGGATTTGGGAAATTCCATCGAGTTTGGGAGATAATTAATTAATTAATAATTTTAATTAAAGACCCTAAGTCTAACTTAGGAAAATTAAAATATTAAAGGTAATTAATTAAAACATGTGATGGAAATGACTCAAGTCACACAGATCAAGCTTTCTTTTAATCTTAGTCATGGATTCAAGATTAGATCATGGTCGTTGGTTTCCCAATGAGAAATTATAAAGGAAAGGCTTGGGGTCAATTGGAGGACACACACACGGAGGCAGAGCACTGAGACTAAGCTGAAATTCTAGGGCAGGTTTGTTAAGAATTTTCAGAAGTGTTTCAGCTGCGGAGGGGTAGTATTGGCTAAGGGGATGATCTGATCCCAGTGCCAAGAATCAGCAAGAGGCAGAGAGGCAGCAACCGGAAGAAGCGTAGAGGAACAGGGCAGCAGCAGCAGCTACGCAACGTAGAGGGCTTCATCCGCTACACAAGTGCTATACAGGCCAGGGGCCTAGAAAGGGGAGCGCTGAGCGAGTAGGAGAACCCCAGGGTTACGCAGAGGCCATCCAAGGCAGCGTAGGGGCTGTGTCACCCATTTTGGGGTTACGCAGCCCTCTCTAGGCCAGCGCAGAGGCATGCAGAGGCTAGCAGCGCTAACGCAGACAGCTTCAGGTGCAGCGCTGGGGTTTCTAGGGGCAGAAAGTGGCGAAGTCCTGTAAATCCCGTTTGAGGGTGTGGATCTGTCAAGTTTTCTGTCTCCGGAACAACAAATTTTGCTACAGATCTATTTTTCTTTGTCGGGTTAACCAATAAGGTGCCTAGATTTGTTGTATTCAGAAACTACTTAATAATATAAACCCTCCAGTAGCCAGAAGACCGGTTTTCTCGCGTTGGATTTTTCCGGGGACAGTTGTCCAGAAAATCTTGTGTGTCACTTTGTTTGTGTGCATGTATTCTGTTTTAGATCTAAATCGGTGAAAGTCTGTCATGTGTTTACTTCGATGTTAATCTGAATTTTCAGCAGTAATAACTTGATTAAGTAGGAGAAGTATAACCAGATCTATTAGTAGGGTTTCTGCATAAAGTAATATTCAGAAATTTCACAATAACTCCCATAGGACTTCGTCCATCCTAATAGAGACCTTCAACCCTAAATCCTAGTGTAAATGCATCTTTCGGGTTTGTTTGCCAAATATGTACCTTCGCATTAGCGAATGCTACCTTAAAGCCTTTATCTTTCATCGCAGAAATGGATACCGGGTTCTTTTTCAAATCAAGTACATATAATGCATCTTGTAGATGAAGGATTTGACCTTGATTCAATTGAAGAGCGACAATCCCTATCCCTTTCACGAGGTAGGTGGCATTGTCTCCAAGTATGATCTCCAAATTAATCTTCTTTTCAATCAAATTAGAGAGGGCCTCCTTGTACCTAGTGAAGTGCCTTGAGGCACCACTATCAATCAACCAATTATCCAAACTATCCAGAGGAGAGACAATAGTGAGGGCAGAAATAAGTTAAAACTATTTTTTTTTTCTACAACATTAATTTCCTCATACTTGGATTTTCTCGACCTTTTGGGAGGTCGCCATTTCCATATCGAGCAGCGGGAGCATTCCTCTTTCCTTTGTTGTTGAACCTATTATTCCTTTGATTTCCATTGCCTTTGAAATTGTTGCAGTTGTTGTTGTTGTCATCATCCCGTGGTGTATCCTTCCTATGAGGACACTCTCTAGCATAGTGATCAAACCTGTTACAATTGCAGCATCTTTCCTTTCTTCCTTCTTTGAATCATTGACCTTGTTTCTTTGAACCAACATTGTTCTTCCTTTTAGCATGATTGAAGAATGCAATGGGCTCATTTCCATTTGAACGCTTGTCTCTCTCCATTATCCTCGCCTCTTCTTGAGTGCATCTAGTCAATAATTCGTCAAAACGATGAATCCTGTCATTGTTAAGATAAATGGTGTTGAACACATCCCAAGCTCGTGGGAGACCTCCAAGGGCAATAATAGTGAGCTTCCTGTCAAAAACAACAATTCCAATAGATAGAAGATCATTCTTGATTTCGGTAATCCTCATGAAGTAGGATTGGATAGACTCCCCTCTATCCATCTTGATGTCCTTCAACTTGTTCTTGAGGAAGAGGATTTGGTTTGCATTGTTGGCTTTGAACATCCCAACCAACTTGTCATACATCTTCTTAGATGTCCCCAAATCAGAAATGTAAGCAACCAAATGTTTTCGAATGGAATCTTTGATGATCTTCTTAGCTTTGACCTCATCTTTCTTATACTTTGTCTTAGTAGCATCCGATGCATTTAAAGGAGGTTCCACCACATTTCCCTTCACATAGTCAATAACATCATTTTTTTCCAAAGTCAAGTCCAAAGACATCTTCCATGCATGATAGTTAGATTTATCATTAAGCTTATCCTTAGATTTGAAGTAAGATGTAGAAGCCATTGAGGCTTTGACATTGTCCAACAGATATTAGTGATTGTTTTTCTCTTTCTTGCTTGGGCTTTGTCTTCACCTGGGCTATGATACCATGTTAATTTTAGTTAACAATGGTATGATCTATGCTTAGCACAATTTACTTCAATGTTCCTTTAGCAACCTAACAACAATATCCAATTATTTCTAGTAGCAATCAAATTAACCATTAATCACATTCATAGTAAATGTAGTTAGAACATAAAACAAAATGCAGAAGAGACAAGCCAAGACCAGAGAACAATGAATTCGGCGAATTCCAGGGAAAAACCGCAATGTGGGGAAAACACTTTGATCAATTCTTCTTATTATTATTCAATAGTTCAACAGAGAGAGAGAGTACAAAAGTCAAATTGACTAGCCCAAAACAAAGTCAAATCAACCCTGTCAAATTCTGCAGTCAACTGTAGTCAAACTTCAGCCCTAACCAGAAATTCAACGCTAGTCAAAATAGAATCAATTCTTCCTTGAAGTAGCTCGGTCTTCCTTGGTCAAACTCGACCTGATCAGGAGGATAATTTCAGCCCAAAAAAGCTCGGCCAAATTCGGTCAAAGGAGAGAAATTCTGCTGTAATTTTCAAGGGTCAAACAATAGTCAACTTTGAAGTCAACGCAGGTCAAATAGCCCATAACATCTCGATTTTTGTGCCCAACAGTACGACCTCACAAAATTGGAATTTTGACCCTTAAAACGTAGTCGAAGCTGGTCAAGAACAGCTCAGTCAATGTTGGTCAACACTGGTCTGAAGTCTAAAATTCGGCTCGCAATGTTGTCCCGAAAATTTTCGTCCTCCTTGCCACACTTGTGAGAGAAAGAGAAGCTAATTATTATGTACCTACCAATCTGATGAAGAGAGAGAGAAGAATGTGTGAGTGATGGATGTCCCAATGAGGTGAAAGGTCATGTCTATTTATACAATTCGTTGTGGGTGAAGAGATATGCCCGTTGGGCTTCATGAGCCTACATTTAGTTGAGGCCGACCTAAACAATTTGCACGTGTGGGGATAAATTCAAAATTACACTTCTGCTTGTCCAAATGAGATGATCTTTAGATCAATTTTGGTCCTCTTGAAAAGAGGAATTTAATGCAATCATCATCTCCATCAAATGAGCTATGCCAAGGTGGAATTTGGCCCTAGTTTCCAATTTTAACACTCCCTCTCAAAGAGAATTCCACTTGTCAATCCAACTGTTGTCATTGATCATAATGCCATCCTGTTGTCATGTACCATCTTTGTCATCTCTGCTCTGCTGAACCATGAAATAATAATGAAGAAGAATTGATCGAGGGTGAGTCACAAGACCTTTCCACTCTCTACTGACACGAGTCAATCTAGAGGTAAAACCTCAATTGATCCTAGATCAATTTTTTGTACACCATGCATCCTAGTCATAGGGAGTACAACAGTACACTATGCATCCATCGGTAGTGTTATGGTCCCTAACCAATCTTCCGAACTCATTGGCCAGATCAAAGGTACTTCCCATGTGTCCTGGACTTAATGGATAGGATGATGCAGAAACACTAGCAAGGAAAGAATATATCACATCCTGCTCACAACTACACGTAGGGAAAGAAGAAACCACATCCTACAAATACATATCATAACCACATGTAGGGAAAGGATAAACCACATCCTACAAATGCATATCATAACCACGCGTAGGGAAAGGATAGACCGCATCCTAAACGCATGCAAATCACCTAGAGTAGGGAAAGGATGAACCATGTCCTACATGCATGCCAACCAATCAATCATAGGAAGGATCCTACTCGCGGGGAAAGAATGAACCACATCCCACCGACATATTAATAATCAATTGTAGGGAATGAGCATCCTACATGTGGGGTAAGGGTGGACCACGTCCCATCGACATGTCCACACGCAGATGCCTGAATGCATTTCTCACCATGTTATCCGCAGGAGAAGGTGAATCACTCATCCTATTGCATATGTCATCAATAGTAAGGGAAGGTGAACCGCTCATCCTACATACATGTGTCCACAATCGTAGGGGAAGTGAACCCCTCACCCTACACATGTGTCAACCATCACGAGGTATCACAGGGGAAGGTGAACCACTCACCCTGTACATAGCGCACCACTAGGGGAAGGACTCACCCTATGGTCGCTCATAGCTCCAAGTAGTACCCCAAGCCCCCAAGAGCTCCCAATGCTTAGTGTCCAACTCATGCAGGACGCTCTTAGGGGGGTCTTTCCACAACTCCAAGTCTCTCACGAAAGGCTAATAATTTGACCTTCCCTAAGGGTTTCATGACAATGTTTGCGACCTACTCATCAATCCTGATGTGTTGGAGTGTTATTGCTCCCCGCTGTACCATACCCTGGATAAAGTGGTACCTGATATCAATGTGCTTGGAATGGTCACGGAACACATGATTCTCTGAAAGGTGAATCCCACTTTGGTTGTAGTAGTAGATCACAGTGGTATCCAACAAATGCTCAAATAGCTCACTAAAGAGTTTTCTCAACCAAACAACTTCACAACAGGCCATACTAGCAGCAATGTATTCGGCTTCGACGGTGCTTAAAGCAATTGATTTTTGCTTCCTTCTCATCAAAATATTGAAGCAGATCCTTATGAGAAGCAACATCCAGATGTGCTCTTACGATCCACCACACTGCCATCCCAATCAACATCTATATATCCATGTAGCCTCAAATTCCTGGTAGTGTATCTCAAACCATAGTTGATTATGCCCCAGAGATATCTCAATATGTTCTTGGTAGTGATCCAATGTATGTGATGAGGATCAACCATAAATTGACTCAAAGTATTCACAACGAAGCATATGTCAGGACAGGAGTTTACCAAGAACATTAGGGCCCCCACAAGTTGTTGATAGTCAGAAGGATTTGCCAAATCAGGCCCAACAACACTTCCACATAGCTTCTTGAAGTTGAGTTCCATCGCAATAGACACAAACTTGCATTCCACCATCCCACATCTCTCAAGCAGCTTCAAAATGTATTTTCCTTGAGAAATGAAAATCTCACCTGGCTTTTGCTAGAAGTCCAAGCCTAGGAAGTAGTGCATCAACCATAGGTCCTTCATCTCGAATTTGGAAGCCAACTCCCTCTTGCATTGATAAATGAGTGGGTTTTCACCTGTCAGAAAGAGATCATCCACATAAAGTACCAGAATGAGAGGCTTGTCCTTTTCAACCTTGAAGTATAGGTTTGGGTCAGCTTCGCTACTTGTAAATCCCAGCTTCATACAATAGCTATCAATCCTCTCATACCAAGCCCTAGCGGCTTGATGCAACCCATAGAGAGATTTTTGTTCATTTGTCAGAGATTCATCTAGCTTTCCTGTATTATCATCATTATCCTTCCTTGGGATAGGAAGATCTTTGACTTTCCCAAGGGCAGAATCTTCATCAAAGGTGACATCATGACTTATTTCAACTTCTCTTTGACTAGGCACATAAATTCTATATGCCTTTGAAGTTTCACTGTAGCCCACAAATATTTCGTTCTTCCCAGATGCATCTAGCTTGTTTCTTTTCTCTTTCAACATGTGAAAATACACGGGACAACTAAAAGTTATAAAATGAGAAACATCGGGTTTCTTACTGGTGAAAAATTCTTCTAGTGTCTTGAAGTCCAATGCTTGATGTGGGCATCTATTTTGAACATATACAGCAATGTTGGAAGCTTCTCCCCATAAGAACTTCAGTAGGCCTTGGTCATGAAGCATGGCACGAGTAGCTTCGATGATTGTTCGATTCTTCCTTTCAGCAAACCCCATTTTGCTCAGGAGTATATGTAGTAGTGGTCTCCCTCTTAATGCCAACTTCTCTACAATAGTCATTGAATTCATTTGATTCATATTCGGTCCCATTATTGGTCCTTAATATTTAGATCTTCTTCCTTGTTTGATTTTCAACCAAGGCTTTGAAAGAGCGGAACCATTTTAAAACTTCGCTCTTCATTTTCAAGAAATAGATCCATGTTTTGCCGGAGAAGTCATCTACAAAAATTGCATAGTACAAATATCCTCCCAATGATGTTACGGTCAACATACCAGATAGATCAGAATGGATCAATTGAAGAATGTAGGTAGTTTGACTCTCACTTGAGGGGAATGGTCCCCTTGTATGTTTTCGAGTTGCACAACTCTGACAAACACCTTCATGATCTATGTTGAATTCGGGCATACCTGTGACCATATTCCTTATGTCAGGTAAGGCTTTGTAATAAAGGTGAGCAAACCTCCTGTGCCATAATTCTATTTGAAGAGAAGTATCGCAAGTCATAACTCCCAAAGGACTTCCTCCAACCTGATAGAGCCCTTCAACTATAAATCGAAGTGTAAATTCATCTTTTGGGTTTCTTTGCCAAATACGTACCTTCACATCAGCAAATGTTACCTTGAAGCCTTTGTCTTCGATCGCAGAAATAGATATCGGGTTCTTTTTCAAATCAGGTACATACAATACATCTTGTATATGAAGGATTTGACCTTGATTCAAGTGAAGAGTAACAATTCCTATCCCTTTCATGGGGTAAGTGACATTGTCTCCAAGTATGATCTCCAAATTAGTCTTCTTTTCATTCAAATTAAAGAGTGCCTCCTTGTACCCAGTGATGTGCCTTGAGGCACCACTATCAATCAACCAATTATCCAAATTATCAGGAGAGGCAGTAGTGAGGGAAGAAATAGGATAAAATTATTTTTGCTTTTCTACAACATTAGTTTCCTCATACCTGGAGTTTCTCGACATTTTGGGAGGTCGGCCATTTCCACATCGAGCAGTGGGAGAATTGCTCTTTCCTTTGTTGTTGAACTTGTTATTCCTTTGATTGTTATTGCCTTTGAAATTGTTGTAGTAGTTGTTGTTGTCATCATCCTGTGGTGTATCCTTCTTATGAGGACACTCTCTGGCATAGTTGCCAAACCTGTTATAATTGAAGCATCTTCCCTTTCTTCCTTCTTTGAATCCCTACTTCAATCCTTGACCTTGTTTCTTTGAACCAACATTGTTCTTCCTTTTAGCATGACCAGACTCATTTCCATTTGAAAGCTTTGCCTCTCTCCATCATCCTCGTCTCTTCTTGAGTGCATCTAGTCAATAATTCGTTGAAACTAGGAATCCTGTCATTGTTAAGAATAGTGGTGTTGAACTCATCCCAAGCTCGTGGGAGACCTCTAAGGGAAATAAGAGTTAGCTCCCTGTCAGAAGCAACTTCTCAAATAGATAGAAGTGTTGGAAACACTGGGGGGGGGGGGGGGGCGTTGAATCAGTATTCCTTATCAATTAACACTTTTAAATCTTTTCAGTGCATTAGTTAATCTTCAATTATTCTTGATGTTTATCCAGTAACAACAATAAACATTAGAACACAATAGACACTCAAAATTTAGGTGGAAAACCCTTTCCGAGTCAAAAACCACCGAACGCTTTTCTAATAAATTCTTTAATCTTCATCCCCAACTGAAACAAAAGGTACAACTTCCTGGAATTCTAGAAAAACATTCTTCTCCATCTCCCACTAGAAGGACACCTCGACGCCCTGGTTTCTTCAGTCGTCAACTGGATGGATGCCCCGACATCCTAGACTGACCTACCACCCTGAAGTGTTCACAGGCTTCAACCTGTAGGTGACTTTATGCACCAACCTAGCACCTCCCTGCCACCCTATAATGATCAGAAATAAGACAAGCGTTTGGACTCTCGTACCAGAGACAATGATCCACGATACAATATGATTCACAATGATTTTCTTGAACTAGACCAATCACCCAATCACACATGACCTACAACCCAACCATAAAATTATCCAACAATGACACTTATATCTCCCAACAATGCTTCTCCAACTCTAGGCAGAATGACTCTTTTACAATAATGACTCTTTTACAATTTTACAATGATGATTTTTACAATAATGACTTTTGATTCTGTTGGAATTACGATTGTCGTTAGACCAAAACTCGCAGGCTTTAGTCTCCGCTACAATCACCAGAGTTAGGATCCACGAGACGCGGTTAGTCCATTTCGCGAAACACACGGGGAGCGTTGAACCCAATGTCCAGCAATCTCCCCCCAAACGCGAGCCGGGTGAGTTTCGAACTCGAGACCTGTTGCTCTGATACCATTTGTTGGAATCATGATTGTCGTTAGACCAAAACCCGCAGGCTTTAATCTCCGCTACAATCACCAGAGTTAGGATCCACAAGAGGCGGTTAGTCCATGTTGCGAAACACACGGGGAGCGTTGAACCTAATGTCCAGCAAACACGACCTTATACTTGACTTGACACTGCTTCTTTGAACACTAGCAGCAACTGAGCTATTGTTGTGCTTGCTTCAAGTAATGATACTTTGGCGTTGCATTGCCCTTCTAGTATGTGTCTGAGTTGTCCTATTGTGTCCTCCTTCTTGCACATGCATTAATGAATAAGACCCGAACCAATATACAAACAAAATACTTACATTGTCCTGCAAACCACATGTGAGAGAAATATTCAAAATTCAAATGTAAATACGTTCAACATTTATGAACAAAACCCAATCAAACATACATACAAAATACTTACACTGTCCTGCAAAAACACATGTCAGAGATGATATTCAAATTAAAATTCTAACACTAATCATACACACCTTGTTGTAGCAAACTTACCCTTGACTATTGATGTGTTGTCCTTACTGCAGTGATCCTTGAATGCATATTTTTCTTGCCTTCTAGAAGCTTGATATTGAATCCTCTGTATCTATGTAATTTCGGATCTTCAAAGTTTGAAATTGCACCCTGTGGTAGCTCTCTGAGGCCTCTTTCCAACCCCGCAGATCTAATCAATATTGGATTCTTCAAGAAATAGCTATGCCCAATCTCCTACGATGACCTGATTATACACTGGTTCAGTAGAGAGAACTTGTACGAAGTGCCACGTGTCACTGTTTCAACCTTTGGTCTTGAAAACGATATCCAACAAACTATAGTTCGTCCTCTTTCTGTCACTTCTTACGAAATATGAATCCAATGCTCAAAGAGAAAGTTATGACGATTTTTCCAAGGTCACCTGTTTGACATGAAATTCGAGAGCCTGCAAAGACCCTAACTTCCTCAGATCATATATTCAAAAATATAGCGAACCAATATTTGAAATTTGATCACGCGCTTGATCAAGATTTTGACTCAAATGGGTTTTTTTTAGCATATAAAGCTTCGCAGAAAAAAGTTATAGCGATAATGCCACGATGACTTGTTTTAAGTAGTGAAATCCTTACATCAAGAGGATATGAGGGTTACAATTTATATAAATTCTTAGGTTGAGAGGGTCTTCAACAAGTGAACATTGGAGGGATTTTAGGAGTTTAAAAAATTCTTAATTATTGACTATTCAATGACCACAACCAATGATTAGTGTCATGCCACAACCCTATGGGGTTTTAGCCCACTAACTAGGGTTACTAACTTCAAACACGAATATCTCTCAAATCATGAAGAATTACATCGCGTGCCATATATCAACGGAAACATCTCGACAAGTAGAAACCATCAAAAATATCCTTCACACGGAATAGAGTAAGTTGTAAGTCAAAAGTCCCATGCAAGATGGGGTTGGCCCCTGGTGCTGCTTGGGTTGACATCAATGACAACCACTGATCAACAATCTCCCCCTTTGGCATTAATGGAAACACAAGTACTCCCCCTGCAATCATGACACCTCTTCCTATAGCATTCTCTCTCGCTTTGTCATCATTGGAAAAGGGTAACTGACCTTGACAAACGTTATCCTGCGGACCTGTACACACTTCAACTCCCCTTTTTTTTACTTAGATAAGAGAAAGAATCTAATGAGAGCTTGGGAGAATACCAAGCTTTAGGCGAAGTTACTCAAATGCTTCACGAGGTGATGGTTTGGTAAAGATGTCAGCAATTTGTTACTTTGTGCCAACATATTCAAGCTTGATATTCTTTTCGGTGACTTGCTCTCTTACGTAATGATATTTGATCGGAATGTGCTTTGTTTTGGAATGCATCACAGGGTTCTTGGAGATACTCATGGCACTGATGTTATCACAAAAGATGGGAATAGGCTCATCAAACTTGACTTGAAGATCTTGCAAAGTTTGCTTCATCCAAAGAACTTGAGTACAACAAGTTGCTGCCGCGATATATTTTACTTTTGCTATGGATAACAAGATTGAAGACTGCTTTTTACTTAACCATGAAACAAGGCAACCACCTAGATAGAATGTTGCTCCACTGGTACTCTTTCGATCATCAACACTTCCTGCCCAATCTGCATCTATATAAGCTTGGATAACTAGATTATTTCTTTTAGGATACAATAAACCATATTCTGTTGTGCCCTTAAGATATCGGAGAATTATTTTGACGACAATAATATGAGTTCTTTTGGTGCTGCTTGGAATATTGCTACTTGTCCAACTGCTTGCATTACATCTGGCCGAGAATTTTTCACATATAGAAGACCACCAATCATAGATCTAAACAACCTCTGGTCCACATCCTTTGACGAATCTTCTAAACTTAACTTCCAACCTGTTACCATTGGGGTAAGGATAGGCTTGCAATCTTACATCTTGAATTTCTTGAGCATTTCCTTGATGTACTTGGTTTGATATATAAATATTCCTTTATCCTGCTAAGATATCTGAAACCCTAAAAAGTATGTCAGCTCGCCAAGTAGAGACATTTCAAACTCACTTTGCATCTTTGTGGCAAAGTTTTTACTTAATCCGTCATCATTGCTTCCAAAAATTATATCGTCCACATATATCTTGATAATTGTTAGGTTATCTTGATCCACTTTCACATAGAGATTTTTTTTCGACGGTTCCTTGAATCCTTGTTGATGTAGATATCCATCAAGACGAGCATGCCAAGCTCTAGGAGCTTGCTTGAGACCATATAGTGCCTTATTTAATCTGCAGACATAGTCTTCCTTTTCAGAGAGCAGAAAACCTTCGGGTTGTTCAATGTAAACTTCTTCTTCCAATTCACCATTTAGAAAGGCTAACTTAACATCCATTTGGTAGACCTTGATTTTTCTCGAGCATGCATAAGCGAGAAACATTCTGATAGCTTCCATTCTGGAAACGGGAGTAAATGTTTCTTCAAAATCAATTCCTTCAACTTGTGCATATCCTTTGTAGACTAATCTTGCCTTATTCTTGGTAACTTGTCCATCCTCATTCAATTTGTTTCTGAAGACCCATTTAGTTCCAATAACATTTTTATCCTTTGGTCGTGAAACCAATTCCCAAGTGTCGTTCTTCTCAATTTTATCTATTTCCCAGTGTTCATCTTGACTAGCTTCCTCAAAATTGCTAGGCTCAAAAGTTTCTAAAAAATCAAGGTGGGTTTGTTGTGATGAATGATGTTGTCGACTTCTTCTGGTTCCAATTCCATCATTTATGTTGCCGAGTTTTGATTTGATTGATGATTCTTTTGACACCATTATTTTAAAGCTTTTGCAGAATTTTCTTGTACATCTTGTTGATCATTTATTATTTCCTATTGGTTGACTCTTGTTTCCTTATTTGATTGGTGTTGTTCTAGAGCTTCTTCTTCATCCTTCACAGATTCTCCCTCAGATCGCTCAGATTTGCTTGAAGGGACAATCTCATCGTCATCCTTTGTAACCCAATCTTCATCAAAAGTAACATTTATGCTTTCCACTATTTGTTTTCCCCTCAGATTGTAGCATCTATAAGCCTTCCTTTTGCATGAATAACCAACGAAAATACTTTCATCGACACGGGAATTGAACTTGCCCAATTTTTTATTTTCTCTTTTGATGTAGCATTTGCTTCCAAATATTTTGAAGTATTTGACGTTAGTTGGTCTTCCTTTCCATAATCCGTATGGAGTCATGTTACATTTTTTCCTTAGCAAACCTCTGTTTATAATGAATACAACTGTATCGATTGCTTGAACCCAAAATCTATCATCTAATTTTGATTCATTTAACATTGTTCTAGCCATTTCTTGTACGGTTCTGTTTTTTCTTTCAGCAACTCCATTTCGCTGCCATGTTCTGGCTGTTGAGAATTGCCTTTTTATTCCATTTTCATCAAAGTACTACTGAAATACCTTGGAAGTGAATTCTCCGCCATTATCTGATCTCAAACATTTGATTTTCAAATCAATTTCATTTTTGACCAATTCCTTGTAGATTCGTAAACACTTGAATGCCTCAGTGTTTTTCTTTAAGAAGTTGACGGCTGCCATTATGGTGTAATCATCTATCATTAGAATAAAATATAATTCTCCATCTAAACCTTTTTTTCTCATAGGACCACATAGATCAGTATGTACTAAATCCAATGGATGTGATGCAAAGTGTTCTTTTTTCTAGAACTCAACTTTTGTCTGCTTGTTTTGCTGACAAGATTCACATATCATATTGGTAGGTTTTGAAATTTTAGGCATTTCTCTTACTGCTTCCTTCTTGCTGATCCTAACCAAATTGTTGAAATTTACATGTCCCATTCGTTTGTGCCATAACCAACTTTCGTATTCTTTTGCAAAAAAGTACCCTTTAGGTGTCACATTAAAAATATAAATGTCATTTGGAGCTCTGCTTCCTGTAGCCACAATTTTACCGAACTTGCCTTTCCTGATTTCACATTTCGTAGAGTTAAATAGCATCGTGTGTCCTTGATTGCACATTTGTTCAACACTCAGCAGATTGTGATTCATATTTTCAACCAACAACACATCTTTCGCTAATGCATTCTTGCTTCCAAGTGTGACTGTACCTACACCTATGACGTTTGAAGACCCGTTATTTCCAAAAGACATTGTTCCATCCTTCTTTTCCTTCAAGGATATGAACTTATTCCTATCTCCAGTCATATGAGTTGAGCAACCACTATCAACATAGCAAACGTTTCTGTTGCTTTGAGTCTTGAGAGCGATAGCACATTTTTTAGTCTTCTTTTTCCATATTTGTTCATTCTGATTTTGCAAGAATTCCTTTGAAGGACTTCCAAGTCTGCAATCTTTAGCCAGGTTTCCAAAATTGTTGCATTTGTAACATTCGACATCGTCTCTCAAATGATCAAATCTGTTAATATTCTGCTGATTTCCAGAATATCCATTTCTGAAAGATCTCTCGAAACTGTATTTATTCCAAAAATATGTGCAACATTCTATAGCTCTATTTCCAAACCTTCCACATGAATAACAATGACCATAGAAGATAGGTTGATAACTGGGAGGAAATCTTCTTCGAGGAATTGTATTCCATGGTTCTTCCTGCGAGCCCTGATCTCTTGAGTTGGCTGGGAGGTCTGCCTGTTTGTTATATTTTTCATATCCATCTTCTTTTGTTGTCATAGAAGGACTTGGCTCCTTTTAAGATTTTTCTTTGTAACCAAGGCCAGTCTTGTCACTGTTTGATTGTTGATTATTGATGATTTCTTCCAATGCCTTGGAGCTATTGGTGAAGTTTTGAAGAGTTTTTCCATTTTTTACTTTCTTTTGTAGAGAAACTATTTTAGCTTCCAATGCTTCTCTTCCCTTGTTGCTTTTCTTTAATTCTTCCCTAAGCGATTCTTCAACTCGTTTGTATTCTTCAACCTTGATTTTAAGATTTAGGACATGTTCCCTTTCTATCTTTAATTCATCTTCAAGAGTGTTGACATGCTTCTTCTCGACCTTGAGCTCTTTAATAACCCTGATCACTTCGTTTTGAAATTCAACCTCAGTCATCTCTTCTTCTTTGTCTCCTTCGTTAGATGCTTCTTGTTTATTATGCTTGGCCATAAACAACACTCTTTCGTTGATTTCTTCTTTGTTATCATTGTCTTCATCAGATGAGGAGCTATCTTTTTTGGAGAAGAAACTCTTCTTAAACCATTTCTTCTTGCCTTGCTTGTTGAACTTCCTCATACCTTTCTTTCCTTTCGTAACAGCCTCATTTTTGTGAGGACACTTGGTTGCAAAATGCCCAACCTCACCACAATCGAAACATATCAATGGAAGTTTAACTTTGAATTTTCTTGTCCCTGTTCTCATTTTTCACATGAAGTAGGCAAATTCCTTATCTGAAAATTCTTCTTCATCTTCTTCCTTTTCTTCTTCCTTACAACTACAATTTTTCGCTTTCGGAGTATGCTTGTCCTTACTAGTCTTCTTGGATGCGGCAGATGTTGTTTCTAGGTGAGATGTGTCGTCCTCTTCTTCTATCCTCATTTCATATGCCGTAAGCACTCCATGCAATTCATCTTTGCTGAGATTGATTAGATTCGAACTATATTCCAAGATAGATACCTTTGGGTTGAATCTTGTCGGCAAGGTTCTAAGGATCTTTCGGACAACAATTTTCATGTCGACAGGTTCTCTCAAACCTTCCAATGCATTTGTTATTTCATCAACACACTGTAAGTATGCATCAGTATTTTCATCTTCCTTCATTTTGAGTTGCTCAAATTTTGCCCTGTAAATTTGAAGATTTGCTTCTTTCATGTTTGAGTCACCTACATATATATTCTCAAGCTTGCCCCATACTTCTTTAGAAGTTTTGCAACTCTATACCTTAAGATAGAGAGATTCTATAAGCTCACTGATAATGATATCTTTAGCCTTTGCATCATATACCATATTTTTCTTACCTTGTTCATCCTGGGTCGCTGTAAAGCCTTTTTCAACGATTTCCAATACTTCGTATCCATGCGCTAGAAAATGAACCTGCATTCTTCCACTCCAAAGTGCGCAGTTATTTCCATTGAACAGAAGAACTCTATTCTTAGTATACTCCATGATCTTCTTTCAGTTGTTAGACTGCTTTTGAAGGAACCAAGCTCTGATACCAATTGTTGGAAATACTGAGGGGGGAAGGGGGGGGGGGGGGGGTGTGCGTTAATCAATATTTCTTATCAATTAGCACTTTTAAATATTTTCATAACATTAGTTAATCTTCAATTATTCTTGATCTTTATCCAGGAACAATAGTAAACAATAGAACACAATAGCCACACAAATTTTAGGTGGAAAACCCCCTTCGGGTCAAAAACCATTGAACGTTTTTCTAATAAATTCTTTAATCTTTAGTCCCAACTGAAACGAAAGGTACAACTTCATATAATTTTAGAAAAGCATTCTTCTCTAGCTCCCACTGGAAGGATGCCCCAATGCCCTGGTTTCTTTAGTAGTCAACTGAATGGATGCCCGGATATCCTAGACCGACCTACCACCCTGAAGTGTTCACAGGCTCCAAACTGTAGGTGACTTCGTGCACCAACCTAGCACCTCCCTGTCACCCTATAATGATCAGAAATAAGACAAGAGTGTGGACTCCCGTACCAGGGACAATGATCCACGATACAATATGATTCACAATGATTTTCTTTGTCTAGACCAATCACCCAATCACACTATGACCTACAAACCAACCATAACATTATCCAACAATGACACTTATACCTCCCAACAATGCCTCTCCAACTCTAGGTAGATTGACTCTTTTACAATAATGACTCTTTTACAATTTTACAATGATGATTTTTACAATAATGACTTTTGACATGACCTGGTACTTGACTTGACAATGCTTCTTTGAACACTAGCAGCAACTGAGCTATTGTAGTGCTTGCTTCAAGTAATGGTACTTTGGCGTTGCATTTTCCTTCTAGTATGTGTTTGAGTTGTCCTGTTGTGTCCTCCTTCCTGCACGTGCATTAATGAACAAGTCCCAAACCAATATACAAAACATGCTTACACTGTCCTGCAAACCATATGTCAGAGAAATATTCAAAATTCAAATGTAAATACGTTCAACATTTATGAACAAAACCCAATCAAACATACATACAAAATACTTACATTGTCCTACAAAAACACATGTCAGAGACGATATTCAAATTAAAATTCTAACACTAATCATACATACCTTGTTGTAGCAGACTTACCCTTGACTGTTGATGTGCTTTCCTTACTGTAGTGATCCTTGAATGCATATTTTTTCTTGCCTTGTAGAAGCTCGATATTGAATTTGTTGTATCTATGTAATTTCAAATCTCCAAGATCTTAAATTGCGTCCAATGGTAGCCCTCTGAGTCCTCTTTCCAACCCTGTAGGTCTGATCAATATTGGATTCTTCAAGAAATAGTTATGCCCAATCTCCTATGATGACCTGGTTATAGACTGGTTCAGTAGAGCGAACTTGTACAAAGTGCCATGTGTCACTATTTCAACCTTCGGTCCTGAAAATGATATCCAACAAACTATAGTCCGTCCTCTTTCTGTCACTTTTTACGAAATTTGAATCCAATGCTCAGAGAGAAAGCTATGACGATTTTCCCAAGGTCACCTGTTTGACATGAAATTCGAGAGCCTACAAGAACCCTAACTTTCTCATATCATATCTCCAAAAATATAGCGAAGCAATATTTGAAATTTGGTCACGCGCTTCATCAAGATTTCGGCTCAAAAGTGTTTTTTTTCAGCATCTGAAGCTTTGCAAAAAAAAAGTTATAGCAATAATGCCACGATGACCTATTTTAAGTAGCGAAATCCTTGCATCAGGAGGATATGAGGGTCACAATTTATATAAATGCTTAAGTTGAGAGGGTCTTCAACTAGTGAACGTTGGAGGGATTTTAAGAGTTTAAAAAATTATTAATTATTGACTATTCAATGACCACAACCAATGATTAGTGTCATGCCACAACCGGATGGGGTTTTAGCCCACTAACTGGGGTTACTAACTTCAAACACGAATATCTCTCAAATCGTAAAGAATTAGATGGTGTGCCATTATAAACGGAAACATCTTGACAAGTAGAAACCAACCAAAATATCCTTGACTCGGAATAGAGTAAGTTGTCAAGTCAAAATTCCCATGCAAGATCGGGGTACCCCCTCGTGCTTCTTGGGTTGACATCAATGACAACCACTAATCAACAAGAAGATCATTCTTGATTTCGGTAATCCTCATGAAGTAGGATTGGGTAGATTCCCCTCTTTCCATCTTGATTTCCTTCAACTTGTTCTTGATAAAGAGGATTTGGTTTGCATTGTTGGCTTTTAACATCCCAACCAACTTGTCATACATCTCCTTAGATGTGGCCAAATCAGAAATGTAAGCAACCAAATGTTTTTGAATGGAGTCTCTAATGATCTTCTTAGGTTTCACCTCACCTTTCTTATACTTTGTCTTAGTAGCAGCTGATGCATTTGAAGGAGGTTCCACCACATTTCCCTGCACATAGTCCATAACGTCATTTTATTCCAAAGTCAAGTCCAAAGACATCTTCCATGCATGATGGTAAGAAGTAGAAGCCATTGACGCTTTGACCTTGTCCAACAGGTCTTAGTGATTGCTTCTCTCTCTCTCGCTTGGGCTTTGTCTTCATTTGGGCTCTGATACCATGTTAATTTTAGTTAACGATGGTGTGTTCTATGCTTAGCACAATTTACTTAAATGTTCCTTTAGCAGCCTGTTGTCGCACAAATTGTCTAGGCACCGCGACAACGGCTCAGATTGGAGGCTGTCACCTTTATCCCCAATCTCTCTATTTAAGCTGTCTCCTTGCAAGCTAAGGGAGGTAGACCCTTTTATAAATGAAGATAACAAATCCAGGGACACAGCTAAAACATCAAATACTTGATAAAATAAACGAGATTCCACAGATCTAAATTAGATTTCACTTTTAAGACCAGTGCCTTATGGAGTCAAATAAAATCCCGTTATGCAATTGTAAGCAAGTAAGTGACGATTAACTGCTGCTTATTAAAACACGATTGCTCACAATGATATTTAATTGAAAATGCCACAACCATGAATAACAATAACATGAGAATGCCAAATTTCCGAAAAATAAGATATTCCAATTATAACCCAGTTCGACAATCAAAATGTTCTATAGTCAAACTTCAGATAAAAATAAAATTAGCACATTTGACTATTGAAATTTTGAAATTTTTTTATATTTTTGTATTTTCTATTTTTTTAGGATTTTAAAATTTTTATATTTTTTTTTATTATTTTTTTATTTTATAAATCTAAAACAAATAAAAAATCTAAATCTAAACTCTAAATAAAACTTAAGTTAAAATTAAATTCTAAAACTAACACTAAAACAAACTAAAATTAAACTCTAAAGTTAAACTAAATTAAAACTAAGTTAAATCTAAAAATGAAATAAAATTAAACAAACTAAAACTAAATTAAAATTAAAAAATTAGAATTTAAAACTAAATCTAAAACCTACGCTAAACTTGAACAAATCGAATGATATAACTATCGAATTCCACAACCTAACACTAATTTATATTATTCACAATGAAATCTAACCCAACGAAAAGCTTACGCTATGCAAAAAATCAAATCCGCATTTTAAATTTTATGTGTGCGTGAGTTCATTTGTCGTTTTGTGCAGGTCAATGTGCTGCCGGCTGGAGGAGACTTCGACAGAGAGCTGAGTTTCGAATGGAGGAGGACACGACTGTGTGAAAGCTGATCAATCGGATGGGAGAGATGCGCAGGCTTGACGGCGATGCAGCTCGGACAGGAAAGGCAGGAAAATGTGAGTGCAGGACGGCAGCAAATGAGGAAATCGAACGAGGATTAAGCCGACGGTATGAGAAATGGCAAGCAGATCGATGGCATGAAGAATCAAGTCGATGAAGCTGCTCGAATGGAAGAGGATGACGGCTTGCTAAGGAATGTCGATGCAGAATAAAAGCTGGACAGTTCTGACATGGTGACAGCCACAAGGTAGACGGAGATGAGGGACGGCAGAAGCAAGGGAAGTCGACTGACAGAGATGAATTTCGGAGGGCCAGGGTTAATGCAAAAGAGATGTGATTGACAGAGCAGCAAGAAATTAACACAGAGATGCAAATGGAGGTCGAAGTGTTGAAGACGGAGAAGCTGGGCAATTAGAGGATGCCAGACACAGATCAAAACCCAGGAAAAACCCAGTAATTTTAAATTTCTCTTTCCGAATTAAAAGAATCTGCCTGCAAACTCAGATCTATAATGTTCCTTAAGTCAAATATTGCCCAGATTTGCTCACAGTCGTAATTTGAGGCCAGATCTGGCCTTTGGAGGCCAAATCTGCTTCAGATCTTTAAAAAAAAAATTCGATTTGAACCCTGAATCTGCAAAAGACAGCCAGATCTGAAGATATACACACCATGAAACAATTAAACTCTCACAATCCTAAAAAATTTACAAATTTACAACTAGTTTACAAATTTAAAACCCTCATGGTCAGATCTGAATCCGTTTTAGCACAATTTTCAGAGATTTAAAGTTTTAGTGAGAGGCACAAGCCTTCGAAACCCTGCAAAATCACAAATATCGTAAGATAGACCCGGAATTTAACAAATAAAGAGCTTATCAGATTTATGTTTATTGGGAGTCGGCTGGTCCAATCGAAGACTTCCCCAGACGCCCAATCTTAAAAAAAAAATTCCCTGCACACTTAGATCTGAATCTTAGATCGATAGAGATTTAAGAAAACAACATGAGACCTTTGCAGAAAAATCAGAATGTTATTTTATAAACTCAGAAAACTGCACAAGATACCTGTATGCAGATTAATCCATGAAGGCCATCAACCATAAAATACAAGAAACAAAGTAGTAGAGTTTAGAGACAATTCACCACATAGATCTGAGAAGGAACATCCAGATTTGTAACCCCAAAGTCTTTATGCTTTATTCCTCAAAAAGTTTACAAGAGCTTCTAAGAGCAAGTGCACGATCTTGAGATCGGATGATTCAAAAATGAGAAAGACTTCTAAATTTATAGGACAAATCTCTAACGGCTAGTTTGGATGATCCTCGTCAAAATAATCTCAACCGTCCAAAAGATTTAATTATCTTTTAATCCGGAGCGTTGAAATTAAAATTTTGGGGAAAAAACGAATTTATCATTTAATTCAATTTTAATTAACTCAAAATATTATTTTTGAGTTAATTACCCCAAAATTTTGACCTTGACTTAACCACCAAGGCCCAAGGGTCCAATATTTCTTAAAATTCTCAATATTCCCTTGGCCTGGGGCTGTCAAAATCATTTTCCAGGACCCATTAAATTCTCGCTGAAGATTTAATCCTAACTTAGACTCCTAAATAATAAATGTTTAATATTTTATTAATTAATTGACCAGAAAATTTAATTAATTGACTAAGAGGGGATTATAATTATCTTTCCAACCCTCTTTTACATGAGATAATACATTTACATACATGAAGGGGGAATACCCATTCGTATAGACCCTCAAATAAATACCCAATTCTGCGACTCAAAACATGATCTAGTAGACCAAGTAGCTCAAACTACTTTTACAAGGACTCGATAGAAAACACTAGAACTCACTTAGCATGCCGATGACAAAATCCACTCCCACTTCTGGGGCAGGCTGAGGGAAAAATCCCTCGCTCGATCACTTCGTGGGAATCAAAGGAGACAAAAATTTCCTAGAGGAGTCATCACCGGGGTTTGATGTACTTGTAGACAGTTGTTACATACATTCACGGTCTTACTTAGATCATTTACATCATAACATGCAGAATGGGTTTACATCATTTATAAAAGCTATCAATTGGCGATGAAATCTGGATGACACGAGCCTCGAACATGATAAGTCCCATTTGAAAAAATGGGGGTGTACTGCTATGGGGTCGTTGACAAAATGTGGTCAACACAGCCCAACAACAATATCCAATTATTTCTAGTAGCAATCATATTAATAATTTATCACATTGACAGTAAATGTAGATAGAACATAAAACAAAATGCGGAAGACAAGGCAAGACTAGAGAACACTGGATTTGGCTAATGCAAGGTGTTGACCACACTTCGTCAACTACCCCATAGCAGTACACTCCCATTTTTTCAAATGGGATTCGTCATGTTCGACGTGGTTGCGCCATTCAGATTCCATCATCCAGATTTCATCGACAGTTGACATTGTTATAAATGATGTAAACCCATTTTGCATTTTATGATGTAAATGATCTAAGTAAGACCATCAGTGTATGTAATAACCTAGGTAAGCCTAGTATGTTGTTGATGATCTCTATCCTAGGAGGTTTTTTGTCTCACTGATTCACGAAAGTGATCGGCAGAGTTTTTCCCTCCAGCCTCACCCCAAAGCTAGGGTGGAATTTGTCATCAGCATGCTAAGTGAGTCCTAGTGTTCTATCGAGTCCTTGTAAAAGTAGTTTCAACTACTTGGTCTACTAGATCATATTTGAGTCGCAGAATTGGGTATTTATTTGAGGGTCTATACAAATGGGTTTTCCCCCCTTCATGTATGTAAAAGTATAATCTCATGTAAAAGAGGGTTGGAAAAATAATTATAATCCCCTCTTGGTCAATTAATTAAATTTTCTGATCAATTAATTAATAAAATCCTAAACCAGAAATTTAATTAATTTAGGGTCTTAAATTAGGATTAAATCTTTAAAGGCAAAATTTGTTGGTCCTTGGAAAATGATTTTGACAGCCCCAGGCCAAGGGAATATTGAGAATTTTAAGAAATATTGGACCCTTGGGCCCTAGTGGTTAAGTCAAGGTCAAAATTTTGGGGTAATTAATTTAAAAATAATATTTTTAAGTTAATTAAAATTGAATTAAATGATAAATTCGTTTTTTCCCCAAAATTTTAATTTCAACGCTCCGGATTAAAAGATAATTAAATCTTTTGGACGGTTGAGATTATTTTGACGAGGATCATCCAAACTAGCCGTTAGAGATCTAGTCCTATAAATTTAGAGGTCTTTGTCATTCTTGGATCATCCGATCTCAGAATCGTGTACTTGCTCTTAGAAGCTCTTGTAAACTTTTTTTGAGGAATAAAGCTAAAGACTTTGGGGTTACAAATCTGGATGTTCCTTCTCAGATCTATGTGGTGAATTCTCTCTAAACTCTGCTACTTGGTTTCTTGCATTTTATGGTTGATGGCCTTCATGGATTAATCTACATATAGGTATCTTATGCAGTTTTCTGGGTTTATAAAATAACATTCTGATTTTTCTAAGGGTCTCATGTTGTTTTCTTAAATCTCTATCAATCTAAGGTCTGGATCTAAGTGTGCAGGGAATTAAAAAATTTTAGATTGGGCGTCTGGGGAAGTCTTCGGTTGGACCAGCCGACTCTCAATAAGCATAAATCTGATAAGCTCTTTATTTGTTAAATTCCGGGTCTATCTTACGATATTTGTGATTTTGCAGGGTTTCGAAGGCTTGTGCCTCTCACTTAAATTTTAAACTTCTGAAAATTGTGCTAAATTGATTCAGATCTGACCATGAGGGTTTCAAATTGTAAATTAGTTGTAAATTTGTAAATTTCTCAGGATTGTCAGGGTTTAATTATTAAATTGGTGTGTGTATCTTCGTATCAAAGTTGGTTTATTGTAAAGTTACAGTTCAAATTGAAAATTTTAGATTCATGCGCATCTACTTCCAAAGGCCGTATCTCGCCTCGTAGCTCAACATGGGCAAATCTGGGCGTTATTTTTTAAGGAGCGTTATAAATCTGAGCTTACATTGAAGAGTTTTTAAGTTGCTGGGTGATTTAAATGTGTTGGGTTCAAACGCTGTTCATTCCTACTCAATCTGCCCTCATCTGCTTTCTCTCACGCATCAAATCCTGTCCTCCCCGTCGACCTTTCTGTTCTATCCAAACAGCAAACTCAGAAATCGTGAGTTTCATCCATTGCACCCCAGCTTTGCGTCCAAGTCTGCATACGCTCTCATCTGGCATCCCTATTCTCCCTTCTGCAATTAGATGCTTACACGTTGCCGTCCTCATTCTGTCCACCTTCCCTCCTATCCTCTGCTCCACATTTCTTCTTTCCACGCTTGTCCATATCCGTAGCAACCCTTTACTGCTCCGTTCTGCCTGTCGACCCTTTCCTGGCCGCCGTCCAGATCCATATTCACGTAGACCTGCACACAGTAAAACAAATAAAAAAAAAACGCAGCATTAAACTTCAAACCGCCGTCGAGCCCTTTTCTTCACGCGTCCAAAGTGCTCCGACCTGCATAACAAAACGAAAGAAAAACAAACATTGAAATAATCAAACCCGCGTCTCACACCTTCGTGCCTCCGTCCGTCGACCCGTGGCCGCATATAACAAGTGAAAGAAAAGCTATTTTTTTTTATTTGATCGGGTTCATTTTTAATAGTAATGTTAGCATTTAAATTGCGATGAAGGTTAGCGTGAGTTTTAAACCTTTAGATTTTATTTAATTTCGACTTTCGTTTGTAGATTTTATTAGTCAAGTGTCTGTAGCGTTTAGTTGTAGATGTTTAGGGTTGGTCTTATTTAAAGTTAATTTTTAGTTTTAAATTTTATTTGTAATTTAGTTTTAATTTCGTTTAGTTTTTAGATGTAGCTTGTAGCTTTTAATTTTAATGAAATTTGATTTTAGTTTCTAATTTAGCATAGTTTTAGTTTAGTTTTAAATTGTTAACTTTACCTAGATTTTAGTTTAATTTTATCTTAGTTTTAGATTTGGTTTTAGATTTTAAAATTTGTTTTGTTTAGTTTTAGTTTTAAATTCCAAAAATCTTAAAAAAATATACAAAAAATTCAAAAAATCCTAAAAATCCATAAAATACAAAAATATAAATTTTTTTTTTCAAAATTTTCCATAGTCAAATGTGCATTTGAAATTTTTATCTAAAGATTTGACTATAGAAACATTTTCTGGATCGAAGTTAATTGAAGCATCATAAATCTGGAAACATTGCGAATACCTGGCATTTTCGTCTTACTGTTTCATGGTTGAAGTGTTCTTCATTGAATATCATCGATCGTGTTTTTAATAAGCAGCAGTTAATCGTCATTGCTTGTTTCTAATCGCATAGCGAGATCTTGTTTGACTCCATAAGGCACCGGGTCTCTAAAGTGAAATCTAATTTAGATCTCAGGAATCTCGTTTATTTCTATCAAGTATTTGATGTTTTAGCCGTGTCTCCCGGATTTGTTATCTTCGCCATAAAAGGGTTCACTCTCTTTAGCTTGTAAGGAGATGCCATCTTCAGAGAGATTGGGGATAAAGGTGACAACCCCCAATCTGAGCCGTTGTCGCGGTGCCTGGACAATCTGTGCGACAACATTTTTTTGGCGCCGTTGCCGGGGATAGAGTTTTTATGTCCTTAGTCTTAACGACATTTTATAATCTTCAGATCTTCTTTCGCCATTCATTAGCCTGTCGCAAGGGATCACATTTTCTGGCATCTTTCATCACTTCATATTTTCATCGTCTTATCTTTCGGCATATCTCTAATCATTTCATCTTTAGCACCTGGACATTTTGGTTGGCTTCTTGTTTGGGTGGTGGCTCCACTTATTCATCTTTTTACTCCCAGACAAGAATCCCCCCCTGATATCCATCTGCTATCTCTCGATTATTTCTTTTGTTTTATAATTAGTTTCATGTTCAAGTGGCGACTCCAATTCTTTCATCTCTTACAAGAGTTCCTGCTAAGTTCACTTCTTGAGGACCTTTTGACTATTCTTGAATACGAATCTATTTCTAAAATTCTAAAAACGATATCATGGATGTTTTTACCCCATGTAATTTTGCTAATATTCAGGGTTATCCCCATGATCTCCCTCAAATGGATAAATTACCTACTTTTCAAGGAAATGATGCAGTTAGTGTTAAATCTCATTTGTTTGATTTCACTAACTGGTGGAATAGAATTGCAGTTGCAAATAATAATTTCAACGATGTAAAGATGAAAACTTTTGTTGTTACTTTTGGTGAGGATGTTGCTGAATGGTTCGTGGAAAAACCTGATAATTCATTTGATACTTTTGAATCAATTGTAACTGCTTTTAAGGAAAAGTATGGTGATAAAAGGGAAGATAGGCATTTGGTAAGAGAAATCAGTACCATAAAAAAGAAATAAAATGAAACGATTGAAGAATTTAATAGGAGATTTAATGGTATCCTTAGAGAAATATCTCAAACTCATAAACCTCCTGATGGATCTCTTCTGAATTTTTACATTGATGCTTTTGATTTTGATACTTCATATGAGATAAGGTGGGCTAAAACTGCAAATTATAAGGCTTGCCAATCTTTAGCTGAAGAGCTTGAAAAAGATAAAAGGGCATCTGCGAAGTCTGAAATTCCTGGTTTTGATAGGGCTGCAACTAAGTTAAAAGAGCCTCTAGAAGATGATGATGACCCTATGAAAAGGTTAATGCAAAAGATTGAAAGCATGGAGCTTAATCAAGCGAAATTGATCTCTGAACATGCTAAGGAAATAAGTGTCTTACAGACTAGGTTGGTTCAAATGGAAAGGGCTCAAATGCAGAAATTCCAACTTAGAAATAATAATGCTTTGCAGAAAAGAGGCCTATCTAATGAGCAGAGACCGACAAATCAACTCGACTTTGCAAGTCTTGTGGATGAAGCTCCGCCTTATTGTAGAGCTTGTAATGCTCTTCATGAAGAGGTTACTTGCCATGTTGTCAAAAGAATCATAGCTAGTAGAATGGTAAGGTTGAGCCATCAAATTAATTTTGTTGGTAAGGACTATCACATACATATATAAGATTATGAAAGTCATGTTAAGCAACCAGCTCAAATGATTAAGGATGTGAAACCCAATCATATGCAAATGATTCAAAACATGGAAGCTAACCAAATCAATCTTCAAAATAAGATAACTTCCATGGAAGAAACTCATGCACAGGAAATAAATGTCATGGAAAACAGGTTAAAGATCATGGAATTTAATCACTCCAATCAAATAATCGCCATGGAAGAAAAAAATGTTAAGGAAATAAATGTCATGGAAAACAGGTTAAAGATATTGGAAGTTAATCATTCAAATCAGATGTCTATCATGGAAGCAAGACACACCCAGGAAATGAATACCATGAAAGAAAATCATTTGTTGGAAATGAGTTCCATACAAGAAAGGTTGGAAAAAATGGAAAAATTACATATAAAAAAGTTTCACCCGAAATTTGATTATGAAGATTCATCAACAGATCATAAGACTTCTTGTCTGCTAAATCCATTTCGATCTCATCACATGGAGGATTTAACTATGATTTCAAAGGATGTTGAGAAAGACCAAGCTTATGTGTCACCATTGACAGAGTATATCCAAAATAATATTGGTCACACTCCAGATTCTTCAGATTTTTTGTACAAACATCTTCACGATGAGGACAAGGAGTTTACAGTGGTCTCATTGCTGACATCACAACCCACTCAGAAGAAGAGAAAGAAGCAAAAAATAAGAAGTAAGTGGTTTGATTCGTCTGATGGTCGAGAGCAGCTTGACATTTGGAGAAGGAAGAGTCCTACATTATGCAAGATCGGCCATGGCACATCTGAAAAGCAGCCTACAGACTTGCCTGAAAGAAGGAAAATGCTCAGCATGCACTATATTGAGCACATATGATGCCATTTGGGAATCCTCTGTATTGTATTTCTAACCCTATTCCTTGTTATTTCAGCATTTCATTTTGTAGTTAGAGTAGATTTATTTTTCATGATAAGTAGAATAATGAATAAAAGAAGAGCTTCTACTTCTCATGTACTTAATGTTATATGATGATATTTGGATGGAAACTACTTATATTATTTTGTGTGTTGCTTGGATGCAGATTCTGGATTCTCACCTTCCTTCGATGAAGCAATGTGTCCTTAAGTAGAGCCAGATGTTGACCACACTTTTTCAACGACCCCATAGCAGTACACTCCCATTTTTTCAAATTCGTCATGTTCGACGTGGTTGCGCCATTCAGATTCCATCATCCAGATTTCATCGACAGTTGACATTGTTATAAATGATGTAAACCCATTTTGCATTTTATGATGTAAATGATCTAAGTAAGACCATCAGTGTATGTAATAACCTAGGTAAGCCTAGTATGTTGTTGATGATCTCTATCCTAGGAGGTTTTTTGTCTCACTGATTCACGAAAGTGATCGGCAGAGTTTTTCCCTCCAGCCTCACCCCAAAGCTAGGGTGGATTTTGTCATCAGCATGCTAAGTGAGTCCTAGTGTTCTATCGAGTCCTTGTAAAAGTAGTTTCAACTACTTGGTCTACTAGATCATATTTGAGTCGCAGAATTGGGTATTTATTTGAGGGTCTATACAAATGGGTTTTCCCCCCTTCATGTATGTAAAAGTATAATCTCATGTAAAAGAGGGTTGGAAAAATAATTATAATCCCCTCTTGGTCAATTAATTAAATTTTCTGATCAATTAATTAATAAAATCCTAAACCAGAAATTTAATTAATTTAGGGTCTTAAATTAGGATTAAATCTTTAAAGGCAAAATTTGTTGGTCCTTGGAAAATGATTTTGACAGCCCCAGGCCAAGGGAATATTGAGAATTTTAAGAAATATTGGACCCTTGGGCCCTAGTGGTTAAGTCAAGGTCAAAATTTTGGGGTAATTAACTTAAAAATAATATTTCTAAGTTAATTAAAATTGAATTAAATGATAAATTCGTTTTTTCCCCAAAATTTTAATTTCAACGCTCCGGATTAAAAGATAATTAAATCTTTTGGACGGTTGAGATTATTTTGACGAGGATCATCCAAACTAGCCGTTAGAGATCTAGTCCTATAAATTTAGAGGTCTTTGTCATTCTTGGATCATCCGATCTCATAATCGTGCACTTGCTCTTAGAAGCTCTTGTAAACTTTTTGAGGAATAAAGCTAAAGACTTTGGGGTTACAAATCTGGATGTTCCTTCTCAGATCTATGTGGTGAATTGTCTCTAAACTCTGCTACTTTGTTTCTTGTATCTTATGGTTGATGGCCTTCATGGATTAATCTGCATATAGGTATCTTATGCAGTTTTCTGGGTTTATAAAATAACATTCTGATTTTTCTAAGGGTCTCATGTTGTTTTCTTAAATCTCTATCAATCTAAGGTCTGGATCTAAGTGTGCAGGGAATTAAAAAAATTTAGATTGGGCGTCTGGGGAAGTCTTCGGTTGGACCAGCCGACTCTCAATAAGCATAAATCTGATAAGCTCTTTATTTGTTAAATTCCGGGTCTATCTGACGATATTTGTGATTTTGCAGGGTTTCGAAGGCTTGTGCCTCTCACTTAAACTTTAAATTTCTGAAAATTGTGCTAAATGGATTTTAAATCTGACCTTGAGGGTTTTAAATTGTAAATTAGTTGTAAATTTGTAAATTTCTCAGGACTGTGAGGGTTTTAATCGTTTCTTGGTGTGTATCTTCAGATCAGGTTGGTTTATTGCAGGTTACAGGTTCAAATTGAAAATTTTTTTTAGATCTAAGGCAGATCTAGCCTCCAAAGGCCAGATCTGGCCTCAGAGCCTCCGCTGTGGGCAAATCTGGGCGTTATTTTTTAAGGAGCGTTATAAATCTGACTTACATTGAAGAGTTTTTAAGTTGCTGGGTGATTTAAATGTGTTGGGTTCAAACGCTGTTCATTCCTACTCAATCTGCCCTCATCTGCTTTCTCTCACGCATCAAATCCTGTCCTCCCCATCGACCTTTCTGTTCTATCCAAACAGCAAACTCAGAAATCGTGAGTTTCATCCATTGCACCCCAGCTTTGCGTCCAAGTCTGCATACGCTCTCATCTGGCATCCCTATTCTCCCTTCTGCAATTAGATGCTTACACGCTGCCGTCCTCATTCTGTCCGCCTTCCCTCCTACCCTCTGCTCCACATTTCTTCTTTCCACGCTTGTCCATATCCGTAGCAACCCTTTACCGCTCCGTTCTGCCTGTCGACCCTTTCCTTGCCGCCGTCCAGATCCATATTCACGTAGACCTGCACACAGTAAAACAAATAAAAAACGCAGCATTAAACTTCAAACCGCCGTCGAGCCCTTTTCTTCACGCGTCCAGAGTGCTCCGACCTGCATAACAAAACGACAAAGAAAAACAAACATTGAAAAATCAAACCCGCGTCCACACCTTCGTGCCTCCGTCCGTCGACCTGTGGCTGCATATAAACGTTGAAAAGAAAAGCCAGCGTCTTATTTTTTTTTATTTGATCGGGTTCATTTTAATTGTAATGTTAGCATTTAAAATTCGATGAAGGTTAGCGTGAGTTTTAAACTTTAGATTTTATTTAATTTCGACTTTCGTTTGTAGATTTTATTAGTCGGGTTATTCGTAGCGTTTAGTTGTAGATGTTTAGGGTTGGTCTTATTTAAAGTTAATTTTTAGTTTTAAATTTTATTTGTAATTTAGTTTTAATTTCGTTTAGTTTTTAGATGTAGCTTGTAGCTTTTAATTTTAATGAAATTTGATTTTAGTTTCTAATTTAGCATAGTTTTAGTTTAGTTTTAAATTGTTAACTTTAGCTAGATTTTAGTTTAATTTTATCTTAGTTTTAGATTTGGTTTTAGATTTTAAAATTTGTTTTGTTTAGTTTCAGTTTTAAATTAAAAATAATAAAAAAAATATAAAAAATTCAAAAAATCTTAAAAAAATCTATAAAATACAAAAATATATAAAAAAAAAAAATTTCATAGTCAAATGTGCATTTGAAATATCTATCTAAAGATTTGACTATAGAAATATTTTCTGGATCGAAGTTAATTGAAGCATCATAAATCTGGAAATATTGCGAATATCTGGCATTTTCATCTTATTGTTTCATGGTTGTGTTTTTCAATTGAATATCATTGTGATCAATCGTGGTTTAATAAGCAGCAGTTAAGCGTTACTTACTTGTTTATAATTGCATAACAGGATTTGGTTTGACTCCATAAGGCACTGGTCTCTAACGTGAAATCTAATTTAGATCTGTGGAATCTCGTTTATTTCTATCAAGTATTTGATGTTTTAGCTGTGTCTCCTGGATTTGTTATCTTCATTTATAAAAGGGTCTACCTCCCTTAGCTTGCAAGGAGACAGCTTAAATAGAGAGATTGGGGAAAAAGGTGACAACCCCCAATCTGAGTCGTTGTCGCAGTGCCTGGACAATCTGTGCGACAACACAAGGGAAAAACTTGAATGTGAGGAAAACCCTTTGATCAATTATTATTATTATTATTCAATAGTTCAGCAGAGAGAGAGTACAAAAGTCAAATTGACTAGGCCAAAACTAAGTGACATCAACCCTATCAAATTCTGCAGTCAAATTCAGTTGTGCTCTAGCTCCCAAATTTTGAGGAAGGACTAGAGTACACTTGATCTACAAGACCCAGAAATGGATTTGGGAAATTTCATCTGGTTTAGGAGATATTAAATTAATTAATTATTTTAATGTATTTCTTAAGTTAAAACTCATGGAACTTAAATAATTAAAGTGAATTTAATTAAACATGTGATGAAATTGTCGTAAGTCACACGGATGAAGTTTTCTTTTAATCTTAGCCATTGATTCAAGATCTAATCATGGTCGTTGGTTTCCCAATGAGAAAAGTATAAAGGAAAGGCTTGGGGTCATTTGTAAAGACACACAGAGGCAAAGCACTGAAACTAAGTTGAGATTCTAGGGCGAGTTTGCTAAGAATTCTCAAAAGTGTTTCAGTTGCAAAGAGGGGAATTTAGGCCAAGGGGATGATCTGATCCCAGAGTTTAGAATCAGCAAGAGGCAGATATCAGCTCAGAAAGGCAGCGCAGAGAAGTAGGAGAGCAACAGCAGGAAGGGCAGCAACTGTGTTGCGCAGTCCCTCAAGGACAGTGTGATTTTCTGCAGGAAGCCCTCAGGGGTTACGCAGAGACCCTAAGCGGCAGTGTAAGGACTGCGTCACCCAGTCTGGGGTAACGCAACCCTTTTTGGAGCAGCGCTGAGGGACACAGAGGCTAATGCAGAGGCTTCAGGGGCAACGCTGGGGTTTCTAGGCCCTAATTCTGGCTGAGTTCTGTAAATCCCATTTGAGGTTGTGGATCAGTAATTGTTTTGGCCCTAGATTAGCCAGTGAGTTGTAGATCTATTATTTCTCTGTTGGGTTTTCCAGATCTGGAACCCAAGCTGCTTGTATTCAGAAAATTCTTAATAATAAAACCCTCCAGCAGCCAGAATACCAGTTTTCCTGCATTGGGTTTTTCCAGGGACTATTTGTCCAGAAATAACTGTGTTACTTTGTTTATGTGTGCATGAACTTGTTCTAGATCTGAATTGGTGGAGATCTATGATGTGTTTTGCTTCGATTTTAACTTGAATTTATTCAGTTAATAACTTATCTAACTAGGAGGAGCATAACCAGATTAACAGTAAAAAAAATTGTATAAAGTGTAAAGATTCAGAAATTTACACATGGTATCAGAGCAATGCAGATCTAGGAGGGTCACCAGTAAGAGACTGAAGGTTCTATCTGCAGAAAGCAGCTGGAAAAGAAGCAGAAACGTAGGTCTGAAGGGACAACACAGTTTTTAGAGGTAGATTCATGTAGAGGGAAGGGTGACGCAATCTAACACTGTCTCCTAGCAAGCCCACGCAATTACTACGCAGAGACACCTCAGAAACATCGTTAGATTAGTCTAAAGCCTGCCAGTGTGATGCAGATCTGAATCTGTCAGATACAAAAAAGACTGAAGAAAAGTTGCAGAGGTTCAGAAGGTGTTGGTGGGGTTAAATTTCTGAAGTTTTCAGATTTTTAGCCTAAGCACAAGTGACAAAGAGTGGGAGGAGATCAGCTTCTCAGAGAGTTTCTAGCTGTAATATTCCCAATTAGCAATAACTAATTGGAAATATTAATTTTGACTATTTTTCCTTTATAAAATTAAATTATAAATAAAGTGGGTGAAGAGGACACTTAGCTCACACTTAGGATAAAAATTATTTCCTAAAGTCACTTAAGAGACATGTCTATTTGGCAATGTGGGGCCTAGTGTTCAAGTGGCAACGTGGGAAAAGGAGCAACGTAGATAGCGTGGGGCCAAGCCAGTGTAGAGAGAGATGGACAAAGTGGCCCAAGGGGGACAACGCAAAGATTGGTGGGGCCTAGGTGAGGGAAAGGCTCACCAAGCATAAAAGGAGGAAGGGTCTCCTCATTCTCAGTCATTCTGATTATGCATCTTTGAGATTTGTCTTTTGACATTGAGCACACTTGCTATTTAGCAAAGTCCGCACGCACTGTTCAGTCCATCGGGTGTCTCCGTTCGGAGATCCCAACCTCAGCTCCGAGGGACTTTGAGTGCCTGCTCAGGTGAGGAGTTTCATCCTTGTTTTGCCAGAGAGAGCTGCAGCAACCACAGGTGGAGCATTTACTCAGAGAGACAGCGCAGTCAGTGAGAGGGAGGATGCAGTCTTGAGAGGAGGTGGTTCTGGATTGAGGGTTTGTTGGTGGATTCAGCCCGGGATAGTTGGAAAGGGGCCAACCCTTCCCTATTCCAGCATTTTGGAGGAGTTAGGGGCCATTATTTGGAGCAGATCATTCAGAGCCAGTGTCCCTCCTTGAGGAATAGCGTAGTGCATCAAGGGAGCCATTTTTGAGGGTCGGCCATTTCTGAAAAGCTTTCTGGGCTTTTCTGGGTATTGGGAGAAGAGGCCATTCCCGAAGTTTCAGAATTTTTCGAGGTGGGGAGCAGCCCCAAAGATTCAGTTCATTCCAGCAGTAGCAACAGCATAGTAGCAGTACTGACGGCTTTGGAGATAACGCAATCCTAAGGGAGAAGTCATTCCGTGTCATTTCCTGAGAGTCTTTCTACGCTTGCCTATTGCAAGCCGAGGTGTCATCATTCTGATTACCTCTGTACTCATTTCCATTTCTCAGTATTAATAAAATGGCTCAGCGTTCACCATAATTTTTGTTTTCCTTATGATTTGTCTCTAGTTGTTGTATGTATTTGTTTATGTGCTTTGTATTGTTGTTTATTTCCATTTGGAATATTACACTAGCCAAAGAAACTTGCAGTTTGATCATAGGATCAAAGAGAGCTAAATCATTGTTGATTTGGCAGATTTCCAAGGAGGGAAAATCAGTTGTCAGAGGGAGCAGAAGGTGCTTGTTGCGCCAAGGGCCTTAGATCTAGTTCTCTAGCAAAGAGAAAGCGAAGTTCCGACACATTTTTGAGCAGATGGCTCCTCATGGACTGCATGATCAGGACAGGTTGGATGGCCTCTCAAACTTTTCAGTTTGGAAGGCAAGGATCCTGATAGTCCTTGAGGCATACAATCTTAGAGACCATGCAAAGAAAACTCTAGCCACACTGACCGATCCGGATCTCCTTCAGAAGCATAAGGAAGTTGTTGGGCATGCCAAGCAATTGATTATGGATGGAATTAAGGACCATATTGCACCACACTTAGCTGAAAAGAAGACAGCTAATGAGATGTGGAAGGCCTTAATCTCCCTATATGAGGGAAAATATGTCCGAAGGAAGATGTTGTTGGAGACACAGATGAGGTCATTCATGATGACCAAGGGAGAAGACATGGAGCATTTCCTATTCAGATTGCAGTTAATCAGAGATCAGTTGACTACAATGGCTGCTAAGTTGGAAGACAATGTGATGGTCAAGACTGCCCTCAATGCAGTCACAGATGAGTGGGAAACCTTTGTCCAAAGTATCTTGTGCAGAGTGTACCTCCCAGATTGGGACAGCTTGTGGTCAATTCTGTGTCAAGAAGAACTCTGCAGATTCACCAAGAAGCAATACAACTCAAAATCAAGCGAAGTGAAGAAGGAAGATGAAGAAGATGCAGCCTTGGCATCAAAGAGGCAGCAGGGAAAGAAGAAGAAGGATCTGTCAAAGATCAATTGCTTCCAGTGTGGTGAAATGGGACATTTTTCTAGCAATTGTCCTCAGAAGAAAAAGGACAAGGAAGCTTTTTCTTCCAAGCCTGTTGTGGCAAATGATGGGTCAGAAGATGATGCAACCATGAGTGCTCATGAATCACGAAAGTGGGGCGACATGGATATGTAGAGGAGCTACATAATCTCAGGCAGGATCCTTGAGCAGCTCATCTCTTGGATCACATGCGAGCTACGACAACGTTAAGACAGTAGCGGGACAAGTGGAGCAGTGGGTGCATAGATCACAGATGAAGCAGAAGTAGATCTTAAGACTGGGAAGAGCAGCTCAAAGCAGAGCAGCAGTAGCACAGAGGCTGATGTGACTTCAGCAACGCAGAGCAAATCTGCTTACGCAGTGCAAAGTTGTAGCAGCGCAGAAGGCTTCAGAGGGACAACGCAGTGCAGTAACAGCATAAGAGATTTCAGCACAAGGGGCTGATGTGACTTCAGTAGTGCAGAGGGAGTCTTCTTACGCAGTGCAGAGCTGTAGCTATGCATCATCCTTCAGATGCCAGCACAAATCTGTGGCCTATGGAGCTTCAGTGATAAGGATGCAGCCCATCTGACTTGTCTGTCAAAGATTGGGCAGGAGATTCAGTTGTTTCTCTCGACAACTGAAGTTGCAGTGCAGCAGATCAGTAGTGGCAGTGCTATGAGCAGCACAAATGCAGCATATTGAGAGGGAGCTGCAGTACAGAGGTTGCAGTAGCAGTGGCAGAGTCACGGGCAGCAGTACAGAATGGCAGCAGTAGTGCAGAGTTAAGTGGCAGCAGGCCAAGTGTTAGCAGGATAGAACCAGTGCCCAAAATCATGCAATGCATAGTGTGATGTATTGCTAGAGCACACCATTGATGCTAAGAGGGAGTGTTGAGATTTTGTGTATTTGGGGTAGCATCAGTTGTGCTCTAGCTCCCAAATTTTGAGGAAGGACTAGAGTACACTTGATCTACAAGACCCATAAATGGATTTGGGAAATTTCATCTGGTTTAGGAGATATTAAATTAATTAATTATTTTAATGTATTTCCTAAGTTAAAACTTAGGGAACTTAAATAATTAAAGTGAATTTAATTAAACATGTGATGAAATAGTCTTAAGTCACACGAATCAAGCTTTCTTTTAATCTTAGCCATTGATTCAAGATCTGATCATGTCCGTTGGTTTCCCAATGAGAAAAGTATAAAGAAAAGGCTTGGGGTCATTTGTAAAGACACACAGAGGCAGAGCACTGAAACTAAGCTGAGATTCTAGGGTGGGTTCGCTAAGAATTCTCAAAAGTGTTTCAGCGGCAGAGAGGAGAATTTAGGCCAAGGGGATGATCTGATCCCAGGGTCTAGAATCAACAAGAGGCAGAGATCAGCTCAGAAAGGTAGCACAGAGAAGCAGGAGAGCAGCATAAAGAAGGGCAGCAACTGTGCTACGCAGGTGTTGCGCAGTCCCTCAAGGTGCCTGATTTTCTGCAGGAAGCCCTCAGGGGTTACGTAAAGACCGTAAGGGGCAGTGTAAGGACTGCGTCACCCAGTCTGGGGTAACGCAGCCCTTTCTGGAGCAGCGCTGAGGGACGCAGAGGCTTCAGAGGCAGCACTAGGGTTTCTAGGCCCTAATTTTGGCTGAGTTCTGTAAATCCCGTTTAAGGGTGTGGATCAGTCATTATTTTGTCCCTAGATTATCCAATGAGATGTAGACATATTATTTTTCTATCAGGTTTTCCAGATCTAGAACCCAGGCTTGTTGTATTCAAAAAATTCTTAATAATAAAACCCCCCAGTAGCCAGAAGACCGGTTTTCCCGCATTGGGTTTTTCCAAGGACTATTTGTCCAAAAATAAATGTGTCACTTTGTCTATGTGTTCATGAACTTGTTCTAGATATGAATTGGTGGAGATCTGTTATGTGTTTTGCTTCGATTTGAACTTGAATTTATTCAGTTAATAACTTATCTAACTAGGAGGAGCATAACCAGATTAACAGTAAAAAATTTTGCATAAAGTGTAAAGATTCAAAAATTTACACAGTCAAACTTCAGCCTTGACTAGAAAGTCAACTCTGGTCAAAATAACAACAACTCTTCCTTGAAGTAGCTCAATCTTCCTTCATTAAGGTTGGCCTCATTAGGAAGATAATTTCAACCCAAAACAGCTTAGTCAAACTTGGTCAAAGAAGAGAGAAAATCTGTTGTAATTTTTTGCGGTCAAGCAGTAGTCAACTCTTAAGTCAATGGAGGTCAACTAGCCCAGAACATCTCGGTTTTTGTGCCGAGCAGTATGGTACCACAAAATCGAAATTTTGACCCTTAAAACGCAGTCAAAGCTTGTCAAGAATAACTTAATCAACGATGGTCTAAAGTCTAAAATTTGGTCTGCAATTATGTCCCAGAATTTTCGTCCTCCTTGCCACACGTGTGAGAGAACGAGAAGCTGCCCAGTGATGAAGAGAGAGAGAAGAATGTGTGAGTGATGTATGTGCAAATGAGGTGAGACTCGAGATATCACTTCTATTTATACAATTTGTTGTGGGTGGAGAGACATGTCTGTTGGGCTTCATGGTGCCAAGCAAGGTGTAGCAGTAGAAGCCTTCTAAAATCCTAATGTGAAGGTTGGCCTTCACATTTCTGTCAAAATCTCTTTGTGGGCCCCGCATTTCACCTTGGTGGTTAGAACATGTTTAACGCCCAATTTTTTTATTTTTTTTAACACAGAATCTTAACTTAACCATTAACATCAATTTTAATGCCTTTTTTTTTAATTTAACCAGAGAACCTAAAACCTAACAATTCATTTTCAAGTAGTTACCTAAAGTTCTCTTTTGAAAGCATTTATTGTCTGTCGTTGCTCCCACTCCTGCTACCAAACCGACCCTTTTCCTCCCAGCCTCTCTAGGATCAACCTATCCAGTTCCCAGACCCATAAGACTTTGAAATAGAGGTCTTCTGGCTCCCATGCCTATAGTTCCAAGAACAATTAAGGCTCAATCTTCCTCTCTGTTTGTCTGTGATTTTCTCGGTATTTCCTACTCTATCTGCGAAAGATCCAACAACTCCTGCTCACCAGTATGCCTCCTGCGTTCTCCTTATATTCCAAAACACTACCGCCTCTCAACCCTCCATCGTTTCAGCATTGAGGTATGGTTTCTTGCCTCCTATCAGTCACATGGCATCTCACAGTATCTAAAGAGGAGGTCATACTTTTATGCGTTAAGAATTGATAATCATCACTCAATATCTTGTTCAAGTGACCTTTAGTGAACTAAAATTTATTTCCTTTTTATTAAGGAAATATTTAATATTATTTATTAAATTATACTCCTTTTTTTATGTTTAATAGTTTAGTTTAGAACTTATAAATTTATATATATCTTTATATATAAATATATAGTTAGTTAGTTAGTTCCTTCCTCTTTTAAAGTTTAATACTTTAGTTTAGAACTTATAAATTTATATAGTTAGTTCCTTTATAATGATGTATATTTCTTTTAGTTAGTAAAAATCCTTTGTATTTATATTTGTTTTTGAATAATGTACTATTTATATGTGGTAGACATTACAAGTAATCCACAGCATATATTCATTAGATTATAGTGCATTATGTATTTACTTAGCACTTCAATAATTAATTTATTACCTAAGTTGCACTGAAACGGATACGGGAACGGATACGGATACGGTGTTTGAAACGGATACGGAAAATTTTCAAAAAATCTGGATACGATACGGCAGGAAACGGCACGTCATATATATATATATATATATATATATATCAAATTTACATTGCCATTCATGATTCATCTTTGAAGTTTGAGAATCTAGATTATATCTAAATAGTAAAAATGCATAATGATTAATCATCTATCATCATGATATCATCTAGATTCTATCATCTATCATCTATTCATTTCTCTATTTCTATCATTCTATCATCTGTTTCGGGCCTTTTGAATCTTCCTTTATTTCTAAATTTGTCATAGGGATGTGAATTTGTGAAAGCCTTAGCTCTTGATTTTATGATTTGATATGTATCTCTGTCTCGGGACTGATAAAATATTTCTTGTTTAACCAGAGCTGGCTCAATGCCAATTTGACAAACCAGATTTACGAGTAAAGGTAATTGCATGAAATAATTTGCAGAAGTTGAGGAAAGCCATTTTTTTTATTCCACCAAATTCTTTTGGGAAGTAGAAGTATTGTTCATCCAGAATTGGGTGGTCTATAGGGTAGATCATTGTAACCTACCCTGGTTGATTATAAGTTAGACCATTGTGGCGATTAAACAATTCAACTATTTGTAAGGGCTAAACTGCCTGATGGTTTATGTAGCATACCATGGATGATTGGATCTAGTATCTATATTTGCTTGGGAATTTTCAACACAAATATAAAATGAGCCAATGTCAAGTTTGACTAGCAAAAATAAGATCCTACAGGCTACAGAGTTTGAGGTTTCACTTGAAAATATGCACAATTGTATTAACATTTTAATTTTTAACTGAGTGACCCTTTTTGTCTTGTAATTCGGAAATTCCTTCTTGAGCTATGTGACTTAGTCTATCTACAGGTCAACAACCATAGTAACTTCTCGATCTGCAAATAACTGTAATATAGACACCAGATAGGCCCACCCTCATTTCTTGACGTATTTAAATTTTACAGGGCATCGTAGAGTGGCGTTGGTCATATTTGTTACAAGGAACAGGCTCAAAGTTCAAACACCAGATCTCATAATTCGTGATTCAAGATTTGTTCATTGCTACACCAAGATATATTGAATGTATCAGTCCTGGTTTATTTACACACTAGCATATCTATGAAATTTCTACCATACATTTCAAGTATTGGGTACTGGCCCTATAGTGTATACATCAAATTATTACATATAAAGTTAGAGAAAGCTAGAGGCTAAACACAATAGGGGCATAGAACTGCTGAGCCAAAAGAAGTAAAGGGCACCGGCATACATGTTATCTCCCCTGATGATGTACAAGCCCAAGACAAGTTGCTCAACTCTACTGTTAGGAAGCAATCAAACGGAAGATTTAAAAGTTAAAACCTACCTTAGACCTATTGCATTGGGCAGGCTGGGTTGCTCTTCCTCTTGGGGGTTGCGGCAGCCGGCTGCTCTTCGTCTTCCTCTTGCAACTTGTGCGACTTGCGGCAGCTCTCCCCCAAACAGTGGCCTTTGCTTTGCTCTCTCAAACAGTCGTATTGGGGCTCGATAATGATAAAAATAAAAATAGTCGTATTGCCAAGTTCTTTGCAGCTCGATAAAAATGAAAACGATAGTCTAATGTAAGTTCCCAGCGGCAGAAAGGTTAATTATACAAAAACATTTCAAATAATTCGGGAAACGTATCAAAAAAAGAAAATACGTTTCTGATTTTATGAAATACGTTTCATTTTTATGAAATACGTTTCTGATTTTATGAAATACGTTTCCGATTTTTAGAAACGGCCAGGAAACGGGACATTTCCAAAAAAACCGTTTCCGAAATTTCTAAAACGGGCCGGATACATATCACTGCAGTTTCCGAGGAGTTTCGTACGGGTTTCCGTTTCGGAAACGGGGATGCGAGTTTCCGAGGGCCAGCCTTGGCGTTTCCGGCAACTTAGTTTATTACCCTATACTTGGACATTTTCCATAATTATTCAGTACACATACTAGTGCAGTGAATGCAATGCATGCATATATAGCTATCATATGCATGTCTCGTATGCATGCTAGTATTCCTATGCTCCCTTTAATTCAAAATGTGTCATTACATACACCTCTCTTTCAAGAAACTTTGTCCCGAAGATAGGGTTTATATAGTATATCAATAATTATTCAATGATTAGTATAATTACGTAAGGCTTATCTGGTGATGGAATTTTCGTTTAAAGTGAGAAGTTAGAACATTTTAAAATTTGTGTTTTGAATATTTATAGGTTTATAACCTTAATAGTCATGCCTTCGCCCACCCGAGCTCCCTAGCTATTCTAGAATTAACCCATACTTCCTAATCTCTTCCGCTCCCATCCTATCCATCCTCTACTGGAATATGCCATGCCGTCAGCTTTACTGACCCAACCATTTGTAAACCACGAGGGTGACAACGTTGACTACATCGACCTAATTTTCCAGTAGGCATTTGACAATCATCATCACATGTCTAGGGGAGTGTGACTCGAACATGTTAGAAAATCAGAAAGGCAGAAAGATTTTCGTATACTTGATAATTACTTATGTAATTCTTTCTTACTTATTATTTTTTGTGTTCCTCATTTAGTTCATCAAGAAATTTTTGAAACCAAACCATATAAAGACTAGGGACACCAGATGTAGGCAGACAACCAGGGAAAAAGCCCACTCTAGGGGAAAACCCAGTCAAGAACTCTTCCTTCAATAGTTTCATGAGACAATCCAAGACTCCTTGATCTAGACACATACTTCCTCCAATCACCAAGTCATACCTTCCCTTCTTCTGCAAATGATAACCTCATAGTTCTATCTTTGACCTAGAATAGCAACAACAACAACAATAGCCACAGTTCGATGTAGCAAAAACTTCGATCTAGTAGTAATAGTAACTTCGACCTAGCAACAACTGAACTTCAACCTAGGTGCAACACTTCGACTTGGAAGCAGTACTTCATTCTTCACCTGAAGCAGTTCTTTGATCCTGAAGCAATATCTTGACCTAGAAGCAACATTAGAACTTTGACCTTGATGCAGTACTTCGATCTAGTTGCAGTAGCCCAGAAATTCCACATGTGGGAGAGATAAATGCCCTAAAGACTTTGATTCTGCAATTCCTTATCTTCTTCTGCAACTTCGCACTTTTTCACTGCTTCTTCTTGGATATCGAACTTGTGTGAGTGATTGTCTCCCAAATAAATCGAACTATAGTTATATATACCCTTTTCTGGAGTTCAGATTCCCTTCTTGTAGGCCAACTTGAATAGGTAAGAGTTGACTTGGTGTGGAGGTGAAAAAATTCATTTTTGAGTCAAAAATAATTCTTTTTACATAATTCAAAAGCCCAAGAAGGGTTTCTTTAAATGGACAATGACTCAGTATTAATCCTAGAAGTCCACAATGGGGACTTTGACCTAAAACATGATGACCGAAGCATGAAACCCATGTTTTAATAAGTCATAATAATAATAATAATAATAAAATTTTCTTTTTCATTCTTTTGATAAGTACATTTCATAATGCCTCAAATGAAGACCGAACCTAGTTACATTCTTCAATAGGACAATCTTCCCATGACTTCAGGTTTTTTAGGATAAACGGTGGGCAACACCTCCACCCCTCTTAGTAGGACCAGGGTCAACACCCTATCATGGAATCTTATTGAGCCTCAACTGTTCTTGGAATTTTGTCGTCACGTGGGTCAGTTGGTAACAATACTATCTACATTGTAAATACTTGTCCACACATCATAACATATGCTTCAATATATTCAAAACTAATTGTATTCAGATATTGGTTATCGTGCATTCCTAATATGTTGCCATCTATGATATTGATTTGTGAATTCATATAAGTTATAACATATTTGTCTATGTCTAGCTAATGTATCTGTAAGTTCAATTTCATATTAAATAGTCAAGTGTATTCATTCTTTTATTTCCATCTCATCTTTCAAGTTGATATGTAAAATAAAAATTATAGACATCACCTCCAAACATAATTCATGTTAGTATCATGTACCAACAATGTTAAGAAAATAATAGACTTCATAATGATATCCATGTACTAACAATGTTAAGCAAATAACATACTTCATATTGGTATCCATGTACCAACAATGTTAAGCAAATAATTTGAAATCATTCTTACATGTAACCTTTCATAGTTATAGAATAGTTCAAAATGATAGTTTCAAGTATACAACCAAATAAAGTAAAAATATACAAACTAAGGTTTTAAGTGCTTCAAAATCAAAACAAGTTGGGGTATTTCTAGCACTTCAAAAATTCATATCTCCATTTCTACAACTCGGAATCAAATGATTCTCGTTGCGTTGAATTCGTCTCCCCAAGGGCTATCGTCCTCATCCATCACGTGTTGAAATGTGCACATGGTTTTGGCGCAAATCATGATGGGTGCAAAACCCTACCTTGGGTTCCAAGCCCACAAGTGCCTCCTGTGGTGCTTTTCCCTCCAACCCATGAACCCTAGGGCTTGGAGTACCTCCCAAGCTAGTCAAAAATCAGCACTCCCTCTTAGCGAGGGAGGTACTTCCAAGACTAGGAAATAACTCATCATCATATTCATTACTCGCAACACTCGCCCAACTCTTGGCGCTCACCACTGCAGCAATCCCTAAAGCATGAACTATGCCTCTCTCAGAAGTTCCATTGTCACTGGAAGCATCCTGCTTCTCACCACTACAACAATCCCTGAAGCATGAACTATGCCTCTCTCAAAAGTGTCGCGATCACTGGAAGCATCCTGCTTCTTCTTCTTCTCCAGTATCGATTTCCAATCTCTCCATGATTCCTTCTTGGCAGTTGTAGGAGCACCCTTGCTCCCCATTGACCACACGCTCTTCTTGGGCTACAAGTTCTCCCTCTGAACCTGCAAGCTCCCGCTAGAACTCAACTCCCTTTGACCCTCTGGAAAATGGACCTTCTTTTATGGAACCTGTACTTGCCCCTCTAAACCCTGCACCTACACCTGATCCACCTACTTCTTCTTTCCATGATCCACAAGATTTCCTGTCAACCTATAAAGACCATGCTCTCTAACTCCAAGCACAATCCCATCGGAGCTAGATCCTCTAGGTCTGAGTCTTGCCTTCCCATCCTAGAACAAGATTTCAAACCCCTTCTTGTCGATCATCGAGACAAAAATCACGCTATATCTGAGTCCTGGTACAAACATTACATCTGGGAACCGCATCACTCATCCTATCTCCATCTTGAATGGCACGACACCTGATCCTCGGATCTCCAACTAACTCTTGTCACCCAACACCATGTGGAACTTTCGAGTCCCATTCAGCTAGAGTCTCAAAAACCTCCTGTGACCCTCTCATATGTTTCGTCGCACCACTGTCCATGTACCATCCATCCTCATTGACTGTTCCCTGCAAGAAATGAGAGATCATAGCAAAGTCCTCCTCCTCCAATATCCTGGTGAGATCATCTATCTCAGCTGAAGTGGCAACACCGACGACCTGCTTCCCTTTCCTCTTCTCGTCATCTCCCTTCTTCTTCATCGAACATCTTAATGAAAAATGACCCATGTCGCCACAGTTGAAACACTTGACTTTACTCAAGTCCTTCTGCTTGCCCTTCATTCGTGTTGCAAGTGCCACATCGTCATCTACCGTTTTCATTGGATGAAGATCCTCGTCTTGCAATTCTTCTTGAATGAAGGAGTCCCACAACCTATTCCAGTTTGGTGAATTCTCTTTGGCAACAATCCCTTTGATGAAGGGCTTCCATTCCTCAGTGAACCCTTTCAAGGCAATCCTTACGATATCACTATCTAAAATAGTCACACCGACGACAGCAAGCTCATCTCTGACCTGAGAAAACCTCGTCAGATACGAATTCACTCCTTCACCCTTCGTCATCTTAGTGGACTTCACCTTATCCTCTGTTGAGATTTTGGGGTAGCATCGATGTGCTCTAGCTCTGAAACTTCGTGGAGGGGCTGGAACACATGAGATCTCCAAGACCTAGAAAGCGTTTGGAGAAATTCCTTCTGGTGTAAAAGTTATTCAAATAATTAAATTTTTTAATGAGGACCCTAAGTCTAACTTAGGAAAATTTTAAAAATTAAAGTGAATTAATTTACACATGTGATGATAACATTCTAAGTGACGTGGATCAAGTTACTTCTAATATTTTAGCCGTTGATTAGAGATTAGATCACGTTCATTGATGTGTCAATGAGAAAAGTATAAAGGAAGGGCTTGGGGTCAGTTGGAGGACACACACAGAGTCTAAGAGATCGAATTCTTCTGACGGAGCAGTGCTCAGATGAAGGTCAGATTTGAGTGACTCAGCGAAGCAATGAGGGGCAAATGCGGTGATTGTTCAAGAGGGCCAAGAGTACAACGCAGAGCAAGTGCAACAGAGACGCAGTGGAGGTAGCGCAGCCATCAGAGGGTGCAACGCAATCCGTAGAGAGGGTGGCACACGCCCACGCAGGTGCAGCGCAGTGCCTCCAAGGAAAAGTCCAAAATTCACTGGAAGTTGGAGTTTCTAATCCGATAGGGATGAAATCAGATCCGAAAGAAGCTAATCAGCGCAAAGCTAGGGTGACGCAATCCCTCAGCCAGGGCTACACAGCCCTACGCAGTGGTAGCGTATAGACTGCACAGGGCTAGCTGGGGTTTCACCAGTTGCTCAACCAGATCAGTCAGGACTTGCGAGAGTGAGGTATATCTCACATTTTTCTCTGTAGCCGAGGTTTTCATTGTTGGGTGAGGCGGTTTGTGGCACCCTATATTTACTCAAAAACTGCCGCTTAATAATAACAAACCCTCATATCTGTTGCACTGGTTTTCCCACATTGGGTTTTTCTGGGGACATTTGTCCGAAAAATCTGTGTGTCCTTTGTCATATGTGCGTGATGTTTAGTAAATGATATGTATTTGTGTAGGCTGCTAGTTGTGTTTACTTCGAAGTTTTTCTGAATATTTCAGTTAAATAACTTTTGTAAAATAAATCAAGTAGGAGGAGTAAATCAATATTTAGCAGTAGGATTTCTGTGCTAAAAAATTTTCACAACCTCCAATACCAGAACCTGGTTCTCGTTCTTATTTCGGAACAAATTCTAAAGAGCCATCCACATCTCATATGTTGTGTTCTTCTCGGACAAATGAGGTATTAGGGGATCCTTCACACCATCTAGGATGATCAATCTCACCCTCGTATCCAAATCTTTGTACACTTCCAACTCATTTGGGTCAGTTGGCTTCTTGATGGATTTCTTGGTGAACTCCAATATCCTGTTGACCTGCAAGACCAACTTGATCCTTTCCATCCATGGACTATAATTGGACAACCCCTCCAACCTGTCTTCATACCGGAGACCTGCTTGCAACTTCGACATTGTCACCTACAATGTGACCAACTCCCTCTTAAGTTGTACTTCGTTGTGCACAACTCTGATTCATTGTCTTCCAAAATAGCTCAGACACGCTCTGATACCATGTTGAATTTCCACGATCTTGGATCTAGGTTAGAATCTTAGAATCTCTGACGCTACCAAACCAAGAATCTCAACAAGAACTACTTTGTATAGCGGAAAATATAAAGCAGTAAATCACACATGTACAAGTGTAGACAATTTTTAACAATTATTCTACAATAATGTACAACCCAATCTTTGTTATATTAAACCAATCTAAATAATACAACAATCGATGGAATACAAGATACAATGACAATCACGCTGTGCAAATTCTATGCCGTATCTTGTCCTGTCGGTCCTTAGCTTCCATATTCCTCTCTCGTCGCCTCTTAGTCCTTCAAAGGAAAACACATAGAGACTCCAGGAGGGTTGACACCTAACATTGTTGTAAGTTGCTTCTGTTGCATCTACACGGGCTGATCCAATCTGCTCTTCTAGGCTGGCCAATACCTGAGCTCCAATTTGCCTTCTAGTAGCCTCTTTCGTCCATCAAAGAGCTACTCATAGGGCACCAATCTTCACCCAACCTTTAGCTCCTATTCATCACTTCAAGATAGCTTGTCTAGGGTTACTTTGGGTAGCCAACACACTGCCCTCCACCAGATCAATGGAACCCAATCCTTTACTACAAGTCTTGCTCCTAGGATAGACTTTTGACCTCCACGAAAATTCTTCCAAATGGTACCCACATGTTGCTAAACAAGCTGATCCAAATTGATCCACAAAACACGCATCCAACACCTATAAGATGCACCAAAATGCTTACTTTCAGCTCATTGTTTGAGGTCTGGTTTTCTGCAGTCAACCTAGGCCTGGTTAGGGCACAACACAGTCCCTTTTTCCAACTTTCAAATCTGCCCAGATTTCCTCCTAAGGACTGTGATTTTCCTTCAATGGGAGGTTGTCCCTCCACGCTGCAACTTTTGGGCAGTTTCAAGCCCTTAACACAGACTTGCCCTCCCTCTATTACAGAGACACCCTACATGGCCTATAAACAGGCTTGTGATAGCCTCTTTTGAGGACTATACACCCTCAAACCTCAAAACATACCCTCCTTGCCTCAGCCCTCCTTCCAGCAGTTTGGGCTTCTGAAATGAGCCTCAAACAACCCTCTTCTCCTTCGCTAGTAGTCTCCTCCTTGCTGCACACTTGTAATTTGTTGCACAATTGGATGAGAGAAATGACTCTCCATCACCTTCTATTTATAAACAATAGAAAGGGCTTCTTCCAATATCTATTTAGGGCTTTGTATGACTACCATATTGCTAAATAACATCAAGTCGACCTAGACCATACATGTGCAAAACCCAACCTTAACTTCAAAAATTCATATCTCCATTTGTACAACTTGGAATCGGATGATTCTCGTTGCGTTGAATTTGTCTTGCCAAGGGCTATCATCCTCATCCATCACATGTCGAAATGTGCACATAGTTTTGGCCCAAATCACGATGGGTGCAAAACCCCTACCTTGGGTTCCAAGCCCACATGCGACTCTTGTGGTGCTTTTCCCTCCAATCCCTGAACCCTAGGGCTTGGAGTATCTCCCAAGCTACTCAAAAATCAACAGTTGAGGTGAATGCTTCCACCTGACTCAAGCTCCAATGATGTAGATCCAATGCCTTTCACTGGATAGCTCTTGTTGTCTCCAAGTTCGATTGAGTGAGATGAATTTCCTTTTGATAAGGTCTGAAGTTGACTACATTCTCCTATCATATGTCTGGAGGCACCACTGTAAAAAAACCCATACATTCTTGTCCTTGAAAGTGTCGAATAAGGCGGAGAACAAGCTTCCTTTTACTGCTTTCCTTGCTAGCTTGGAGATGATCTTCAACATGCAATTCTTGATGGATGTAGATGTAGTGTGATTTCCAAGAACACTGAAACCCTTCTTCATAACCCTTGTCATAGTTTCAACTAAATTGAGATCTTCAATCTCCTTTTTGAACCTTAGCTCTGATAATTACTTGTGATATTAGTTGGTCTTTTATTACTTATTTAATTTTGTTCATCAAGAAATTACAAAAAGCAATGAAAATCACAAAGAGACAGAGTACATAAGATATATGCTCCAAGCTAGGGAAAAACTCCTCCAAGGGAAAACCCAGAAAATGTTTCGATTCTTCGTTTGGATCTACTTACAAAGAGACTTCCAAGAACCAAATACCAAAGCCAACAAAACCTTCAAGCCTCAAGCCAACCCCTAGCAAGATCTTCTTCAATGTAGCATTCCAGAACTTCGATAACGCTTCTTCGATGCTGCAACTGCTTCCAAATTTTGGCCCTGCAATTTCAACCTCCTGCAATTGCTTCAGAACTTTGACCTCCTGCAGCTAGCATCTTCACAAACCCTAGCGAGACAAGAAAAGAGAACCTTTGGCAAACTTCGATTTTTGCTCCTCTTCTTCGTCCTCCAACTCCTTGCTCTCTTCTTCACTATTGCAGATCAAACCTGTGTGAGTTGAGTGTCCAAATGAATCGAGTTCCTCTCCTTTATATAGCCTTTCTTGGGGATCGAATTCCCTCCCTTGAGGCCAACTTGGTCTTAGGCTTATCCATGGCTTTTTCTTGACAAAATAAATATTTTTCTTATTATAACGAGTCCAAATGGGACTATTTTTGAGATTTTGGGTAGCATCGGATGTGCTCTAACTCCGAAACTTTGTGGAGGGGCTAGAAGTTAGAACACATGAGGTCTCCAAGACCCAGAAATCGTTTGGAGAAACTCCACCTGGTGTGAAAGTTATTCAGTAAATTAATTATTTTAATGGACACCCTAAGTCTAACTTAGGGAAATTAAATAATTAAAGGGAATTAATTTAAACATGTGGGTGAGAATGTTCTAAGTAACATAGATGAAGTCTTTTCTAATCTTAGTTGTTGATTAGATATTAAATCACGACCGTTGATTTCTCAATGAGAAAAGTATTAAAGGAAGGCTTGGGGTCAGTTAGAGGACACACACGAAGAGGTAGCACTTGAGCTAAGTCGAAATTTTGGGGCGTGGTTTGTTGAGAATTTTCGAGTGAACTTGCAGTGCTTGTGAGGGGCAGATCAACAAGGGATTATTCGAATCTGAGGCCGAGAATACAAACGTAAAGTGGCAGATTCGTACCAGGCAGCGCAGAGATCAGCAGGAGGGACGTAGCCTAGCCAGGCTCTGTTGATTTTTGTAGCATTTGAAAGTGTTCCAAGTCTCAAACTTTGCAGGGAGGCTTGGACAGTGGCATTCCAAAGAACCCGGAAACAGTTTGTGGAAATTCCACTCAGTTCAAGACTTATTAAAATAATTAATTATTTTAGTGGACACCCTAAGTCGAAACTTAGGAAAAAGAAATAATTATAAGGACATTAATAAGTCAGAGTGTGAATCTTCTAGAAAACATGGATCAAGTCAAGATTTAATCTTAGCCATTGATTAATCTTTTAATCTGGGTCGTTGGTTCTCCAACAGGAAGATTATAAAAGAAGGCTTGAGGGTCACTTGGAAGATAAGTCGGGCACACACTCAATACCTGAAGGAGATCCATTCTGATGTAGAATTCGATCTCAGTGGGAGAGTTGCAGGGCGAGAAGTTGCAGAAGCGGGAGGAGGCCAGGGATGATCGAGATCAGGGTCAGAGAGTAGCAGTGGGTCACTGAAGGTGGCTTGAGGCTACAGCGCAGAGACCCCACGCAGATTCACGCAGTCCAGCTCTAGGACTGCGCAGAGAATCACGTAGACTGACGCAGGGACTTGCAGGGGTTGTTCTGGGTATCGGAAATTTGTTCGAGTAAGTTGGGTATTCAGTATCAGGTGATTCAAAATTTATCTACCGAATATTTTCTCTGTAAAGATATCATTTGCTGAAGAATTAATAGAATCCTCATCTGTTGCACTGATTTTCCCACATTGGGTTTTTCCAGGGAAAATTGTCCAAAAATAACTGTGTACATGTGATTGATTCTTGTGCTTATGTTTTGTACTGTTTATTCCTCTACATATATAATTGTGAATGTTGCAGTAGTATTTATTTCGATATTTGCCGAAAAATTTCTGAATAATAGCTTATTGAAATAATAAGTAGGAGAAATAAATCTATCACTGCAACTGGTTGTAAATTTTCACATGGTTTCAGAGCCAGAGATGAATAATAGAGAGGGGGCATCTATCAGTGAAAGAAGATCTACGCAGTTCTCCAGGGCAACAGCACAGAAGGGTTCACACAGTCCTCCAGGAGGGGGAAGAAATGTGATAGAACAGATGGATCGCGATGTATCTGTATTGGCATCTAGATTAGAGGAATATTTTGCTTGTGTATCAAGCACTACGTCCTCAGATGTCTGGTATATTGACAGTGGAGCCTCTGCTCACATGACGGGAGTATGGGACTATTTTTCCGACTACCAAGTAGAGCATATGAATTTCAAAATAACCATGGGTAATAAAGCAAAGTGCACTCCCATTGGGAAAGGTACCATAGTTTTTCAGACTGAGGCAGGGAACAGAATCCGGGCCTCTAATGTACTGCATGTGTCAGGTTTGGGGATGAATATACCCTCAGTGTCACAGCTTCAAAACCGAGGATATGACGTCTCCTTTATTGGCAATAGATTCTACGTCAAGCACCCCAGTTGGAAGAAGAAGGCACAAATCGAGGTAAGAAGCAACAAGCTGTACAAGTTGCAACTTGATTCCCCAATGGCACTAGTAGGCAGCGCAGATGAAACGGATCTGAATGAGCTATGGCACAGAAGAATGGGGCACTTGCATCATGGGGCGTTGAGAACTCTCCAAAAGATTGTCACAGGTGTTCCAGAATTGAGCACCAAATGGGATGATGTCTACAAGGGGTGTGTATTGGGGAAATATGCCAAGGCAGCATATCAGAGAAACAACAATAGGGCCAAGGATGCGTTGGATCTAATACACCTCAAATATCTGTGGGCCAATGTCCAAGAGAGCTCTTAGTGGTGCCGAATATTTCGTCACCTTCATTGATGACAATTCCAGCAAAACCTGGATCTACTTCTTGAATACCAAGGATAAAGTCTTCAGTCGATTTAAAGAGTTCAAAGCTCTGGTGGAAAATCTGACAAGAAAGCGGATCAAGGTATTGCGATCAGATAATGGAGGTGAATACACAGATACCAGATTCTGCGCAAGGGAAGGCATCAAAAGAGAATGGACAACTCCATACAATCTAGAACAGATTGGAGTGGCAGAAAGGTAGAACCGGACTATTGTTGAAGCAACCAGAGCTATGTTGTATGACCAAGACATGCCCAAATTCCTATGGGTTGAAGCGTGTAATACAACTGTCTACAGTCAGTACAGAACTCCTCACACTGCACTGGGAAATATCACGCCAGAAAGTGTCTTCACTGGTAGCAAGCCCGAAGTGAGTCACTTTAGGATCTTCGGCAGTACAGCTTACTGTCATATACCCAGTGAGAAGAGGAAGAAGTTGGAGATGATTGTTGAAAGGGCTATTTAGTAGGATACAACGAGAATGCAAAGGCTTATCGCATCTATGTTCCTGAGAGAAGGAAAGTAGCGATGCGAAGAGATGTGAAATTTATGGAGGAGAAAGCCTTCAGAAGATCACGAGAATTGCCTTCTTCTACACAGTCAGAGGAAGAGCCTCTGGTCTAGCCCCAGCAACCAACAGCAGAAAATTCAGTTGCCTCTCCAAGGCATAGTGATCCAAAGGATGGGTCTCCTGCGGATTTGCAAGAAGGAGAGTCGGTAAATCCACCCACCACCAGTGGAAGAACAAGCAAGGAACTTCGACAAATTCTTAAGGATGCTGAGGATTTTGTCGGAAATCCCCGGAATGAGAAGAGACAACATAAGCAGCCTGAGAGGTATCAAGCCTTGGTTGCTCAAGTAGGAGAACCCTCCAGTTTCTGGGAAGCTTCTCAGCACCAAGTATGGGTTGATGCAATGGTGGCAGAGTACAGTTCCATCATGACAAACGATGTCTGGGAAGTAGTACCTAGACCACAGGAGAGATCTGTTGTAGGATCCAAGTGGATCTACAAGATCAAGCATGCTGCAAACGGCAGCATCGAGAAATTTAAAGCTAGGTTCGTGGCTAAGGGGTATGCTCAGAAGGAAGGAATAGAATATGAAGAAACCTTCGCCCTAGTAGCCAGATACACATCTATCAGGTCCGTGATATACCTTGTTGCGCAGATGGGATGGGAAATTCACCAGATGGATGTCAAGATGACATTCTTGAATGGTGTGATATAAGAAGAAGTGTATATAGAAAAACCGAGGGCTTTGAGACACATGATCAGAAAACGCATGTGTGCAGATTGAAGAAAGCATTATATGGACTGAAGCAGGCTCCCAGAGCCTGGTATGGTCGGATTGACAGCTATCTGCAGAAGATGGGATTCGTGAAGAGTGATGCAAATCCCAATCTCTACTATTTGAGAGTAGGGAGTGAGCCATTGATACTGGTATTGTATGTGGATGATCTGTTCTTGACAGGATCATCCAGGGTCATCACAGATTGCAAGAAGAATTTAGCTGAAGAGTTTGACATGAAGGATTTGGGACGAATGCACTATTTTCTGGGGTTGGAAGTTTGGCAGCGGAATGGGGAGATCTTCCTTGGTCAAGGAAGATACACTACAAAGATTCTGAAGAGATTTCGGATGGAGGATTGTAGACCCATGACCACTCCAATGATTACCAACTGGAGGAAAATCGACACGTCCGATGATGATGAAGTTGATCCTACACTGTACAAACAACTCATAGGGTCATTGATGTATCTAGTAAATACAAGGCCAGACATTTATTATGTTGTTAATACCCAAAGTCAGTTCATGGTGGAACCGAAGAGAGCACATTGGACAGCAGCCAAACATGTTCTCAAGTACCTTCGAGGAACAATCGAGCTTGGATTGAAGTACACCCGTGACAATGATGTCAGGTTGAGTGGTTTTACTGATGCAGATTGTGCTAGCAGTTTAGTTGATCGGAAGAGTACCAGTGGGTACTGTTTCAGTCTAGGATCGGGAATGACTTCCTGGTGCAGTAGGCAACAGAAGTCTGTGGCATTAAGTTCAGTAGAGGCAGAGTATATGGCAGCTAGCATAACTTCGTGCGAAGCCATATGGCTTCGGAAACTGTTAGTAAATTTACTCAAGGAGAAAATGGAAGCGACCAACATTTTATGTGATAATTAGAGTTGTATAAACTATAAAGCTCTCTGAAAATCCTGTGTTTCATGATAGGTCGAAAATATTGACATCCGGTGTCACTTCATCAAGGACTGGGTACAACATGGAGTTGTTTAGTTGCAGTACACTCCAACAGGAGAACAAGCGGCAGACATCCTCACCAAGGCTCTGGGAAAGACAAAGTTTGTCTCCTTCAGAGAGAATATGGGGATGATGAAGAATCCCTTCTAGTAGCAGGAATGGAGGATTCAGTATTCAGAGGGAGTTGTGGTACAGATGCAGCAAATGACAATGGCAATGTTAAAGGCAGCAGTACAAGGGGCAGTAGCATAGAGGGAGCTTCAGAATCAGAGCAGCATGCAATAGGCATATTGTTGGAACACTTTCCTCGCTAAGAGGGAGTCTTGATTTTTGTAGCATCTGAAAGTGTTCCAAGTCTCAAACTTTGCAGGGAGGCTTGGATAGCAACATTCCAAAGAACTCAGAAACAGTTTGTGGAAATTCCCCTCGGTTCAAGACTTATTAAAATAATTAATTATTTTAATGGAGACCCTAAGTCCAAACTTAGGAAAAGGAAATAATTAAAGGGCATTAATAAGTCATGTGAATCTTCTAGAAAACATGGATCAAGTCAAGATTTAATCTTAGCCATTGATTAATCTTTTAATCTAGGTCTTTGGTTCTCCAAAAAGAAGATTATAAAAGAAGGCTTGAGAGTCACTTGGAAGATAAGTTGGGCACACACTCAGTACCCGAAGGAGATCCATTTTGATGTAGAATTCGATCTCAGTGGGAGAGTTGTAGGGCGAGAAGTTGCAAAAGCAGGAAGAGGTCAGGGGTGATCGAGATCAGGGTTGGAGAGCAGCTGTGGATCATTGAAGGTGGCTTGAGGCTACAGCATAGAGACCCCACGCAGATTCACACAGTCCAACGCTGGGACTATGCAGAGAATCACGCAGACTGACGCAAGGTCTTGCAGGGGCTATTCTGGGTATCATAAATTTGTCCAAGCTAGGTATTCAGTCTCTGGTGGTTCAGAATTTATCTCCAAATATTCTCTGTAAAGATATCATTTGCTGAAAAATTAATAAAACCCTCATTTGCTGCACCAGTTTTCCCACATTGGGTTTTTCTAGGGACAATTGTCCAAAAATAACTGTGTACATGTGATTGATTCTTGTGCTTATGTTCTGTGATGTTTATTCCTCTGCATATATAATTGTGAATGTTGCAGTAGTATTTATTTCGATAGAGAAGCTGACACAAAGGTTGGAGGAGTAGCGTTGGGGTTCCAGTGGGCCAGAAAGGGCTCGTATTCAGTGCATTTCAGAGGAGTGCTTCCTCGACTGAATCAGCCATATTTTATGTCTCCGAGTGATAGGTACTTCTGCCATGAAATTCTTTGTTGGGTAAACCATTACTGGTGCCCTTGATTGTATTCAGATATTATGCTTAAGAAACAAACCCAAAAAGAGTTGTTGCATCAGTTTTCCTACACTGGGTATTTCCGGGGACATTGTCTAAAAAATATTGTGCCCTTTGTCATGTGTGCGTTATGCTTCAGTAAATGATCGGTATGTATGTGTAGGTTTCAGTTGTGTTTGCTTTGATATTTTACTGAATATTTAGAAAATAACTTGTTAATTAAATCAAACAAGGAGAAGTAAATCTAGATACTATTAATCAAGGTTGTCATTGATGTCAATATGGCATTGACCAAGATGTCAATATTCTTGAGATGCTTGGTTCCAGATGATGATGTCATGACTCTTGGTTGACTAGGATATCATCAATGAAGAAGTCAAACAACTAATGAAGGAAGCCCTAAGAAGTACTTGATCTAATGTTTCATGCACTTGATGATCTAGGCCTTAATCTTTGATGACATATGGAGAACTACATGTGATGATGACATGCAATATCTCATTTGATGGTTGGAAGACTATCTTACTATCTTGGAACTTTCCTAATGATGAAGTTGCCTATGTCATATCACTGCACTATGACATGAATACATGATGAGACTATGATGAATCACTCGGTGACATAAGAAGACATGGAATACCTCATGATGACGTGGAAATAATATAAATGCATTGTTGGAGCCATAACAATGAAGAAGACTTAATGACCTCTTGTTGTCCCAATCACTTTCTGCACATAAAAATTCAAGGACAGTTATAAAGAAAAATAAATTTTGGTACCTTAGAGGCAAAATTTCACTATGACACCTACACTACCTTTTAGAGCACAATTTTAGCTTTCTAATGAGCTATTACTTGGCCTGAAACTCCAAGTGGTTTGGGAGATACGAATTTTTCAAGTTAAAGAAAATAAATTTGTCCTTGAGCGGACCTACACTCAGTCACACATGTCGGCCTCCCTCCAAACAAACATGAGCTTTCAAATTAAATAAACTACTATAAATATAAAACCGCAGAACCTCATTTCTTATCATGCTTTCGGTCATCTATTACAGAGAAGGATATAACAGTTCACAACTCGTGAACTTAAAGAGAGGGAGCATAAATCTTAAAGAGAATAAGAAAACAGTTGGATTGTTTTGGGTTTGTAAAACGAAATTAACACCTTCAGAAAACCAGGACAGTGGACAAACTTGGGCCTGCAGCAGACTTGTGCTAACTTGTTGTTGCTTCACTTGCAAAATACACCACTGGTCCTGTAATTCTCGGACTATGGAACAAACTTTTGTAATTCAGATCCTGTAGTGTGGAATAGAACTCAGACCTACAGTTAGTACAAAACTCGGACCTGTAAACATTTTGCTGCAAACTCGGATCTTTTGAAAAGGAAGGTTCAACACTTGTGGGACAGACCTATTGGAGGCTTGAGAGCCTAGTTTCAGGCTCAAACAAACTTGTTAAAGGCCCAGTGAAGCTCGGAACAGTGGCATACATTAAGAACAGTAACAGTGGAGACTTCCAATTATTGTTTTGGTATATATCTGTCTAGCACACCTGTGGAGCTTGCGTTACATAGCCTGCAAAATCAGAATTGGTTAGCATCTTTGCTGTAGTAACCTCAGAACTTTACACAGTCAGCTTTTGTGAGGCTCGGTAGTCTACCTGTGGAGGAACAGTGGATAGTCACCTAAACTCAGTGCTATAACCTCAGTGCCTCAGATCTGAAGTGTCTACTTTGGGAGGCTCGGATTTTTTACGGTTGGACCTGTGGTGAGAAGATAGCCACTTGTGGAAGTGCCAGAACGGTGTTGCTACCTGTGGGAGACACCTCTTCCCAAATCTGTGGATCTGTGGTGCTACAGACTCCCTGTGTTTGAAGCTAATACCTTGATTGAAGGTTGATCCTATATTGAAGCATAATTGAAGGACACTTCAAGTCTTGATAGCCGGTTGAAGAACACTCTTAAGAGAGGTGTGTAAGAATATTGGAGAAGACTTTGAAGATCTGTTTGGAGCACATTGACGACATCTTGGAGCATCTTGTGAAGACACTTTGAAACTGAACTTGGAGATATTATTGGAGATCATGATGCATCACTGATGTCATCATGAGGTGACTTGGAGAAATTGTTTGGGTACGATGAAGAGCAGTGATGACACCTTCATGATAAGAAAAGGTTCTCATTGATGAAGTGATTTGGAGAAGACATTGCTGAAGAGCTTGACAGGGCTCATTGAAGAAGATATTGGGAGCTGTGAAGAATCATGAAACATATCTTGACGAATTGAAGCTGAGAGTTGGAGCCTCATAAGAGACAAGGTTGGTGCCTTGGAAGATAGGGTTGGAGCCCTAGAGGATAGGGGTCCTCAAGAGACCAGGTTGGAGCATGTACCAGAGATAGGGTTGGAGCCCTAGAGGTTGGTGCCTCAAAGTGACAAGGTTGGAGCCTTGGAAGATAGGGTTGGGGCCCTAGAGGTTGGTGCCTCAAATTGACAAGGTTGGAGCCTTGGAAAGACCAAGTTTGTGCTTGGCACTGTTATTGCCTAAATCTACCTCAGGCTGAAAAAAGGCAGAGTTCAGGGTAACATCAAACCACGCTCAGTCTGGTAGCTAACCCTACCAGAACAGGAGAGGGCTCTCTCCGAGTCAATCTCAGCAAAAATAATCAATCGGGCTTGAGATGACTTGAAATAAAGGCTAATTTTAGGCTAGGTATATAAGTAAAGGAGTTTGATTTTGATTTTGAGGGTTTTTGTTGGATCAAAGGGAAAGGCAGTTTTGGGTGCGGGGATTAGGCCTAGTTTTTGCAGAGTTCTGATTGGGGCAAGGAAGGCAATTGTTTTGATGCTTTAGATTGAATGAATGGATGGATCAAACCGGTGAGGAGCTGAAGAGGGCAAGAGAGTCTCAAGAGTCCTCCTCAAACAGATGAAAACATGGAAAATTAAACAAACTTGAAGGCAGAGCAAAGCAAGCTAATGAATTCCACCTTTAACACTGATTTGTTTAATTTAAGAAGAAAAGAGAAGGGAAAATGATACACAAACATCAGTGAACTTACAATTACATAGAGAAAAACACCATCAAAACACAGAGCCACATGGATCCCAAAGAGTGCTGCAAACCCTGGTCTATTCCTTTGCCAAAAGTGCACAGATGAAATGTACAATGAAGTGCCAAGCAATCCCAAGTGTCCAACCCTGAAAAACACTGAGAAAATACATCATATAGACAAGCCTAACCCATTCCCATGCCTCTAGGGGTCGAGCTCATCATTCTAGGAGTTGTTTCAACCATATCTAAACTAGGAACTAGAAAATAGGCAATGAAACAACTTGCCTCTATATGCTAGGAAACTGATCCATTCACTTACATTCACCTTTTGGTGAATGAATCTTCTAGAATGAGTAAAAATGTGCCAAAATTACATCATGGTCATGAAATTACATCAAGAGTTACATGAAAAAGTGAAACTGGCCAAAACTAGGTGAAATTTTGAGCTGCTGAGTGAAAAATAGGCCAAATTCCTCTATGCGTTGCGCCTGGAATCTCTATGCGTAGCACAAGTTTGGAGCTGATTTTGAGGCCCTTCCCGAAGTCCAAATTGAGCGCAGGATAGCGTGTTGGAAAGCCCTGCCTTTCTACTTTCCAACCCAAGTGGAATTTCTGGATTTGGTTGCCATCTGCCCCTCCAAAAGTTCAATCTCTCAACACTGCTTCTTGTATGTGCAAAAAGTGGCAGAAAGGCCATTTTTAGGGTGTTTTTGACCCTTTAGGCAACCCAGAACTTGATGAAATCCTTAGGTAATCCATGAGCATGCATAATTTTTTATAACAAATCCAGAAATGCAAATTTTTCCCCCTGAAGAGCTGCCAATTATAAGCGCGCGCCAAGTGGCGCTACACGTCGGGCAGAAAAATGTGTTTTTAGGCACAAAAATTCAAAATTGACAAAAATTTTCCCAAATTTCTTGAAATTTAGGCTGAAGGTCCCCCATCAAGTGCTATGCTCAGCCAAAGAAGCTTCGGCCAAAATTTGGAGCCTATCATGCCCTTTACAACGCTTTAGTGCCCTCCTTAGCCTTGCCTTCAAGATCTTGATCTTCGCTTTGCAAACATGATTGCGCGCCCAATAGTGGTTCTTCATGTGCCTGAGTATGTTCTTCTCCTTGTTTGCCTTCTCCAACAGCTTCTCAAGATGAATGTTTTGACATTCAAATTCTCATATGCAATCTCAATCTACACCAAACATTGGCAAATAGCAATGACAAAATCTCATAAACTTACTCGGTGCATAGGAGAATGAGTCGTTTTGAAAATTTTGGAAGCAGTGATGAAATTTTTTGCTTGTTGGCCCAATGCGCCGCGCGCACAACCTAGTGCGCCGCGCCTTCCTTGTGCGCCGTGCACGTTCAAATCAACACTGTGGTGGGTGGCTCTATGCTCCGCCACTGCTGTGTGCGCCGCGACCACCTCCCAACCCGCCGCGAACCTGAATCTCTCCCACACTCGGTCCTCCAAAACTCGGTTTTCGATCTTCCACACTTGACTTGGCTCTTTGATAACTTCTTGCGTGCAAATGAACTGTTTGAATGGTGAAAATATCTTGTATAGCCATTAGACCTTGATTTTTAATTTAGAAAACCCACTTTCTTATGTTTGAACTTTGGCACTTTTCACTTTTTAATACAAACTCTGTTTTGTTTGTTTCCTTTGAGTTTTTTGAGCTGAATGACGAAACTTTTGTCTATTTTTTGCAGGGATAGCTAGCATGGAATTTCGGCAAAGGTGACAAGGGCTGCGCCTGAAGAACTTCACAACTGAAAAACTTTGAAAATTACATGGCATTTATTACAAAAGACAAAATTGACAATTTTTCTTCAAAACAGAGTTTTGAAGAAGAATCATGATCTAACACTATAACGATGAAATTTTTGAAATGAAAACTTATTTTGAACCTCCCTCATGTGCCTACTGGCCTTATTGGACACTTTGAAGACTAAATTTGCAAAACCCTAGACCTAATGAGACTGAAAACCCTAAAAGACTCTTTGCCCACCAAAAGACCAAACATTGACTGTGAATGACTGTAAATGATTTCGATGAACTTTGATGGACAGATACGGACCAGCAGGTACATGACATGAGGGATATGAGTGAAAAGACCCTTCCGTCAGATGATCCATGCTCCTAATGGAATGCAGCTGACAAGACTGAATGAGACACCTAAAATGAAATGCAACAAAAGAGATTTTGATCTCTGACGGAGGGATGAAGAGACCGACTCTAACAGGGACAATACAGGTTGGAGCCTGGAAGATTGGAGTCTTCATCTAGGGTTGGAGCCTTATATCATTATTGTAGTTTACTTATTATAAAGAAGAACTAATAATAGTATCTATTCCATCATTGTTTATTTTGTGTTCTAAATATAAGTCATCTAACTGGTAAAATTAACAATTGAAAAGAAATATTGATTCACCCCCCTTAGTATTTCCAACAGCTACTGCAGTAGGGTTTCTATATGCAGAAATTTTCACAACTATGACACATGACCAATGTTATTCTTTATCTAGAAAAACCTAGAAGACCTAAAAGCACGAAGAACATGCTTTTGACTCAAACTTGAGTATGAAACCCATACACCGAAATAAAATATAATTTCTTTTTCTTTTTTTTCCTTTCTTTATAAAGAATATACAGTGTCATGATTTACAATGAGGTCGTTATGAAGACTGAACCTAGTTACAGTTTTCAACATTCTTATTATTTCTTGTGTCTTCTTCATTAAGAAATTATACAAATGTTCAATCTTACAGGAAAATGTAGAGTTCACAAAGAGACAAGAGAAACCAAAATTACGCTAGTAGCCAGGGCAAAACTCACAAGAGGAAAACCCAACAATCCTTCTCTTGTAGGATCAGATCAAAATGAGAGATATCCAAGACCAAGACCAAGACCAAGACCAACCCTCCTCCAGGTCACCTCCAAGAGTCACAGTCAACATTGGTCAAATCTACTCCAATATGGTCATACACACAAAAATTCAGTCCTGCAACAAGGGGGCTGAAATTCAGCCTACAGTGACTTCAAAAAATCTCGGCCTCTTGACGTGTGCGAGCTATAATAAGTCTGAAATTCCATCTTCAAGGAATATTCTTCTTATGCTTTGATTTTTTCTCTTACCTTTGACTTTTCTTCTTCTCTTCTTCGCTTGGTTCAGATGTAGTTTTTTTGGTCGAACGATGTGCTCCAAGTAGGTCGAACTACTCTCTTATATATACTTGTCTAGGAGGGTCGAATAGGTACCACTCTGGAGGGCCAGACCGACTTGTCCAAGGAGGGCCAACTTGGTCATCTTGTGGAATTATGACTCAAAATAAAAACAAATTTTGTCTTTTTTGTAAATATCCAAAGGGACATGACTCAAATAATTTTTTCTTCTTTTCACTGATAATAAATATAATAAATACATTAATGATAAAGTTACATTATAAAGACCAAACCTAGTTACGACTTCAATAGGGTACTCCACAAAAGCCCTTTCACTACCTCACATCATCATTATCCAACCCCTTGAAGAGCAATAGATATCAGTGGAGAAAGTTGTCGAATTCAATTTACCCACACTTATTTACATCTTTCCATTCTATTTCATACATTATCCTTTTTGGATCAAATATAGGGTATAGGTTATGTGTAGGAGCACAACAAACATAAATGCTTGGCACTCTGAAATATGTTTCTTCTTTTGTTGATAGCTTTTAATTTTTTTTCCTTGATCTCACACCAACCTAGGTATGTTTACAATACATGCTTAACATGATACATAGGCATCCGGGGGACGTTTTCTTTGTCCGGAGTAACGGTTTATTTGGTCTCTGGCTTGGACTGCGTGGGTCGGGTGCAGACACAGAGTATTCCTTAGCCCGACTCCTTTGGTTAGCACACACTTCGCTAGATCGCCAATCGGATGGGGGTCACGGCTTCAAATGCCTTTCCTGGGGATGTATGAGCTTTGCGGACCTCGGGGCATGTGGCGTGTCTTCCTGCGTCTTCTCTGCTTGTAGCTGTGCTGCTGGTGCTCGGAACTTCGAGCTCCTTCCCAGTTGGATAGTGGTGAGCAACGACTCTGGAATTGTATGTGGCACGTTATTTCAATATTGTCAATTTAGTGTGTTGTGGGGTGTTTCTCACGTCAAGAAGTGCGTAGCCCATGGCAGTGTTGTCGATGGTGGTGGAGTTGGTATTATGCCTCGACGAAGAGGGCATGCCCACAAGGGCGGTGCTCGCCCACGCATGGATGAACAGCAACAGCAAGGGGAGCCTAGCTCGGACTCTGAGTCGACTGAGAGTGGCCACTCCGCTGCGGATATGGCCCTATCTCCAACCCGCTCACCGGGCCACGTAGAAGCTTCGGTCACCTTGAAGTCCATCGCAACCCGGCTTGTAATGACCCAACTCGAGTTATAGGGAACATATGCATGTATCACGTGTATTGCACTAGTATATGCATTAATCAATTATGAAAAGTCTCAGTGTAGGGTAATGAGTGAATTATTGAAGTATTGAGTAAATACCTAACTCACTAGAATATAATGAATGTATTGTGAGGTAAAAGTTATATCTACCACTATCATAATATAACTAATATATTGTTCAAAGGAAAGTAAAAGCATGGACTTATGCAAATAAAAGATGATATTTGATCAAATCCAAGATATTTACTAAATTATGATATTTAATAATAAATCCAAGATATTTATTGAATAATAATATTTTAATATAAATCTAAGATATTTATTAAAAGAAGATATTTTAATAAATATGAAAGGGGATTTGACTATAATATTTATTAAAAGAGAATATTTTAATAAATATCTTGAAAGGGGATTTGTGTATAAAAGGAGAAGTTGGGGGGGGGCAATTGATGGGCATGGGCCAGTGAGGTGGGAAAACTGACCTGGATGTTGTCAGAGGGTTTCTAACTGTGGGAGACCAAAGCAGTGAGTTCTAACAGAGTCATAATGTGATCTTAATTGTTATTGGAGTTTTGGGCACGAGGGCCAGAAGACTTGTCTTCTGGATCTAGGGACCGGAGAAGTTGACCCCGGATAGGTTGGGAGGAAAATGGCGGTTTGGTAACGGGAACGAGAGCTATGGAGGGTAAGGAACATCTTCAAACACGGTTCCAGATAAGTATTCAATAGTGAATTGATATATTCTGCTTCAAAATATTCATGCTAAATTGTGTAGTATCAATTTTGTTAATGATTGTTAATCTTGAAACATAGGGCCTTACACAGCTGGACCACATACAGCGCAACATTGATAGGCTGAGGGAACAGAGGTACGAGGGTAGGAATGAATTGGTTGCCTATATCAATGGCCTCCAACATATGCAGAATGAGACCTTGGACTCTGTGGAAGGACTCTGGCGCCAACAACGATGCACAAATGACCATCTCCGCGCCCTGCAAAGTTCAGTGGAACACATTGATTACCATATGCATGAACGTGCTTCTCTCTTTGTTGTACCTCCCGCATTTCCTCACAATCACCCTCCTTAATGTGTAATTCTGAGATTTGTAATTTTGCTCTTTTTTTGTTGGCAATAACCAAAGACACTGGCTGTTTTGGCTCCGGTTCAGGCTTCTTACTGTTCAGAGCAAGGCTTATGCCAACGCTTAAGCTTGTATTACTGTATTTTGTGTTGATTTTGTAGCATTGGAAAGTGTTCCAAGTCTCATATTTTGGGAAGAGGCTTGGACATCAGTATTCCAGAGAACCCAAAAACCGTCTGTGGAAATTCCACTCGAATCATGCTTTATTAAAATAATTAATTATTTTAAAGTGGTCCTTAAGTCTAAACTTAGGGAAATTAAATAATTAAAGGGTATTAATAAAGCAAAGTGTGAATATTCTAGAAAGCAAAGATCAAGTTATCTTTTAATCTAAGCCATTGATTAGAGATCTAATCTAGGCCAATGATTCATCAACGAGAATACTATAAGAGAAGGCTTGAGGGTCATTAGGAAAGTAAGTCGAGCACACTCTCGGTACCCGAAGGAAATCGATTTTGAGGTAAGAGAATTCGATTTTAGACAATGAGGTTGTAGAGGCTAAGTTACAAGCGCAGAAGGAGGAAGGGGAAATCAGTAGAGGAAGAAGGCAAAAGGAGGACGCAAAGGGGGCAGTGCTGAGTAGCAGCACTGGTCCTCCACGCAGAGTGACACAGTCCAGTGCAATGACTGCGCAGAAGGCCACATAGAGTGACACAGAGGGAGGAAGGTTGCCTCCATTGTGTCGGAAATTCTTCCGAAGGGTTCGAAAAAATTATCTCAAGTGTATGCTAGATATCTGCTGTCAATATTTTCTGTAAAATATTTCCACTGCTAAAGAATAATGTACCCTCATCTATCGCACCGTTTTTCCCACATTGAGTTTTTCCAGGGACAATTGTCCAAAACTAATTGTGTTCATGTGATTGTTTCTATTGCGTTATGTGTGTTCTATTTGTTCTTCTGCTTTTAATTAAGTGAATATTGCAGTTGTGTTTATTTCAGAATTTACTGAAGTATCTGTAAATAACGTATCATAAATAAGTAGGTGAAATAAATCAATCACTGCAGTAGTATTTCAGATTGAAAATTTTACATGGTATCAGAGCAAAAGACAAGAGATAGAAGAGGAGGTTCTGCAATGGAACTAAGATCCGACATCGATGCAGCAGCAGCTTGAAGGGTTCACGCAGTCCCCTCCAAAACGCGGGGAGAAACAGAGGGATCATGACATTTCAGTTCTGACATCCAAACTAGAAGAGGATTTCGCTTGTGTTAAGCACGACCTCTCCAGGGGTCTGGTATATTGATAGTGGAGCATCTGCTCACATGACGGGAGATAGAGAATGCTTCTCAAGCTACCAGGAAGAGCAGATGAATTTTCAGATCACGATGGGAAACAAGGCCAAGTGTACCCCCGTTGGAAGAGGAACCATAATATTTCAAATAGAAGCTAGTAACAAGCTTCGGGCCACCAACGTACTACATGTACCGGGATTTGGGATGAACTTGCTCTCGGTGTTTCAACTTCAGAACAAGGGTTACAATGTATACTTTATTGGCTACAAATTTTATGTGAAACACCCTAGTTGGAAAAGGAAGGCACAAATTGGAGTAAGGAGCCATAAACTGTATAAGTTACAACTCGAGTCTCCAATGGCACTGATAGGCAGTACGGATGAAAGGGACTTGAATGAATTATGGCACAGAAGAATGTGTCATCCACATATGGAGCCTTGAAGATCCTCAAGAAGACTGTCATGGGAGCTCCAGAACTTAGCACAATGAAAGATGATGTCTGCAGGGGGTATGTAGTAGGGAAGTATGCCAAGGCAACATTTCCAAGAAGTAGCAGTAGGGCAAAGAGTGTGTTGGATTTGATACACTCAAACATCTGCGGACCAATGTCCACGAATGCTCTCAGTGGTGCAAAGTATTTTGTCACCTTTATTGATGACCATTCCCGAAAGACATAGATCTACTTTCTAAAAACCAAAGATGAAATCTTTGAGCGATTCAAAGAATTCAAAGCTTTGGTAGAAAATTTAACCAGAAAACAGATCAAGAGATTGCGATCAAATAATGGTGGAGAATATATTGATAAAGACTTCACAAGACTCTGCGCAAAGGAAGGCATCGAGAGAGAGTGGACATCTCCATACAATCCGGACCAGAATGGAGTTGCAGAAAGGAAGAACATGACCATTGTGGAAGCTATTTGAGCGATGTTGTATGATCAAGACATGCACAAATTTCTATGGGCAGAAGCTTATGTTGAGATTCAACAAGATGATGAGCTTAGTGAAAAACAATCACCTTCACTAAGTGGGCCCGCAGGCTATTTTTAGGTGCAAGTCTATTTTTAGACATGGTGATCATATTTCAGAAGTTGCAGGATGCTATTTGTGGATGGTTGGTCAAGTTGGAAAAATAGATGAAATTCTATTTTTAGAATATTGGGTGAAGTCTATTTATAGATCGTCAATCTAAAAATAGACGCATGTCGGTTATTATCAGCTCTTAATAATAATCCGACAATAAACAACAACATATTCTCTTGGAGTCCCGGATGCGGGTGATTAGCCAGACTTGTACATGGTCGGCGCTGTGGGTTGGCGCGTGGATATTTACCACCGCTACCCAGCCTCGTGCGACGTCCTGCATTAACTCCCCTGCCATCTCCTTCAATGCTGCTTTAATGCAGCTCCTTCCTCCTTACCAACCCGCTTGTTTTACGACCATGGCACCTCCCCCCAGCTTCATTCCTGCTCCTCCTTTGAGCTCGAGTTGCTCTTTCGCTGCCGCAAAGCCCTGCTCTCGGACTAGCACTGGGAAATGCTGCACTCTAGAGTGCTGCATCGATCTGCTGCCTGGCATCCATATCTCACAGAGCCCTTTTTGCAAGCTAAGGTTCAATTCACCCTCCGCCAGTGCCTCGGCTTTGCATGTTTGCGCTCCCCTGCTAGCTGAAGCTCTCACCTTCACTGCCCTCCCCTGCTATCGCATCCCCGATACACGCACCACTCTGCCTGTTCGTCGCATCATGCCGAGGTTACGCCAATGTATGCGTTGCCGGAGAGGCAGCAGTCGCGGGCATGTTGTTCGTCAACCCTCCACTTCTACTTCTGGCTCCACTTCCCAATCCTCGGATTATTTCTCTGGCCACTATCCCATCACCAGAAGTGGTCATGGCCGTGGGTCTAGGCAGCCCCAATTTGATATGGACTCCCCCCACATCCTGGTCACTCCGCTCCCCACCCCTGCGCAGTCTCATACGGCTCAGCTCCGTTTCCCTTGTGCTTTCAGCCAATCTACTTTAATTGCCACTGTCACTATTGTGCTTCAAGAGGATTCCTCGGGTGTGGCCACCATGACTCCGGGTGTGACACTGGAGAAGAACACTGAATATATGCACAGCGCTCCTCCTACTGACAGCCTGAAGCGCAAAGAGCCTAGCTGCAGTGCAACTCAAGACACGAGCCATCACGTTGGCCCCAGTGACCCCAAGCGAGGCTATTTCAATGGCAACGAAGGTCATCAGGCAGAGGTAGAAGACCCATACGAGTATGGTTGCTGCATCGTCGAAGAACTGCCTCCCACTTCTCATGATTGCTAAACAGGTCTACACTCACAGGTTTTTGTTTCACAGTCGCTCGATTGGGCTCAATTCTCTATGTTTTTTGTTTACCAGTTTACAAACTCAGACTTTTGTTACAATGTCTATTCGTCGGTTTCCCCTGCGTGGGCGGCACATCTCCGATTGTATGTTTTGGACTACTGGTGAAGTTTCAGTTTCTGAAGTTTATCTGGAAAACCATCAGTTTTGTAATTGCAAGAATGTTGCAACTTTGGGCAAGATCCTTTGAGGCCAGGACCTCTCTGTAACTTTTTTGTATCAATAATAGAAGTAGACAAATTCAGAAAAAAGAAAAAAAAGAAAAAAAACATATTCTCTTGGAGCACTTTATTTCAGTGAACAGATTTGGCAAATCAGTGGGCTAAAGGAATTACGCAATTCCTAGGGGTTACTGGTGGTTCATGCATGGAGGACTCAGTTAGAACTGAAGTGGCAAAGTTATGACAAAGTTGGAAGAGTAGTTCATGGAGTTGTTATTCAGTTTAACTCAGTTATTGGAGTTAAACTCAGTTGGGCTAGTTGTATCTAGTCTAACTGAATGATACACTAGTGAGAGTGGAGTGAATTAATTAGTTAATTAATTCACAAACAATAACTCATTAATCAACTGAACAAATACAGCAATTAATTACAGTGCATGTCAGTTCCAGTGGAGACCCAGTGGAGAGGTAGGTGAAAGGGTGAGATGGACTATCCGTTGTGACTATAGTGATGCATTGATTGCATCACACACACATTGGAGTTGCCAATGAGGATTGTGCAGTCAAGGCAAGGCCAATTCGAATTCATTCAGGGTCTTCTTCAGCAGGGATTGCGCAGTGGAGGCAGGCTATCAGGTGGCAAAAAATCAGTGCATGGATTTGCAGATTTCTTCTTGTTAGTGTGTGACGGTTGATTGTACTGAGAGCTTGATGTACTAAGCTTTGTATGAGATTGTTACATGAGCTCCATGATAAATAATATACGATAGTTGGGGTTTTCAGCTTTAGGCTTTCTCGTTAAACCACTGTGTTATGTGCGATTGTTTTTATTGCTTCATGTGTTTGCAATTGAGTTTGTAATTTCCGCAAAAGATTAACAGTGGAAGGATTCTGTATTTAGCAAGAAGATAAAATATTGTTAGATCAGGAGAATCTGGATATATAATGCATATGTTAATCTGGATATATAATGCATATGTTATATAATTTCTACAGCTTGCAATACAACAGTGTATGTGCAAAATGTGAAAAATACTAAATCTAGATTTCTACTGCAACAAATTTGAATTACTTTTCTTATTATTTTGATAATTATTTCATTACATTGAAATACCGAAGTAATTACTGAAGCAATCTACACAAATAATGTTGCGGAATAAATCTAAGTGCTGAAACAAACTAAACAAAATGCAATGAAAAACAACCACATTTGACACAGTTATTTTTTTACTGAGTCCCTGGAAAAACCCAACTTGTGAAAACCGCTGCAGCAGATCTGAGAGTTTTATATTATTAAGCAACGAAATCTTGAGTACAACTAGGGTGCCAATATCCGGATCACCCTTCAAAAAAATCTAGACAACTGATGAAATTGTGAGATATACCTCACTCTGCAAATCCCCGACTGATCTGAACAGCATTGGTGAAGCCCCTCTCTGCCTCTGCATGATGCCTACACTGGAATTGTGTAAGCTTGCGTGGGCAAGCTCTGGAACTGTGTCACCTCTGCTCAACAACTGATCTAAGCTTATCTGGAACTGGATTTTGGCCCTCCTGGCTCAAAAACCCCAGCTCCCAGCTATCTCCAGACTGGATCAAAGGCACACTACGTCACTTCTGCGTGGGTCCCATCAGGAACTGTGTCACCCCTTCAGAAAACTGCGTTGTCTCTCTCTGCGTCACTGTTGCCTCTCTGAAATGCACTCCTGGTCCCCCTGACCAGTTTCTGCTTCTGCCCCTCTTTGAATCTGATCACTGGCTCAACATCACTTAGCAAACTCTGCCCTAGTGATTCGATTCTGACCAAAAGCTATGTCTCCTCACACAAACTCGAAAATGCCAAATGCTCAATGTGCTCAACGTATTTTCCATAAGCCCCTCACCCTCCTTATATTCTTCTGTTGATCCTTCAACGGCCAATATTAAAACATAATCAAGGGCTAAGATTAACTTGGAGGTGATCCATGACTTTATCTAGAAGATTCACCCTTAGTCTAATTAATACCCTTTAATTAATCAGTTTCCCTAAGTTTAGAATTAGGAAAACATTAAAAAACGATTAATTAATTTAATTAAACCATCTCTAAGTGGAATTTTCCAAAACCATTTCTGGGTTTTATGGAATACATGTGTCTTAGCCTATAAGCAGAGTTACAAGGCTAGAGCACATCTGATGCTACCATAAATCAACACTCCCTCTTAGTGAGGAAAGTGCTCTAGCAAAACAACTCAATGTGTTGTTGTTCTGACTTCTGGAACATCTATTGCTGTGCTATTGATGCTACTCACCAATACTGCACAAAAAAATGTTGCATCTGTACTGCTACTGACTCTGCATACTGCTACCAACTGCCACTGTACTGCAACTCCCTCTGAATTCTGCAACCATGTTGCTGCACTGCGTGAGCACTGCATTGCACCACTTGTGCACTACATTGTTGCTGCTCATCTGTTGTTGCTACTCATCTACTGTTGTTGTTTCACTGTTGCTAATTGCAACAAAAAAACATCCGAAATTGGACAAGTACATCTGCAACTGAAAAACAATATTGATTGTTGCTAGCTTTTGCACTAGCTTTCTGAAAAATATTGCGTTGTTGCTGCTCTACACTGCGTGAGCACTACTCTGCACTGCGTTGCACCAGTGTGCACTGTGCTGCTGTTGCTCAATGGTTGATGCTATTGCTCCCTCTCTGCGCTGATCAGGTTCTAGTACTGTTGGCCACTGCACTATCTTCTCATCTTCCGCTACCACTGTCCATCCTACTACTATCTTTAGGCTGTCGTAGCTCACATGTGATCTAAGAGTCTGGAAATACTCTAGGATCCTGCCACTTGTAGATTTTGGATCTACAACTCCAAGTCAGCCCATTTCTCTCCTTTCGGAATATGAGCTAACATAACACAATCTCCTTCTGCCTCAGTCTTGGCAGCTCCGGCTTGAGGATCTTGCTTCTCCTCCTTATCCTTCTTCTTAAGAGGACATTGTGTGGCATAATGTCCCATTTCCCCACACTTGAAGCACTTGATCTTGGACAGATCTTTCTTCTTCTGCCTCTGTTGCCCCTTCGATGAAAGGGTTGTGTTTTCTTCCTCTTCCTTCTTGACCTTCGAACTGTTACTACCATCCTCAATATGGATATTGAGAAGGTCTCTCCTCGACTCTTCTTGTTGCAAGGCTACCCACATCGCCTCCCATCTTGGGAGTCTTTCTCTGCCCAAAATGCTTTGGACAAAGACCTGATAATCTTCTGAAACAAAGTTCAGAGTAAGATTTACCAGCTCTGAGTCTCTAGGAGCTGCCCCTACTGTTGACAGTTGATCTTGGTTCTCCTGAATTTGAGACAGGAAAGAGTCAAAACGCTCTCCCTTCTTCATTCTGGTATTATGCATCTTTTCTTCCAAGTACATCTTTCGTTGCTCAGAAGATCCTTGGTATAGCTTTTCCATCCCTACCCACATTTCTCTAGCAGTATCCTTAGATGCTATGTGAGGTACGATGTGATCCTTCACACCATCTAGGATCAACTGCTTGGCTCTTGCCATATTCTTCTTGAATTGTCTCAGATGTGCTGCATCCAAGGATTCTGCAACTGCACTTTTAATGAGGGCCTTTAGATCATGCTCATCAAGGAGAAACTCAATCCTTGATTTGCCAATAACATAGTTGGAGGCACCCTCCAATCTATCTTGGTCACGCAGTCCATTGTTGGCCATCTCCTCAACTGTCGATTCCTTTCTCTAACCCTCTCCTCAGCTAGACTTACGCACTCCTTGTGGAGTAAATCACTACTTATGTTGCTGCACTGGAAAACTGAGCTTCTTTGAGTAAGAAACTCTCTAAGGTCAAGAAATCCCCCAATCTGTGTTTTTCAGAAATTTTCTAACGCTTATGCACCAGCTCTTACTATTGTGCAGTAACTACGTCCTTCAGCTACGCTGCCTCTTCTGTAACTGAGAAAAATGCTTACCCCTCTATCAACTCTCTCGGAGGGAGCCTTTTTCTACGCTGGATTGCCCTCCTGGCCTGGACAATGTAATCTCTGGGAGGGTCTACTTCTGCTTATGCAGATCCCAGTCTGATACCATGTGAAAAATCCTATATCTGGATTTCTACAGCAACAAATCTGAATTACTTCTCCTATTATTTTGATAATTATTTCATTACATTGAAATATCGAAGTAATTACTGAAGCTGTCTACACAAATAATGCTACGGAATAAATCTAAGTCTTGAAACAAACTAAACAAAATGCAATGAAAAACTACCACATTTGACACAGTTATTTTTGGACTAAGTCCACGGAAAAACCCAACTTGGGAAAACTGTTGCAGCAGATCTGAGGGTTATATATTATTAAATAGCAGAATCTTGAGTACAACTAGGGTGCCAATATCTAGCTCACCCTTCAGAAAAATCTAGACAGCTGATGAAATTGTGAGAAATACCCAACTCTACAAATCCCCGGTTGATCTGAACAGTGTTGGTGAAGCCCCTCTCTACCTCTGCGTGATGCCTACGCTGGAATTGTGTAAGCCTGCATGGGCAAGCTCTGGAACCTCATCACCTCTGCTCAACAACTAATTTAAGCTGATCCGGAACTTGATTTTGGCCCTCCTGGCTCAAAAACCACGGCTCCCAGCTATCTCCGGACTGGATCAAAGAGACACTGCGTCACTTCTGTGTGGGTTCCTTTGGGAACTGCGTCACCCCTTCAGAAAATTGCGTTCTCTGTCTGCGTCATCGCTGCCTCTCTTTGAAATGCACTCCTGGTCCTCCTGACCAGTTTCTACTTCTGCCCCTCTCTGAATCTGATCATTGAATCAACATCACTTAGCAAACCCTGCCCTAGTGATTTGATTCTAACCACAATCTGTCTCCTCACACAAACTCGAAAATGCCAAATGCTCAATGTGCTCAACGTATTTTCCATAAGCCCCTCACCCTCCTTCTTATATTCTTTTGTTGACCCTTCAATGGCCAAGGTTAAAACATAATCAAGGGCTATGGTTAACTTGGAGGTGACCCATGATTTTATCTAGAAGATTCACAGTTAGTTTAATTAACACCCTTTAATTAATCAGTTTCCCTTAGTTTAGACTTAGGAAAACATTAAAAACAATTAATTAATTTAATTAAACCATCTCTAAGTGGAATTTGCCAAAACCATTTCTGGTTTTATGGAATACATGTGCCTCAGCCTATATACAAAGTTACAAGGCTAGAGCACATCCGATGCTACCATAAATCAACACAAAACAGGGTGCCTAATAGAGCATTGGGTAAAGTTACTCTTGGGAGTGTGTTCACTGGCAGCAAGCTTGAGGTGAGCCACTTCAGGATATTTGGCAGTATAGTGTATTGCCACGTACCCGATGAGAAGAGGAAGAAATTAGATCAAACTGCAGAGAAGGGATACCTTGTGGGATATAGCGAAATTGCGAAGGCATATCGCATCTATATTCACGAGAACAGGAAGATTGTCGTAAGGTGAGACGTGAAATCATGGAGGAGAGAGCCTTCAGGAGATCCCGGGAACTATCTACAGATACGCAGTCTGAGGAGGATCCGCTAGTACAGCCACAGCAGCTTATAGAAGATGGCTCTAGTGCCTCTCCGCGGCACAAGGATTCTAAGGAAAGTTCTTTCGAGGAAGTGCAAGAAGGGGAGCAGGTGAATCCACCCACCATCAGTGGAAGGACGAGCAGAGAACTCCAACAAACCCTGAGGGATGCAGAGGAATTTATGGGAGCTCCTAGAAATGAGAAGAGGGTACGCAGGCAACTGGACAAGTACCAGGCACTAGTAGCACAGGTTGGAGAACCCTCTAGTTTTCAAGAGGCAGCTCAACATCAGGTGTGGGTTGACACTCTGGTGGAGGAGTATAGCTCCATCATGACAAACGATGTGTGGGAAGTAATCCCTAGACTTCAGAACGGATCGGTTGTAGGATCAAGGTGGATCTACAAGATCAAGTATGTTGCAGATGGCAGCATAGAGAAGTTCAAAGCCAGGTTTGTGGCTAAGGGGTATGCATAGAAGGAAGGGATTGATTATGAAGAAACCTTCGCCCCTGTAGCTCGGTACACTTAGATCAGATCCGTCATCTCTCTTGCAACGCAGATGGGATGGGAAATTCACTAGATGGATGTCAAGACAACGTTCTTGAATGGAGTGATAGAATAGGAAGTGTACATAGAACAACCAGAAGGCTTTGAGACACATGAGCGGAAGACTCATGTATGCAGGCTTAAGAAAGTCTTGTACGGACTGAAGCAAGCCCCTAGAGCATGGTATGGGCAAATTGATAGCTACCTACAGAAGATGGGATTTGTCAAGAGTGACGCAGATCCCAACCTCTACTATCTAAGAGTAGGGGATGAGCCACTAATTCTGGTATTATATGTAGATGATCTATTCTTGACTGGATCATCTAAGCTCATCAAAGACTGCAAGGAAAATTTGGCTACCGAATTCGACATGAAGGATCTTGGGGCAGATGCACCATTTTCTTGGTTTGGAGGTCTGGCAGCAGAAGGGAGAAATCTTCCTTGGCCAAGGAAGATATACTATAGAGATCCTGAAGAGGTTTCAGATGGAGGACTGTAGACCCATGGCTACGCCAATGATTACAAACTGGAAGAAGATCGACACGTCTAAGGATGATGAGGTTGACCCTACCTTGTATAGGCAGCTCATAGGATCATTGATGTACCTGGTCAACACTAGACCAGACATCTATTATGCTGTGAATACCCTCAGTCACTTCATGGTAGAACCAGCGAGGGCTCACTGGGCAGCAGCCAAACATGTTCTTAGATACTTGAAGGGGATAGTCGAGTATGGGTTGAAGTACACCAAGGGCAATGAAATTCAGTTGAGTGGGTTCACTGACGCAGATTGGGCTAGAAGCCTAGTGGATCGGAAAAGTACCAGTGGGTATTGTTTCAGTCTCGGATCAGGAATGACTTCCTGGTGTAGTAGGAAACATAAATCTGTGGCACTGAGCTCAGCCGAGGCTGAATATATGGCCGCTAGCACAGCTTTGTGTGAGGCCATATGGCTTCGTAAGTTGCTCATGAACTTGCCCAAGAAGAGGATGAAACCGACCAGAATTCCATGTGATAATTAGAGTTGCATCAAGCTCTCTGAGAATCTTGTAATTCATGACCGGTAGAATCACATTGATATTAAGTGCCACCACTTCATCAGAGACTATGTCCAGCGAGGAGTTATACAGTTGAAGTACATTCCTACAGGAGAACAGGTGGCAAATATCCTCACCAAAGCTCTGGGTAAGATTAAGTTTACTTACTTCAGGGAAAAGATGGGGATAGTCGAGAACCCATTCCAGTAGAGGAATGGGTGGACTTGAGATTCAAAGGGAGTTGCACTACGGATGAGGCAGTGGCAGAGATGGTGTCACAGGCAACAGTACAGAGAGCAACAGTGCAGAAATGAGGAGCAGCCAAGACATCAGTAGCGCAGCAAATGCTTCAGGTCAGAGCAGATACAATTGGTACCTTGCTTGAACACTTTCCTCGCTAAGAGGGAGTGTTGATTTTGTAGCATTGGAAAGTGTTCCAAGTCTCATATTTTGGAAAGAAGCTTGGACATTAGTATTCCAGAGAACCCAAAAACCGTTTGTACAAATTCCACTTGGATCATGCTTTATTAAAATAATTAATTATTTTAAAGTGATTCCTAAGTCTAAACTTAGGGAAATTAAATAATTAAAGAGTATTAATAAAGCGAAGTGTGGATCTTCTAGAAAACAAAGATGAAGTCATCTTTTAATCTAAGCCATTGATTAGAGATCTAATCTAGGTCGTTGATTCATTAGCGAGAAGACTATAAGAGAAGGCTTGAGACTCATTTGGAAAATAAGTTGGGCACACTCTCAGTACCCGCAGGAAATCGATTCTAAAGTAAGAGAATTCAATTTCAGAGGGTGAGGTTGTAGAGGCGAAGTTGCAAATGTAGAAGGAGGAAGGGGAAGTCAGCAGAGGAAGAAGAAGGCAGAAGGAGGACGCAAAGGAGGCAACGCTGAGCAGCAGCATTGGTCCTCCACGCAGAGTGGTGCAGTCCGGCGCAGTGACTGCGCAGAAGGCCACACAGAGTGATGCAGAGGGAGGAAGGGTGCCTCCAGTGTGTCAGAAATTCTTTTGAAAGGTTCAGAAAAATTATCTTAGGTGTATGTTAGACATCTGCTCGCCATATTTTCTGTAAAAGATTTCCACTATTGAAGAATAATATAAATACTCGTCTGCTGCTCCATTTTCCCACATTGGGTTTTTCTGGGGACAATTGTCCAAAAATAACTATGTTCATGTGATTGTTCCTATTGTGTTATGTGTGTTTTATTTGTTCTTTTGCTTTTGATTAAGTGAATATTGTAGCTGTGTGTATTTCAGAATTTACTGAAGTATCTGTAAATAACTTATCATAAATAAGTAGGTGAAATAAATCAATCACTGCAGTAGTATTTCAGATTGAAAATTTCACATTTTGTTGCAGTGGTGATGTATTTTGTGGACGCTTATGCTATGATAATATAATGAAAGTTTTTGTCTGACAAAAAATTAAAAAAAACATGATACATAGGAAACTAAACCATAGAATCTTTTGTGAAACGTTTGTTTTTACCTTCAAAAGGAACAAATGCCACTTGATCACATTTCTCTTTTTTCTCCAGTTTAAGAAATTTTAGTCCTCAAAATATGTTAACAAAGTTTTAGCTTAATTTGTGATTTTTTTTTTCTTATTTTTTCTGAAAGTTAAAATCTAGTGTATTATTGCTTGAAAATAGATATTTATCAGCATCTTCACTACATCTGTTTCTTGTTATAATTTACCCCTTACATACTTATTTTTTCATCTTTTCATGTCAAGGGATTTGGATTATACGGCTTATAAAATTAGATCTCTTGAAGATCTTTCAAACCCTTTTGTATCCATGTATTTTGGCACAGCCTATGTCAGTTGGCTATCAACTTATGAAGGCAGGTTGGTGATTGTATTTCACAATGCAGTTTTGATATTTTATTGAAACACCAAATTCTCTTGCAACATATATACATTAATCTTGACAAACAGATTCTGTTACTTTGATTCAAGCAGAGAAAGATCTGATAAATTTATCATTCAAGCCTATATGGGTGGACCAAAAGGTGTTAATGTTCAAGAGACTGGCCCTTTTTGGCTGAAATATCTCGACACCTTACCCAAATATGAAACTAATAAAAAGTGAGTATTTTCTTCATAATAGATTCTATAGTTTACAGATTCTATGTATAAAAACAGTGTAGAGATAATGTAAATTATGATTCAGTGTCCTTACCCATATAATTGTAGCAATAGTTACCTATTGCATTCGTTAAGCAATATTGGTGTACTAAAAGGATAGCAGTACTTAACTATGGCTTATTGAATTTACCCATAAATTTTTTAGCGAATGTTCAATTCAATGATTAAAGATTTCCTTGAACAAATCCTGGAAAATATTTTTACTTCCCAAATTTCATGAACCCCTAGTTTCTGCAGCATCTTTATTTGAAAAAATTGAAACTATAAGATAATGGGCCAGGTATCTTTTGTCTTGACCCTATGTTATAAGCGAGTAGTTCTTCTTCCATTCTTTCAACTGGATTTATGACAGTTTGTATTCTTAAACTTTGTAGTTGGCTTTTCTACTCTCCTTGGGACTATGTCTGTGTGTAGATTTATGTGGCAAAATCACTCCTAGAATCATGTCTATTCGGTTTTCCAAATGTTTGTCAGTCCATTAGGCATCCTCTCTTGCACAATTTATCTATAATCATCTAGAAGTTTCCTCACTTCAGGGGAACCTTCACATCAATGAAGGGATAATATTCCTTTCTCTTCTTCACCAAATTCGAAAACTTCTTCACAAATGAAAACATCACTTCTTTCAACTATTCATCCTCGATTGGCACATAAATACCAGCCTAGATCCACCTCAACTCCGGATCTATCAAGCGTCGAGAGGGATCAAATCTCTTGAGGTGCAAACCTCTTTTTTGAGTGCAAAACCTGAGGAAAGGTTTGCATCTCGAGAGATTTGATCCCTTTCGGCGCTTCATAGATCCGGAGTTAAGATGGATCTAGGCTGGTTTTAGTGGTGTGCGGCCAAGGAAAATCTATCTAAGATATGGTTAATTTTATCAATAATATGTAAATACATCTAATGTTAATATAATCATTTTAAATATGCTAAATATGTCTGAAATTAATCTGGTCATTTTAGTTTTAAATTTTCTTAGTTGCCTCAATTTGTTGGGAAGATAAATATTGTTAATAACTTTAATTATGAAAAATAATGAAATAAAAATTTTGAATGCAAAGTGACAATGTAATAGTGTTGAATGATAGAAAATGTGAATAATAAGAATGTAGTCAATTACAAATAGTCTTCATTGTGATCAATTTCAAACTATTTTCTTCTACTATTCTTATTGTCACCCTTGTTAGTTTTGCCATTTTTTCATATCGATTATATGAAAAATACAGTTGAAATCGTATACCATTTAAGTCTTTTGCTCGAGCTGTTGTAATAAACATCATACCTTGTCTCTCTTGCTCTCCAATATTAATAGCTTGAATTACTATAACACAAAAATCATTGTACATTGTCAATAATTTTTTGTGCTTACACTAAAATCAATGCACACTGTTAATCCAATCACTTTAAAATTAATGTACCATCATACATCAAATCATAAATCAACATCTACACTAAAATCAATGCATCTAATACAACCAATCAAATAAGATTAGAAAACAACATCTACACTAAAATCAATGCATCCAATGCAAGCAATCAAATAGGATTAGAAATCAACACTACATTCAAATCAATGCATCTAGTGCAAGTAAGCAAATAGGATTAGAAACCAACATCTACACTGAAATCAATGCATCTAGTGCAAGCAATCAAATAGGATTAAAAATCACCATTTACACTGAAATCAATGCATTTAGTGCAAGCAATCAAAATCATCTACATCGAAATCAATGCATCTAGTGCAAGCAATCAAATATCATTAGAAATCAACATCTACCCTAAAATCAATGCATCTAGTGCAAGCAATCAAATAGGATTATAGATCACCATCTACACTGAAATCAATGCATCTAGTGCAAAAAATCTTCTTCCCTCTCTCCCCGCTCCATCTATATCTTTATCTCCTTCCATCTCTCCTTCTTTGTCTCTCTATCCCACCCCCCAAACACACACACTCTCTCACTCCATATCTATCATTCTCTCTGTCCCTCCTTCCCTCTCTCCATCTCTCTCTTCTTCCCTCTCTTCACCTTCCATTTATATCTCTATCTCCCTTTTTCTCTCTATATCACCCCTAAAACATGCATTCTCTTTCTCCAATCTATCTATCTATCCCTCCCTCCTCTCCCTCTCTCTCTCTCTCTCTATCTTCCCCTTCTCTCCTCTCCCCCACTTCTATCTCTCTTCTCTCCTATTGTCCTCTCTCGCTCTCTCTTCATCTTCCTTATCACTCCCTCTCTTTCTCTATGTCCTTCTTCTTATCTCCCTCCCTCTCCCCCTCCAACTCCATCTGTCTTTCCCTCCCTCTCTCCACTCTTTCACATCCTCTCTCTCTTCATTCCTCTCTCTCCCTTTCTCTCCCACCTCTCTCTCTCTCTATCTCTCTCTCCACCCTCTAACCCCATTACTATAACCCTCCCTCTCTCCTTCCCCCCCCCCCCTTCTCTCCATCTATCCTTCTTTCTCTCTTTATCTCACCCCCAAACATACACACTTTATCTCCATCTCTCCCTTGTCACTCCCTCTGTCTCTCTCTCCACTTCTCACTCTCTATGTCTTTCTTCTCCCCTCCCCCTTCCCCCCTCCAAATCCATCTCTCTATCCCTCCATCTCTCCTCCTCTCTTGTCCTTCCTTTCTCTCCCTTTCTCTCCTACCTCCCTCTCTCTTCCCCCATCACCATCTCTCTCTCTCTCTCTCTCTCTCTCTCTCTGTCTTTGCCCTCCAATCCTCTCTCTTCCCCCATCACTCTCCTCCTCTTTTTCATCCTTCCTATCTCTCCCTTTCTCTCCTACCTCCCTCTCTTCCCCCATCACTCTCTCTCTCTCTCTGCCCTCCAATCCTCTCTCTTCCCTCATCTCTCTCTCTCTCTCTCCAACTATGTTACTATATTCCTCCCTCTCTCCTTCTCTCCCCCCTTCTCTCCATCTCTCCTTCTTTGTCTTTTTATCTAACCCCTAAACATACACACTCTCTCTCCATCTCTCCCTTGTCACTCCCTCTCTCTCTACTTCTCACTCTATCTTTCTTCTTCCTTCCCTCTATCACCCTCCAACTCCATCTCTCTATCCCTCCCTCTCTCCTCCTCTCTCTCAAGTCCCCTCTCTCCCTTCCTCTCCTATCTCCCTCTCTCTTCCCCCATCTCTCTCTCTTCCCTCCAATCCTCTCACTATCTCCATCCCTCTGTCCTTCTCTCTCTCCCCCCTCCATTTTTGTGTCTCCCTCTCCCTTTCCTACCCTTCTCTACCGCTCTCACTCCTCTCCCTCTCTCTCTCTTCATTCCTCCTCTCCCCTCTCCCTCATTTTATCTCCATCACTCCCCTTATCTCTCCACCTCTATCACTCTATGTCTTTGTTCTTCCCTCCCATATATATCTAGAGTTAATATATTTCATGATATATTAATATATATTATAATATAGCAAATTTAATATTGTATAAATTTAAAATTATTAAATTTAATAATATTAATATTATAATATATTAATATGAATATTAGATTTAATAATAATAATAATATTAATCTTTTAATATTAATATTAGGGTTAATAATGTTTTTTTGCATGATATTAATAATAATTTGGCTCATAGGCTTCACCCAAATAAAAACTCTTTTTTGAGTGTTCATAAATATAAAGAGGTTTATGGAGTAAATATAAGAAGAGGTTTTATTTATTTATCATACCTCTGAGTTATTTATATTTATATTTATTTACCATACCTCTTTTATTTACCATGGTATTTGGCCCATAGGCTTGGTATATAATTAGATGTTGATTTCTAATCCTATTTGATATATTTTTATTTATTTACCATATCTCTTTATACCTCTTTTATAATTATTTATTTACCATACCTCTTTTATAAATATGGTATTTGGCCCATGGTATTAATAATAATTTTGTCCCATGGTATTTGGCCCATAGGCTTCACCTAAATAAAACCTCTTTTTTGAGTTTTCGTAAATATAAAGAGGTTTATGGAGTAAATATAAAAAGAGGTTTTATTTATTTACCATACCTCTATTTTATTTATATTTTTATTTAATTACCATATCTCTGGAGTAAGTATAAAAAGAGGTTTTATTTATTTATCATGTGTCTAGTTTATTTTTATTTTTATTTAGTTACCATACCTCTTTTTTGAGTGTTCGGAAACCTTTTTATATCTTAAATTTATATTGTGTTTAAACTTTATACATAATAATAATAATTCGATTGAATTTTAAATAAGGCCGACATTAAATTAATTAATTAGGCCCAACATTAGATTAAAAATGTTAAATGTTAAAAAGTACATGTTAAATGTTTATGCTTTAGATCTACCCCCATACTGGGATGTAGAGCGTCTCTCGGTGTAATGAGAAAAATCACATTGGCATTGCGACCCACCTAAGCGAGTAATGCTTAGGAGAAATGTTTTCTCCTATTTTGATCAGCTTTCCAACCAGTAGTCTTATGATGATCTACAGATAGCTGGCCTCAAAATCCCTCCATCCATGCTCCAATTAGTTCTTTATGACATGTAGCTTACTCATCAGATGAAGGTGGGCCATCTATTATAAGGTACATTAATTATTTTTGTAATCAAGTGATTTCATTTAATGTTTAAGGGCATTCCAGTATGGATTACAAGTTGAATTGGATTACACTGTGTTGTTGCATCTGTGTTGTTGTTGACCTTGCGCATTGTTGCCAACTGCCACTGCATTGCAACTCTGTTGCTCACTGCAACAGAAAAACATCCAAAATCTAAACTAAATGTTCAATAGGATGCATCTCGTACTAAAGATCTGACTGTCATTAGTATATGCGTTGTCCCCCTGAAGCTGATGCGCTGCTGCTGACTCTGCACTATGCCTCCCTGCACTGCTGCCAACTCTGCTTTGTGTTTCTTAGACTCTGGTGCTCTCTAGCCACTGTGTTGTCACTTCTGCACTCCTTTGCACCAACTGAAAACTTGTCCATCCTGCTACTTCTGATTTGGGCTCCCGTAGCAAGGTGATGATCTGAGAGGTGGACTCCTCAAGGATCCTGCCCAGCTGCAGTTTTGTTGAACTACAACTCTAGATCACCCCAATTCTCCCTTGGAGGTATGTGGGAAATCATCGCGAATTCCTCCTTGATCTTTGCAGCTGCAGCCAACAGATCATGCTTCTCATCTTTGTCCTTCTTCTTGAGAGGACACTGTGTAGCGTAATGTCCCATCTCGCCACACTGGAGCATTAATCTTTGAGACGTCCTTTTTTCATCTGTGCTACTCCTACTGCCCCTTTAATGCAAGGGCTGCATTCTCCGCCTCCTCCTCCTTGGACTTCGTCCCACTACTACTCCTCCCATCAAGTTTACACTTGAGTAAGTCTCTCCTCATCCCTTCTTGTTGAAGAGTTACCCACATTCCTTCCCACTCCGACAACTTCTCTCTGCCCAGGATACTCTGGACAAAGACTTGATATTCTTTGAACATAGAATTTAAGGCCAATCTGACCATCTTTGTAGCCTGAGGAGTTGCTCCTATAGCTTCCAGCTGATCTCGTACCTCCTAAAGTTTTGCAAGGAATGGATCAACATGTTCTCCCTTCTGCATCTTAGTAGTCCGTTTCTTTTCCTCCAAAAACATCTTCCTTTGCTCGAAATACCTCTAATATAGCATGGCCAACACATCCCACATTTCCTTTGCAGTCCCTTTGCTGGAAATATGTGAGACAATATGATCCTTCACTCCATCGAGGATCAACCGTTTGGCTTTTTCCATGTTCTTCTTGAAGGCTCTCAATGGTGCGACATCTACAGGTTCAGCGAATGTACTATCGATGGAGTTTTTGAGGTCATGCTCATCTAGAAGGAAGGAGATCCTTGTCTTCCAAATTACATAGTTGGAGGCACCCTCCAACCGATCCTGGTCACGCAACCCATTGACTGCCATCTCACCCAATCACTGTCGAACTGCTGCCTATAACCCTTTGCGCAGCTGGGTCTACGCACTCCATGTTGGAGTAAGCCAAATAACTCACAAACTCGTTGCTTCTGCATGGGAAATTAGAATTTTTAGGGCAATAAACTCTTTGAGGTCAGAATTCCCCCAAATGTGTCATCTTCTTTTCTCTTCTGACGCTTTTTGCACTAGCAACTGCTGCTACAAGAACACTATGTCCCACCAATTGTTGATCTGTGTTGAATCTACTGTGCTACTCCCTCTGCCTACGACAAACTGCAAACTGGAAAATCCTACCTCTCTGTCAGCTCACTCAGAGAGAGATTTCCTTGCAGATCTAGCCCTCCTGGCTTGGACTACGCAATCATTGGGGAAATTGATATGCTGCTTAAGCAGCTCTTTGATATCCTGCTTCTTCAACGATGAATCCTTCTAGTCTGTGTTGATTTGTGTAGCATAGGAAGTGATCTAAAGTCTCAAATTTGGTGAGGAGGCTCAGACACCAGTATTCCAGAGAACCCAGAAATCGTTTGTGGAAATTTCACTCGGTTCAAGTTTTATTAAAATAATTAATTATTTTAATGAAGACCCTAAGTCTAAACTTAGGGACATTAATTAATTAACAAGTATTAATAAAACAGTGTGTGAATCTTCTAGAGAACGAAGATCAAGTCAAGTTTTAATCTTAGCCATTGATTAAACTTCTAATCTGGGACGTTGATTCTTCAATGAGAAGATTATAAAAAAAGGCTTGAGGGTCATTTGGAAAGTTAGCCAGGCAAGCGTTCAGTAATCCGAGGGAAGTCGATTCTAAAGGAATAGAATTCGATTTTAGAGGGAGATTTGCAAGGGCGGAGGAAGTAGAGGGCATCAGCAGTGTCAGGGCACGAGGGAAGGAGGAAGCAGGGAAGCAAAGAGGCAGCACTCAGGAGCAGCGCAGTAGTGACACAAGCTTACGCTGGCTTTGCGCAAAGAGCTACGCAGGAGGCATGCAGAGTGACGCAGGGAGGGCTAGGGAACCCCTCAAGTGTCAAAAATTCTTCAGAGGACTGAAAGAGAATCATCTCAGGTGTATGTCGATAAAATTTCTCAGTTATTTCTACCAGACTTTCCTTGTAAAGATTTCTCTGCTAAAGATTAATATATAAACCCTCATCTGTTGCACCAGTTTTCCCACATTGGGTTTTTCCACGGGCAATTGTCCAAAAATAACTGTCTATGTGATTGTTTGTTATGCTTGTATTCTTTGTTGTTCTGTTCTCTTCATTTACTTGGGTGATTACTGTAGTAGTGTTTATTTCAAAATTTACTGGAAGAATTCTGTAAATAACTTATTGGAAGAATATGTAAAAGAAATAAATCTATCACTGTAGTAGTATTTCAGGATTGAAATTTTCACATGGTATCAGAGCTTGAGATGAGTAACAGGAGTGGAGAATCTGCAAAGGAACAAAGACAAGATGTTGTTGCTACAGCAACTCAGAAGTGTTCACGCAGTGCTCTGGAGAGAAGGGAAAGCATGAAAGAACAGATGGATCACAACATCTTTGTACTAACATCTAGACTAGAAGAAGAATTTGCTTGTGTGTCAAGCTCTGCTTCTCCAGAGTCATGGTATATTGACAGTGGAGCTTCTACACATATGACAGGGGTAGGAGAATGGGGCACTTGCACCATGGGGATTTGAGAATTCTCGACCGTCACAGAAGTTCCAGAACTAAGCACCAAGCGAGATGACGTTTGCAGAGGGTGTGTATTGGGGAAATATGCCAAAGGCAACGTAACCCAAAAGCAGCAATAGGGCTAAGAGTGTGTTGGGATTAATACACTTGGACATCTGCGGACCAATGTCCACTAGAGCTCTTAGTGGTGGTGTTGAATATTACGTCACCTTTATTGATGACCACTCCAGGAAGACTTGGATCTACTTTCTTAAGACCAAGGACGAAGTCTTTGATCAATTCAAGAAGTTTAAGGCTCTGGTTGAGAATCTGACAGGAAAGCGGATAAAGACACTGCGATCAGACAATGGTGAAGAATACATAGATAAATACTTCACAGAGTTCTGCACAAGGAAAGGCATCAGAAGAGAGTGGACTGCTCCATATAATCCGGAGCAGAATGGAATCACGGAAAAGAAGAATAGAACTATTGTCGAGGCTACAAGGGCTATGTTGTATGATCAAGACGTGCCTAAATTCCTATGGGCTAAAGCTTGTAATACAATTGTATATGTTCAGAACAGGGTTCCTCATAATGCACTAGGTAAGATCACTCCAGAAAGTGTCTTTACTAGCAGGAAGCTAGAGGTAAGCCACTTCAGGATCTTTGGTAGTGTGGCATACTGCCATGTACCCGAAGAAAAGAGGAAGAAGTTGGATATGACTGTTGAAAAGGGGTATCTGGTGGGATACAATGAAAATGCTAAGGCTTACAGAATCTATATTCCTGGGAGCAGGAAGGTTGTAGTGCGGCGGGATGTAAAGTTCATGGAGGAAATAGCTTTCAGAAAATCCTTCAGCAACACATTCTGAAGATGACCCACTGGTCCAGCCTCTACGACCAGCTAAGGTTAGCCCGAGTGCTTCTCCAAGGCAGAAAGATCCAAGGGATTCATCTCCAGAAGATTTGCAGGAGGGGGAGCAGGTAGAGCCACTCACTACCAGTGGTAGGACGAGCAGGGAATTATGACAAACTCTGAAGGACGCAGAGGTGTTTGTCGGTGACCCCAGAAATTAGAAGAGGGAGTGTAAGCAACTAGATAGGCACCAAGCCTTGGTAGCCCAGGTTGGGGAACCCTCTAGTTTTCAGGAGGCAGCTCAACATCATGTATGGGTCGATGCAATGGTGGAAGAGTACAGTTCCATCAGGACAAATGATGTCTGGGAGGTGGTTCCGAGGCCTCAGAACAGATCAGTTGTGGGTTCGAGATGGATCTACAAGATCAAATATGCTTCATATGGCAGCGTAGAAAAATTCAAAGCAAGGTTTGTGGCAAAGGGGTATGCTCAGAAGGAGGGAATAGATTATGAAGAGGCCTTCGCCCCAGTCGCCAAATATACTTCTATTAGATCCGTGATATCCATTGTTATGCAGATGGGAAGGGAGATTCACCAGATGGACTTCAAGACTGCGTTCTTGAATGGGGTGATAGAAGAAGAAGTATATATCGAACAACCAGAGGGCTTTGAGACGCATTAGCAAAAGAATCATGTGTGTAGGCTTAAGAAAGTTGTGGGTTCGAGATGGATCTACAAGATCAAATATGTTGCAGATGGCAGCGTAGAAAAATTCAAAGCAAGGTTTGTGGCAAAGGGGTATGATCAAAAGGAAGGAATAGATTATGAAGAGACCTTCGCCCCAGTCGCCAGATATACTTCTATTAGATCCGTGATATCCATTGTTGCGCAGATGGGATGGGAGATTCACCAAATGGACTTCAAGACTGCGTTCTTGAATGGGGTGATTGAAGAAGAAGTATATATCGAACAAACCAAGGGCTTTGAGACGCATGAGCAAAAGACTCATGTGTGTAGGCTTAAGAAAGCCTTGTATGGACTTAAGCAAGCCCCTAGAGCTTGGTATGGTCGATTTGATAGCTACTTGTAGAAGATGGGATTCGTCAAGAGTGACGCAAATCCCAATCTCTACTATCTGAGAGTAGGGGATGAGCCTTTGATATTAGTGTTGTACGTAGATGATCTATTCCTGACAATATCATCTAGGCTCATCAAAAATTGCAAGGAGGATTTAGCTTCAGAATTCGAGATGAAGGATTTGGGGATGATGCATTATTTTCTGGGGTTGGAAGTTTGGCAACAGAAGAGTGATATCTTCCCTGGTCAAGGGAGATATGCTATAGAAATCTTGAAGAAGTTCAATATGGAGCACTGTAGACCCATGGCTACACCAATGATCACCAATTGGAAGAAAATTGATACTTCTGAAGATGATGAGGTTGATCCTACCTTGTATAGGCATCTCATAGGGTCTCTAATGTATCTGGTCAACACCAGGCCAGACATTTGTTGTGTTGTCAACACCCTCAGTCAGTTCATGGTGGAACCAAGGAGGGCACATTGGGCAGTAGCCAAGAATATTCTCAAATATTTGCAGGGAACAGTCGAGCTTGGATTGAGATACACCCGAGGCAATGACATCATATTGGGTGGGTTCACTGAGGTGGATTGGGCTGGGAGCCCAGTAGATCGGAAATGTACCAGTGGTACTATTTCAATGTTGGATCAGGAATGATCTCTTGGTGCAGCAGGAAATAGAAGTCTGTGGCTCTGAGCTCAGCTGAGGCAGAATATATGGCTGCAAGCACTTCTTCGTGCGAGGCCATATGGCTTAGGAAGCTGTTTGTGAATCTACTCAAGGAAAAGATGGAAGCGACCAGCATTCTATGTGATAATCAGAGCTGCATCAAGCTCTCTGAAAATCTTGTGCTTCATGATCAGTCGAAGCACATTGACATCAGGTGTCATTTCATCAAAGACTGTGTCCAGCAAGGAGTTGTACAATTACAGTACACTCCATCAGGAGAACAGGTGGCAGACATCCTCACTAAGGCTCTGGAAAAGACAAAGTTTTTCTACTTCAGAGAGAAGATGGGGATGATCAAGAATCCATTTCAATAGCAGAAATGGACTAATGCAGAATTGAGAGGGAGTTGCAATACAGATGAGGCAGTGGCAGTGGAGTGTCATGGGCAGCAGTACAGAAGGCAGCAGCGCAGCAGATGAGGGGCAGGAGTGGCCAAGCATCAGCAACGTAGAGGATGCTTCAGGGTCAGAGCAGTATGCAACAGGCATATTGCTAGAACACTTTACTTGCTAAGAAGGAGTGTTGATTTTTGTAGCATCAGCAAGTGATCTAAGTCTCAAATTTGGTGAGGAGGCTTAGACACCAGTATTCTGGAGAACCCAAAAACCGTTTGTGGAAATTTCACTCGGTTCATGTTTTATTAAAATAATTAATTATTTTAATGAAGACCCTAAGTCTAAACCTAGGGAAATTAAATAATTAACGGGTATTAATAAAACATTGTGAATCTTCTATAGAACGAAGATAAAGTCAAGTTTTAATCTTAACCATTGATTAAACTTCTAATTTGGGCCGCTGATTCTTCAATGAGAAGATTATAAAAAAAGGCTTGAGGGTCATTTGGAAAGTAAGTCGGGCAAGCGTTCAGTAACCTGACGAAAGTCGTTTATGAAGGAATAGAATTCGATTTCAGAGGGAGATTTGCAAGGGCGGAGGAAGCAGAATGCATCAGCAGTGTCAACGCACGAGGGAAGGAGGAAGCACGGAAGCAAAGAGGCAACACTTAGAACCAACACGGAGGCCTCACACAGTAGTAACGCAGGCTTACGCTGGCTCTGTGCAGAGAGCTACGCAGAAGGCACGCAGAGTGACGCGGGGAGGGCTAGGGAACCCCTCAGGTGTCAGAAATTCTTCGGAGGATTGAAGGGGAATTATCTCAGGTGTATCTCGAGAAAAGTTCTCAATTATTTTTGCCAGACTTTCCTTGTAAAGATTTCACTGTGGAAGATTAATATATAAACCCTCATTTGTTGCACCGGTTTTCCCACACCGGCTTTTTTCAGGGAAAATTGTCCAAAAATAATTGTCTATGTGATTGATTCTTATGCTTGTATTCTTTACTGTTATATTCTCTGCGTTTACTTGGGTGATTACTGCAGTAGTGTTTATTTCAAAATATACTGGAAGAATTTTGTAAATAACTTATTGGAAGAATAAGTAGGAGAAATAAATCTATCACTGCAGTAGTATTTCAGGATTGAAATTCTCACATTCTGCTCTCTTGCTCCTCCTGCATTGCTAAACAAGCTCTGATACCATGTGAAAATTTCGCTGCTCGGAATCCTACTACAACAACTAATGAGAATTCTTCTATTTGTTAATTACTGAACAAATTATTTACTGTGTTCTACGGTAAATATTGAAACCCATACACTATAGCCTTGACAAAATTAAACTACGGAAAATAAATAAGTGCGGAAACAAGATATGAGCAAGAATAAACAATAGACACACGACGACAGCTAAGGGTTTGTTTATTATGCAGTAATTTTGAATACAATTCTTCAGATGCCCTGACTGGAAATCCTATACAGAGATCTAACTGAACAAAGAGCTGGTGAAATAACTCACCTCGTCACTGGAAGATCCAACACTGATCTGCATTGGAGATGAGACTCGCGCAGTATTGTGTCACTCCTACGCAGTTACTGCGTCACTACTTAAGGGACTGTGTTGCACCTCCTCTGATATCTCTCCCAACTGGAAACTTCAGCCCTCTGGCCTCTCGGTCTCACACCCTGGCTTTGGCATTGGATCCTGACTGTCTCATAGCAAAAATACGGACTTCCTCTGAAGCTCTGCGTAGCTAGCTCTGCGCTGCCTCTTTGGACTGCTCTATGTCCTCTCTATCTTGTACTCTTTGATCAGGAAAGATCTCCAACCGAAAATTATCTCTACCCCTCTTTGCAAGAATCAAATCGATCTAACTTCTCCTGAGCACTGCTCACTTGAGAAATTCGATCTCTAGACTCTGTCGATCACTCGGTGTGTTTTCCAAATACCCCATCAAGTCCTTCTTATAGTTTTCTTATTGAGGCTTCAACGACCGAGATTAAATCGTTAATCAACGACTAAGATTAACTTGACTTGATCCCTGTCTTTTCTAGAACATCCACACCCTGTTTTAATTAATATCCTTTAATTATTTTAATTTCCTAAGTTTAGACTTAGGGTCCCATTAAAAATAATTAATTATTTCCATAAAACATAATCTGGGTGAAATTTTCCAAAATGCTTTCTGGGTTCTTTGGAATACATGTGCTTAAGCCTCCTTGCAAAATTTGAGATTTAAAGCACATTCGATGCTACCAAAAATCAACACTAACTTTCTATGGAAGTAAGATGGAGGGCTCTCTTAGAAGGGCTAAAAGGGACATAGACCTAGGGTTTGAGGAGTGTTATTTGAAAAAAGTGCCCAAGATCAAGGAATCCTCAAAGACTAGAGTTTCTAAGTGGTCTTTGTGAAATTGAACTTATGATGTAGTGGGACCACAAATAAGCCCAAGTGGGGCCGAACGAGGTCAAGGGTTTGGATTGGAGCAACAAATCGATGGTCTTGACCAAGTTAAGGAGGAGAATAGGATCAAAGGGATTGAATTCTTCTTGGAATTTGAGTGCAATGATCCTAATGAAGCCACCAACCAAACAGAACATAGGGGAGAGAATGGTCTTCATGCTAAGGCTTGGAATATCTCAAGATTCCACCATGGGGCCAATCTCAAATTTGGAGGACCTCTCAAGAAGACCCTAGCACAGTAGTGGACCAATTTTCAAGGATTTTCAATGGTTAAAAAATATTTTAAGATGATGCCCTAGGAGACCTACTAGGTTACGGCTTAGAAAAAGGAAGAGAAGGTGAGAAGAATATTCTTTTGTGATCACCTTAGGACTAGACCAGTGCCTAGCCAATTGGGACAACTAGAAGGAGGCTCCAACCCCCTGATTTATCAGCTCCAATTGAAAGGATGCGCCAACACCCTAGTTTACCAACTCCAACTGGAAGGAGGCTCCAACTCCCTGTTTTTATTAGCTCCAACATAAAGGATGTTCCAACGCCCTGACTTACCGAATCCAACTAGAAGGAGGCTCCTGCCCCTTCGTTTTATTAGCTCCAACACCCTACTAGCTCCAATTTGCCCTAGCACCACCCTACCATCCTGAAGTGTTCTTAGGCTCCAACCTAGAGGAGACTCCAATCTCTGCCTTGCACCACCCTACCACCCTACTTAGCAAACCACCACTTTCCCTGAAGGCTCCGACCTTCAATCACCACAGTGGATCACGTTTCATATATTTTCGGACTGGACCACCTGTGCTCAATATCAATATAAACATCAAAACAACCTAATAACTCTGTCAATCTGCAATACTGGCACAAGGTTATCAGTAACAATATCAACTCTCTGCTCACCAAAAGATCAAACTCTAGATGATCAATCCAGTAGCACTCAACACACTCTGTTCAACGAACATATCTACTACTGCTCAGCATGTACATCCAATAGTAAACCATAGCAGTACATTGATGCTGCTCTACGATACATTAAACTGATAAACCTTAGCAGCAACAAAAAGCTCTGTATTACATCAAGCCCTTTGACAATTCAAACCCTAGCGGGCAGCACTTTGATACTCGAAGTTCAAAACACCACAGACGTCAGCAACGCTTTTCATCAGCATACATATCTTCATGGGCTGACTGTATTACAATCTCAACAGCTCTGAAATGATTAGCAACATAACTTAGTAGATGTATTCAACAGCAATCACAGTAATATCTGGAAGCAGCTTTGATCACACAGGATTTCTGTAATATAAGCACAACTCTATGGCTCAATAGTACTCAACCTAGCACAAGTACCGATTTCTGCAATAGCAGAATCTCCATCATGCCTCAATCATTACAAGTTGGGTTGTACTAGAAATTATACTGGTCCTTAACCAAATTTGTCAGTGGACTGAAGCTCTGCAAAACTGATATAAAGGCTTAGAAGGAATGTGACAGTCTTCTGCCCTACCACATTAGTTAGATAACATTAATTTTTTACTGCAAGAAAATCTTATAAATATCAGTCCAAGTCAGATCTTATCACCTGTGTGCTCATTCATCAACATGTTCCCTGGATTGACAGGCATCTGGCTTTCATACTTATTGACAAATGACCAGGATAGCCAAAACAATTTCCTTGCTGCTTAATGGGAAAAATACTTGGTCAAACCAAGAAAAAGCTTACCAAAGGCCTTCAAAATCATTGCTACCATTAGGTAATTGTTTTTGCACAAATTCTGTTCTTTCTGATGCTTTAGACTTTGGCTACAATTTAGCCCTTGGAAGTGCCCTTAAACAGCCCTTAACCTCTGTCAAAAGTTACACTTCTGATAAGCCCTTGAACTATGTTATGATTCTGCCCTACCACAGTGGTTAGATAACATTAATTTTTTACTGCAAGAACATCTTATAAATATCAGTCCAAGTCAGATCTTATCACCTGTGTGCTCATTCATCAACATGTTCCCTGGATTGGCAGGCATCTGGCTTTCATACTTCTTGACAAATGACCAGGATAACCAAAACAAATTCCTTGCTTCTTAATGGGAAAAACACTTAGTCAAACCAAGAAAAAGCTTACCAAAGGCCTTCAAAATCGTTGCTACCATTAGGTAATTGTTTTTGCAAGAATTCTGCTCTTTCTGTTGCTTCAGACTTTGGCTAGAATTTAGCCCTTGGAAGTGCCCTTAAACAGACCTTAACCTCTGTCAAAAATAACACTTCTGATAAGCCCTTCAACTAAGTTATGATTCTGCCTCAGAACAGACATTGATCTGCAGCCTCTTCTCCTTTTCTTATGTGACTTAGATCGATCCTAGGCTTGGCCTCCTTCTGTGCCACAAAAGAGGTCCAAGACCTGTGGCCTTGACAGGCCTGAATCTTGTCGCTTGCTGCGGTCTGCTTAGGCTTGATGCATCCTTTCTTGCAGCCTCTGTAGTGGTATTCTAGCCGAGACTTGCAACCTTGACATGACTTCCTCAGCTGCCCTTAAGATCAGTCAAAACAGTCTTAAACCAAACAAGGTTTAATCTTCAAAGTTGGGCCGATGTTCTGCCTTAGGAAGGGCTGGAAACAGATCTTAGAACTGTTGATTTTTGGTAGTATTGGATGTCTCTAGCTCCGAAACTTTATGGAGGGGCTAGGACACATGAGATCTCCAAAACCCAGAAATCGTTTGGAGAAATTCCACGCGGTGTAAAAGTTATTCAAATAATTAATTTTTTTAATGGGGACCCTAAGACTAACTTAGGGGCCCTAAGACCAACTTAGGGAAATTAAAAAATTAAAGTGAATTAATTTACACATGTGGGTGAGAATGTTCTAAGTGACGTGGATCAAGCTTTTTCTAATTTGAGCCATCGATTAGAGATTAGATCTCGGCCGTCGATTTATCAACGAGAAAAGTATTAAAGGAAGGCTTGGGGTCAATTGGAGAAAACACACAGAGCGGTAGCACTTGAGCTAAGTCGAAATTCTGGGGCGTGGTTTGCTGAGAATTTTCGAGTAAGCTTGCAATGCTTGTGAGGGGCAGATCGGAAAGGGATTATTCTGATCTGAGGCTGAGAATACAAAGGCAAATAGGTAGATCCTTACCAGGTAGCACAGAGGCCAACATGAGGGACGCAGCCCAACCAGGCTCATGTAGAGGTAGCGCAAAGGCTGACGCAGGGCCTTCAGAGTGACACAGAGGTAGCGCTGAGCCTAGAAGGATGACGCAGGGGCAACTCGTGCTGCACAGAGGCTACGTAGTCACTACGCTGGGTAGGAGAAGTTGACGCAGAGGTTGGAGGAGCAACGCTAAGGTTCCAGTGGTCCAAAAAGGGCTCGTATTCAGCGTATTTCAGAGGAGTGCTTCCTCGGCTGAACCAACCATATTTTCTGTCTCCGAGTGATAGGTACATCTTCCGTGAAATTCTCTATTGGGCAAACCATTATTGGTGCCCTTGATTGTATTCAAATATTCTGCTTAATAAACAAACCCTCTAAGAGTTGTTACACCGGTTTTCCCGCATTGGGTTTTTCCGGAGACATTGTCCAAAAAATATTGTCCTTTGTCATGTGTGTGCTATGATTCAGTAAATGATTTGTATACATGTGTAGCCTGCAGTTGTATTTTCTTTGATATTTTACTGAATATTCAGAAAATAACTTGTTAATTAAATCAAACAAGTAGGAGAAGTAAATCAAGATACTGCAGTAGGGTTTCTATGTTCAGAAATTTTCATAAGAACCACTATAATTTCAGCCCTAATCATAGCCTTAATGCAGCCTTATGTATGCCTCAGGTATCCGAAATATAAGCCTTGGACTGCGCTTCAAACCTACCTCAGAATATGGCCTCGGGAAGACCGAAACAGCCTCAGGAACTGATGTGAATTAGACCTATGACAGGGCCTCAGGAGGGCCGAAAATAGCTTTAAATATGCCTCAGATATTAATCTCAGGGAGGGGCGAAAATCAACCTCATAGGTAGCCAAATTAGGCCTCATAAAAATTGCCTCAGGAGGGAGCTGAAGATGCCTCAAATAGGTCTCAGGACAGGGCCGAAGAGAACCTCAGAGAGAGTCAAATTTTCCTTCAACAAGCTTCATAAATTCTCAGTTTTGTTCAGCGAATTACCACAAGAAAAATGAAACTCATAAAGTCCAAAACATCCTCAGAAACTTGGCCTTCTTTAGATCTGTGTGATTCCTCTGGCCTCAGACAAATTTGATAGATATAAATGTGAGAAATGATGCTTCTTGGAGGGGAACCGAACCCTCTATATATACTGAATGAGGGGCTATGGGAGGGAGTGAAATGCCCTAAAATTCATGGAGACGGCCTTAGTTCATGCCCAATTAAAGTCAATTTTTGACTGAGCCGCCCTTGTGAAAATTTATGAATACAAAATTACAGAAACCCTACTGCAGTATCTTGATTTAATTCTACTTGTGATTTAATTATACAAGTTATTTTCAGAAAATATTCAGAAAATATCGAAGTAAACACAACTAGCAGCCTACACAAATACAGATCATTTACTGAACATCACTCACATATGACGAAGGACACATGATTTTTCGGAAAAATGTCCCCGAAAAAACCTGATACTGGAAAACCGGTGCAACAATTCTGAGAGTTTATTATTATTAAGCAGCAGTATTATGAGTACATCTAGGGTGCCATAATCCGGCTCATCCAACAGAGAAAACCTCGGCAAAAGAGAAAAATGTGAGTTTTACCTCACTCTACAAGTCCCGACTGATCCAGATGAGACACTGGTGAAACCCCAGATGGCTATGCGCAGTCTCTACGCTGCCACTGCGTAAGCTTGCGTGGCCCTGGCTAAGGGACTACATCACCCTTGCTCTGCGCTGATCAGCTTGTGGAAATTTTTGAATCTTTACATTTTATGCAGAAATTATTTACTGTTAATCCGGTTATGCTCCTCCTACTTAGACAAGTTATTAACTGAATAAATTCAAGTTAAAATCGAAGCAAAACATATAACAGATCTCCACCAATCCAGATCTAGAACAAGTTCATGCACACAGACAAAGTGACACAGTTATTTCTGGACAAATAGTCCCCAGAAAAACCCAATGCGGGAAAACCGGTCTCTGGTTGCTAGAGGGTTTTATTATTAAGAATTTTTATGAACACAACTAGCCTAGGTTCCAGATCTGGAATACCCGACAAAGAAATATTATATCTATAGCTCATTGGCTAATATAGGGCCAAAATAATGATTGATCCACACCCTCAAACGGGATTTACAAAACTCAGGCAAAATTAGGGCCTAGAAACCCCAGCGCTGCCCCTGAAACCTCTGTGTCAGCCTCTGAAGCCCCTCTGACCCTCAGCGCTGCTCCGGAAGGGACTGCGTTTCCCCAGACTGAGTGACGCAGTCTCTACACTGCCCCTTAGGGTCTCTGCGTAACCCTCTAAGGGTTTCCAGCTAAAAATCATGCTATCCTTAGAGAGACTACGTTGTCCTTGCTGCTGCAGCTTCCTTTCTCCTCTGTGCTGTCCTCTAAGCTGATCTTTGCCTTTTGTGTATTCTAGACCCCGAGATCAGATCATCCCCTTGGCCTAAATTCCCCTCTCTGCAGCTGAAACACTTCTGAGTATTCTTAGCAAACCCTGCCCTAGAATCTCAGCTTAGCTTCAGTGCTCTGCCTCTGTGTGTCTTTACAAATGACCCCAAGCATTTCCTTTATACTTTTCTCGTTGGGAAACCAATGGCCATGATCAGATCTTGAATCAATGGCTAAGATTAAAAGAAAGCTTGATCTGTGTGACTTAAGACAATTTCATCACATGTTTAATTAAATTCACTTTAATTATTCAAGTTCCCTAAGTTTTAACTTAGGAAATACATTAAAATAATTAATTAATTTAATATCTCCTAAACCAGATGAAATTTCCCAAATCAATTTCTGGGTCTTGTAAATCAAGTGTGCTCTAGTCCCTCCACAAAATTTGGGAGCTAGAGCACAACTGATGCTACCCAAAATACACAAAATCTCAACACAACTTCTCCTGGAATCGTGTTTTAGCCCTGCCGGCTTAGAAACCTCAATCTCCAACGAATTTCAAACTTTCCCTGGAGACTCTACGCTGCCCCTGCGTCACCCTCTCTAGGGTCTGCCTCACACCCTCTGATGGTTGCGCGGCCTCCACTGCGTCTTTGCTGCCCTTGCTCTGTGTTGTACTCTTGGTCCTCCAACCAATCACTGCATCTACCCCTCACTGCTTCTCTGAATCACTCAGATCTAATATTCATCCAAGCACTGCCTCGTCAAAAGAATTCGATCTCTTAGATTTTGTGTTCTCCAACTATCTCCAAGCCTTTCCTTTATACTTTTCTCGTTGACAAATCAACGACCGTGATCTAATCTCTAATCAACGGCTAAGATTAGAAGAAGCTTGATCCACGTCACTTAGAAAGTTCTCATCACATGTGTAAATTAATTCACTTTAATTTTTCAATTTCCCTAAGTTAGACTTAGGGTCCCCATTAAAAAATTTAATTATTTGAATATCTTTTACACCAAATGGAATTTCTCCAAACGCTTTCTGGGTCTTGGAGATCTCGTGTTCTAGCCCCTGCACAAAGTTTCGGAGCTAGAGCACATCTGATGCTACCCCAAAATCTCAACACTCCCTCTTAGCGAGGAATGTGCTCTAGCAACACTTCACCACTAAAGCATCACCTTGATCTCTGGCATCGGTCTCCGCGCTGCTGCTGCTTGGCCTGCTTCCCTCCATCCACTGCGTTGTTGCTCTCTGTTCTGCTGCCCATGTCACTGTCACTAACACTGCCACATTTGTACTGCAGCTCCCTCTCAAATTGCTGCATCATGCTACCTATAGCACTGCCACTACTAACTACTGCACTGCAACTCAATTGCTGAGAAGTAAGCAACTGAAGGACCAACACCTAACAACTGACAGACAAGTCAGTCTGGCTGCATCTCATCACTGAAGCACCCTCTGTTGTGTTGAGATTTTGAGTGTTGGGGTAGCATCAGGTGTGCTCTAGCCCTGAAATTTTGTGGAGGGGCTAAGACACACAAGACCTTGAAAACCCAGAAAGCGTTTGGAGAAATTTCATCTAATGTGTGAGATATTAAAATAATTAATTTTTTTTAATAAGGACCCTAAGTCTAACTTAGAGTAGAAAAATTAAAGTGAATTAATTAAACACATGTGTTGAAATGTTCCAATGACCTTGGATCTGTGATCTTTTAATCTCAGTCATCGATAAGAGATTAAATAACGATCGTTGATGTGTCAACGAAAAAGTATAAGAGAAAGGCTTGAGGGTCAGTTGGAAACACACACACAGAGGCAGAGCACTAAGATTAAGTTGGAATTCTAGGGTGGGTTTGCTAAGAATTTCCAAAAGAGTTTCAGCTGCAGCGATGGGTAGTGTTGGCTAAGGGGTGATATGATCCTGGGACCAAGAGTCAGCAAAAAGCAGAGGAGCAACGCAGAGGAAGCTAAGGCTATGCAGCAATTGTGGAGCGTAGAGGGGTTCAGCCGCTACGCAGGCCCAGAAAAGGCAGCCCTGAGGCTTCAAGAGGTCATCAGGGTTACGCAGAGGCCATCAGGGCAGCATGAGGACTGCATCACCCAGTCTGGGGTTACACATCTGAGCAGCGCAAGGGCACACAGAGGCTAGCAGGGCTGACGTAGGCAACTTCAGAGCAGCGTTGGGTTTTCTAGGGGCAGAACAGGGCTGAGTTCTATAAATCTCGTTTGAGGGTGTGAATCAGTCCAATCTTCAATATCCAAAACAACAAGTATTGTTGCAGATCTATTTTTCTCTGTCGGGTCAACCAGTAAGGTGCCCAAATTTGTTGTACTCAGGTTCTACTTAATAATAATAAACCCTCATATCTGCTGCACCGGTTTTCCTGCATTGGGTTTTTCCAGGGAAATTTGTTCGAAAAATCTGTGTCACTTTGTCGAATGAGCGCAATAGTCAGTAAATGATTTGTATGTGTGTAGGTTGCTAGTTGTGTTTTTTCGGTATTTTCTGAATGTTTTTTGAAAATAAATTTTATAATTAAATCACAAGTAGGAGAAGTAAATCAAGATATTGCAGTAGGATTTTTGTATTATTGTATTTAGAAATTTTCACATGGTATTAGATCTATTGCAAATCAAGCTAAATCTCCAACAAATTAGCTGAAGACATATTTTCTGCAGGGTAGCAGTTGAAGTAGCAGATCCGGAGAGGGCAACTCGGCAGCAAGAGTACGCAGTCCCAGCATAGAGTCGCAGGGGCTAACGCAGTCCCATCTGGGTGACGCAGAGACACCGTAGTGCCTTCTAGAGGGACGCGGGAGCAGCCTGCATTGCGCAGCCGCTGCGCTGGGCCATTCTACTCATGCAGAGGCTAGCTAGAGGGATGCAGTCCAGATTAATTTTCTGTTGTTGAGAAGTATTGTCGAGATCCGGAAGCAGTGCTTCAGATCTTCAACAGTTGTTGGTGTGGTGGAGATTCTGCCGGTGCAGAATTGTGCCTAGCTAAGTTGACAGTCACTCAGCAGATCTGAGCCAAACATATCTGAGATTCGATCAAGAGGGTGATCGTAGAGAACTGTTCGATTGTTTTTTTGGTTGAAGATCTCCAAGAGGGAAATCAGTTGACAGAGGGAGCAGCTACTATAGAAGGTTTCTGATTGCTAAGAAACCCAGATCCGGCATTTCTGTTGAGTTTTGCAACAGAAAGAGGGATAAAAGTATTGTTTCGTCAGATTTGAGCTAGATGGCTTCTCATGGGCTGAGAGATTAGGGCAGGTTGGATAGTGTGTCCAACTTCGTCCTCTGGAGAGCCAGGATATTGATAGTTCTGGATGAGTACAGCATAAAGAACCATGCTAAGAATGTCCTAGTTGTGCCTGCAGATCCAGATCCTCTGAAGAAATTCAATGAAAATCAAGCACGGGCTAAGCATTTGATTATGGATGGAGTAAAAGATCACGTTGTGCCACATATTGTCAGGAAGAAGATGGCAAATAAGAAGTGGACCACTTTGGAGACGATGTGTCAAGGAAGCTTTGTTCAAAGAAAAATGCTTCTAGAGAATCAAATGAGGCTGTCTCAAATGCAAAAGGGTGAGGAGATAGATTTCCTTCCTTTTCTGACTTCAGACTATCCGAGATCAACTGATTGCCATGGGTGTGACTCCGGATGAAGGACTCTTGGTAAGGACTGCCCTGAATGCAGTCACCGAGGAGTGAGAAACGTTTGTCCAGATCATATTGGGCAGGGCAGCGTTACCATTCTGGGTAGACATGTGGGCAATCCTCCATCATGAGGAAATCAGGAGATTCACCAAGAGGAAAAACAGCAGCAGCGAAACTGTCAAGGTGAAGAAAGAAGAGGAAGATGATGCAACCCTTGCATCAGAGGAATGAAGGCAGCAAGGGAAGAAGAAGAGGGACCTATCCAAGGTCCGGTGCTTTAACTGTGGCTAACTTGGACACTTCGCCAGCACTTGTCCTAAGAAGAAGGACAAAGGAACTTTTGATTCAAGGTGGCAGTAGCAAAGGACGATGGGAGTGATGATGACGTAGCCATGAGTGCTCATGAGCCATGTAAGTTGGGCGATATGGATCTGTATAGCAACTATAGATGAGAAGGAAGGATCCTTGAGTAAGCCCAACTCTTGGATCACATACGAGCTACGGGAGCCTTAAGACAGTAGTGGGACAAGTAGGAGATGGTTGCAAAAGGTCACAGTGAAGCAGAGGGCAAAGCTGAAGTGTTGTAGAGGGAGCAGCACAATGCAGAGGCAGCAGTAGCATAGAGGTTGATGGGACTTCAATAGCGCAGAGAGGCAATGCTTACGTAGTGCAGAGTTGTAGCAGCGCAGTGGCTTCAAGAGGACAGCATAAAGCAGCAGCCAAGGAATTTTTAATGATGGGATGCAACCTAACTTGTTTGTCAACGATTGGGCAGGAGTCTTTCAGTTGCTTACTTCTCAGGAACTGAGTTGCAGTGCAACAGTTAGCAGTGGCAGTGCTATGGGCAGCATGATGCAGCAATTTGAGAGGGAGTTGCATTACAAATGTGGCAGTGTCAATGGTAGTGACATAGGAAGTAGTACAGTGGATGGAGAGCAGCAGGCCAAGCATCAGCAACGCAGAGACCGATACCAAGATCTTGTGATACATGGTGTGGATGTATTACTAGAGCACACTCTGTGCTAAGAGGGAGTGTTGAGATTTTGATTGTTGGGGTAGCATCGGTTGTGCTCTAACCCTGAAATTTTGTGGAGGGGCTAAGACACACGAGACCTCCAAATCCTAGAAAGCATATGGATAAATTTCATCTAATGTGTGAGATATTAAAATAATTAATTTTTTTAATGAGGACCCTAAGTCTAACTTAGGGAATTAGAAAAATTAAAGTGAATTAATTAAACACATGTGATGAAATTTTCTAAGTGACGCGGATCAAGCAATGTTTTAAACTCAGCCGTCGATAAGAGATTAAATCACAGTCGTTGATTTGTCAACGAAAAAGTATAAGAGAAAGGCTTGAGGGTCAGTTCGAAACACAAGCACAAAGGCAAAGCACTGAGATTAAGCTGGAATTCTAGGGTGGGTTTGCTAAGAATTTCCAAAAGAGTTTCAGCTGCAACAAGGGGTAGTATTGGCTAAGGGAATGATCTGATCCCGGAGCCAAGAGTCAGCAAGAGGCAAAGGAGCAACAATTAGGAGCAGCGCAGAGGAAGCTGAGGCTACGTAGCAACTGTGCAGTGCAGAGGGATTCAGTCGCTACGCAGGCCCAGAAAGGGCAGCGCTGAGGCTTCAGGAGGCCATCAGGGTTACGCAGAGGCCATCAAGGGCAGCGTAAGGACTGCGTCACCCAATCTGGGGTTACGCAGTCCCCTTCTGAGCAGAGCAGGGGCACATAGAGGCTAGCAGGGCTGATGCAACCAGCTTCAAAGCAACGCTGGGGTTTCTAGAGGCAGAACAGGGCTGAGTTTTGTAAATCTCGTTTGAGGGTGTGAATCAATCTAGTCTTCAATCTCCAGAACAGCAAGTATAGTTGCAGACCTATTTTTCTCTGTTGGGTCAACCATTAAGGTGCCCAGATTTGTTGTAGTCAAATTCTACTTAATAATAATAAACCCTCATATCTATTGCACTGGTTTTCCCGCATTGGGTTTTTTCGAGGGCATTTGTCCAAAAAATTTGTGTGTCACTTTGTCGAATGAGCGTAATATTCAGTAAATGATCTGTATGTGTGTAGGCTGCTAGTTGTGTTTACTTCGGTATTTTCTGAAAATAAATTGTATAATTAAATCACAAGTAGGAGAAGTAAATCAAGATATTGCAGTAGGATTTCTGTATTATTGTATTTAGAAATTTCCACATGCTGCTGCTCTGCGCTGTCTCTCGGGAGCACTGCCTCTGCACTGCTGAAATCCCATCAGCCTCAGCGCTGTTTCTTCCACGTTGTTGTTTGCTCTCTTTTGCGCTGCTCCAAACTTCAGCGTCCCATCTGCCTCTGCCTCTCCATGATCTTCTGCACCCACTGACTCCAATCAACCTACTACTGTCTTAACGCTCCTGTAGCTCGTATGTGATCCAAGAGTTTGGGAATCTCGAGGATCCTGCCACCATCTGTAGCTGCTCTATAGATCTATATCGCCCAACCTCTTCTGCTCTACAGATCTATATCCCCTTTCGTTGTTGTTGTCTTGGAATCTGAAGCTTCCTTGTCCTTTCGCTTAGGACAAGTGTTGGCGAATTGTCCAAGTTCGCCACATTTGAAGCACCAAAGCTTGGATAGGTCCTTCTTCTTCTTCCCTTGTCGTCGCTGCCACTTAGATGCTAAGGCTGAATCTTCCTCCTCCTCCTCCTTTACCTTGACTTCTCCGCTGTTGAATTCCCTCTTGATCACCCTCCGGATCTCCTCCTGTCGAAGGATTGCACACATGTCACCCCAACTTGGGAGTTGTGCTCTGCCCAAGATGCTTTGGAGAAAGGTCTCCCACTCATCGGTGACTGCATTCAGGGCAGTCCTCACCATGAGCCCATCATCCGGAGTTGCCCCCATGGCAATCAGATGATCTCAGATAGTCTACAATCTGAAGAGGAAGGGATCGATCTCCTCTCCCTTGTGCATGTGAAACATTTGCATCTAGTTCTCTAGAAGCATCTTCCGTTGGACGAAGCTTCCTTGATACTGCATGGTCAGAGTTGTCCACGCCTCATTTGTCGTCTTCTTCTAGGCAATGTGCGAGACCACGTAATCCTTTACTCTGTCCATGATCAAGCGCTTAGCTCGCGCCTGATTTTCGTTGAACTTCTTCAGATCATCCGTATCGATCAACACAACTAGGACATTCTCTATGTGGTCTCTGATACCGTACTCCTCCAAGACTGTCAGGGTTTTGGCTTTCTAGATCGCAAAGTTAGACACATCGTCTAAACTATCCTAATCTCTCAGTCCGTACGAGGCCATCTCTGCTCAATTAGTCAAAACAGGTCCTCTTCTCCCTTCTACTGTTGTTTCACTCAACAAAAGGTCGGATCTGGGTTTCTTGGCAATAGAAACCCTCTAGAGAAAGTGCTCCCTCTGACAACTGATTTCCCTCCCTGAAATCCTCCGCCAATTCTGTCGAATCAGCCCTCTACGATCACCCTCTTGATCGAATCTCAGATTTCTTGGCACAAATCTGCTGAGGGATTGTTTCCCCTTACTTTGTCAACTTTGCCAAGCATTGTTTTGCACCGACAGAACTGATGCCCAATTAGCAACTTCGAAGATCATAAGCTGCACTTCCAGGCCCGGCAATCGGCACAACGTCTCTCCAACTCGGACTGCGTCACCCTTTAGGGCCTGCATCAACCCAGTGTGAGCCTAATAGGCTCTGCGTCATGCAGCAGGGCTTGCGTCAGCTCTACGTCAACTTTGAGTGAGCAGATTGGCTCTGCGCCCCTCCTGGTGTTGCGCTACCTTCTCTCGAATCTGTGTTGATTTAGCTACCCTTCCTGCAGCAAAAATCTTCAGCCTCTTGCTAATGGCTTCAACTTGATCTGCAATCCTCTGATACCATGTGAAAATTTCTGACTACAAAATTACAAAAACCCTACTACAGTATCTTAATTTACTTCTCCTAATTGTGATTTAATTATACAAGTTATTTTCAGAAAATATCAAAGTAAACACAACTAGCAGCCTACACAAATACATATCATTTACTGAACATCGTGCACATATGACAAAGGACACACATTATTTTTCGGACAAATGTCCCTGAAAAAACCCAATGCGGGAAAACCAGTGCAACAATTTTAAGGGTTTATTATTATTAAGCAGCAGTATTCTGAGTACATAGAGGGTGCCATAATCCGGCTCACCCAACAAATAAAACCTCGGCAACAAAGAAAAATGTGAATTTTACCTCACTGTGCAAGTCCTAGTTGATCCGGATGTGTCACTGGTGAAACCCCAGCTGGCTCTGCGCAGTCTCTACGTTGCCACTGTGTAAGCTTGCGTGGGCCTGGCTGAGGGACTGTGTCACCCTTGCTTTGCGCTGATCAGCTTCTCCCGGAATCATGTTTCAGCCCTGCCGGCTTAGAAACCTCGATCTCCAACTAATTTCAGAGTTTCCCTTGGAGGCTCTGCGTGAGCCCTACGTGGGCCTATGTCACCCTCCTAGGGTCTGCATCACACCCTTTGATGGTTGCGTTGCCTCCACTGCATATTTGTTTCCCTTGCTCTACGTTGTACTCTTTGTCCTCCGACCAATTACTGCATTTTCCCCTCACTGCTTTTCTGATAACTCAGATCTTATCTTCATCCAAGCATTGCTCTGTCAGAGGAATTCAATCTCTTAGATTTTGTGTGTGTTCTCCAACTGACCCCAAGTCTTTCCTTTATACTTTTCTTGTTGACAAATCAACAGTCGTGATCTAATCTCTAATCAATGACTAAGATTACAAGAAGCTTGATGCACGTCACTTAGAAAGTTCTCATCACATGTGTATATTAATTCACTTTAATTTTTCAATTTCCCTAAGTTAGCCTTAGGGTCCCCATTAAAAAATTTAATTATTTGAATATGTTTTACACTAGATGCAATTTCTCCAAACTCTTTCTGGGTCTTGGAGATCTCATGTGTTCTATCCCCTCCACAAAGTTTCAGAGCTAGAGCACATCCAATGCTACCCCAAAATCTCAATAGACCTGACCTTCAAAATATAATTATTTTCACAAATAAAATTTCTTTTAAGAGCTAACTAGATCCTCCTTTGGACACCATCTTCATGGAACAATAATTCTTCCTTTGAGGCTGATTTGTAACAGCCAAGACCAATAAATAATTATTCATTTTTTCTTAAATATTAATCCAAATCCTGGCCACTATAAGGCTGCCTTATACCATTCATTTGGGTATCATGAACACACTTTCAGGGCATCATCTTTGAAGAAGCATATCTCCTCAACCGTGAGGCGTTATGGGGTGTGCTACCTACCATTGGAAACAGCAAGACGAGGACAATCAAATAATGATGGTCTTGTGAGCAAAAACATTGATCTTCCCTATCATTTACCACATCAAAAGCAGGGCTTCTTCTGGCTGCTACTTGGGTTGACATCAATGACAACCAAATTCCAACAATTTTAATCTGGCTTCTTCAATTTGGGAAACTTGTTCATAATCTTGCTTTATTTTAATGAGATATAAAATATCCAAATCCCTATCTGCACCAGCATCTAAGTTTTTATCATTACCTTTAAGCTAATGGCTAGAATTGTCTTTCTTATATTCAAGAAGAATGTTGGAATGGTTTTATTCTGAATTTGGAGTCTTTTCTTCTAGTAGTGCTTTAACTTCTTCAAATGGAGGGCTGGAACTGTCCTCATTTTAAGTGGTCTCATGGTAGTTATTAGGATGTCAAGGGCTATGGAGTTGAGAGAAATCTAGTGGCAAGATGAGATCAAGAAGTAAGCCCTCTTAAGGTCAGTTTGTGTTTTTTGGATTGGGGCAAGAGGCTAGAACCCTAGAAGATAAATTAACCCCTTGTCTAATCAAGACAAATTACGAAACCAAGGGATCACTAGAAAGGATCCCTCCAAAAAGGAAAGACCTTCAACAACAAGAACAACTATTGCATGAAATAAAATTAAAACCCTTGCTAAGGAACTTTAGGGTATGGCATAGCAAGGAGGATTAATGCTTACCCCAAATCAACAAGGAAGAGAGTATGAGGAGCATTGGAGGCCCTCCTTCCAAGTGACAATGTTGCCCTTCAATGTATCGATCTTAGTAACCTTGCAGTAGTTTTGAATAATTACAATAATGCCCTTGAACATATAGCATAAATAACCAAGACAGACAAGTTTCTAAAGTCAAAAACATTCACCACATAGATAAAAACCTTAATACCAAAAATGCGCCAATAAAGATATTTCCATTAAGCTCCAAGGAGAAGAATGCTCTCACAATTCAACCATGAGTACAAATGAAGAAGTTCTCCTTATTTTATAGAGTAAAATCTAACATCCTTTACAACAAAATAATAACATCTTATTTAATTCCTTAGATCTAGCCTAAGAAAGTTAAATCTAACTAACTCCTAAAATCAAGTAGTCTAACACATCATTAGAATAAAGTGGTCAAGCAATATGTACAATGAAAAGATGAATAAAAGCCCCACAAGAGGGGTAGATCCTCCAAATCAAAGATAATGATGGTCCATGGTACCATGTCTATCCTCAAAGTGTGGTGAAGGAATCCCCAAGTCAAAAGATGCCCAACTACTAATCTCAAGAACTGTAATGGCCTCAAGGATAAGGTGGTAAAATTCCAACAAAGGGGTGGATCCATGATAACAGCTCCATAAATCATGCAATGCAACGGTCCAATATCTCCAAATGATGTCCCAAAAGAGTCCCATGGTCATGCCTTGGGTCAAGGGTTTTTCATGAATTAAGGAAGTGACTTTTTAAGTCAAGAATTAACCTCAAAACCACCCAACAGCGATATTGGTGTCCAAGTACCAAGGGGATCGATCCTCAAATCAGATCATTAGTATTCATTATGAGTCATTTAAGTCATGCCCAAATCTCCATAGTTGCCCCTAATGGTTGCCACATTATCATAAGTCACTTAGATGACTCGTCCACATCATCAAATATTCCATGGATGCCACAAGTGCTGTAGGTACAAATAGGCCTTCAAATCAAGTGACAATCAGCTCAATAAAATGACAAAATTAGGACAGTGTTCAAAAGTCCTCCATGTGGCATATGTAGGAGGTGTCTGTGTGTGCAAAATAGCCCCAAAACTGCATCGGGAGGTATGATCAATGCCTCGGACAATGTGCACTGCCTTGGGAAATGTGAAAGTGCCCAAAAGTCAGAATGTTATTAGACCTTTCTGTTTATCAAAAACCCAGTGATAGTGCAAATTTTTTTTCCAGGGGTAGCCCTGCCAGGAGGGGCAACAGAGACAACAGAACACAACCTCAGCAACACCTTTAACTGGCTCCTTCATCAACCTTAAATTTTAGTAGTAGACAATGATGGCATACCTTGTGTTTTTTTTCCATTCCCTCTTGTGCTCCGATCTTGCATGTTGAATCTATAGAGAATACAAAGCTAAAAGCTCATCTTTTTCGTTTACTTTATGCTGATGTTGTGTAAAACACTCCCTTATCTTTATTACCTATCTGCTACTTCTACAGTCGTATAAACTGTTCAGTGATTACTAGTAGACATTGTATAAATATTTCATTTAATTTAACTTGAATGCTATAATGAAACTGTGCCATCAGAACTGAGCACAAACCCATAAGAAACTCATTACCCAAGTAGCCATAAATAATTTCTGTGGTCCAAATGTTAATCTAAATTACTAGCAATCTATTTAGAAAATTGTCAATAAAAGACGTTAACCTTTGCTTTGGATATTTTGACATCAATATTTGTCAAATTATACTTCTAAAATTTTCAATCTATTTAAAATTGCTCTATATGTGCTTGCAGAAAATTATGACCAATATTTGCACACTTCTAAGCATTTATGAACTTCTTCATAGTTTTTCCCTTGCTAGATAGGAACTTGAACAAAGTGATTTTGCATTGTCAAAATTCTGCCACCTCAACCATAATGTTAAACAGTTAAAGCCACACTCCTAGGTAAGGGATGCCTTTTAATTTTATAGATTTTTTATAATAAACATTTGTTTAGAGAGTTTTGTGCCATTCAAATTATTCGATTTTTTATTATCTGCTACGTGGAATAGAATCTCTGTTTGATAACCAATTAGCATACGAGGACTATATTCGACCTTCTTTGAGTATTGGCAAGAAACTATACATCTGACAAACTTGTGATTAATTAATATCAACTGTATGCTGAGAAATTATCATATTTTATTTTGTTCTTTGTAATTAATGCATTCGTTCTGATTTGAAGAGTTCTGTAATTATAGAAGCCTCAGTGTGTGTATTGGTCGACTGCTGACTAACTGCTTTCCTACTTGTGTAGGGCTTCACAAGGAGGATGTGCCATTTTATGAATGCAAATGGGATAATTGTGCTCAATTTAATCCTTAATCTAAGTTTCATGCCTATTCTAATGGAATAAAATATGTATCTTCTAGTAGATTATGTGAAGATAGATCGACATGAAGTTGAACTTCCTTTTTCTTTGTATGTCAGCAGATGGGAAAGATTGTTTTTCCAATCACATAATTGTATACATATGTAACCAACCGTGTACTAAATAGAGTAATCGGACCGTTTCTGATGAAACTCATTAATCCATAGGTATTTCCTTGATGAAATGTGGTCCATTATGCTCTATAATATTATTACCAACATGAAGATATAGTTGTTCCTATTTCTTGATTCTCCTCTCAGAATCAGACATCGATATTCAGGTGCAAGCATTTTTGCGAGTGTTACAAACTTACAAGGCATGTTAGTTAAGCATATCCCAAATTTTAGGAGGTAATTGCTATGGGAGAAGTGAGGTGCTTTTACATCCAAGGGTGCAAGGGATGTCAACTCTCCATTGCTGTAATGCTACTAAATAAAATGAATTTTTTTTACATTGGATGTCAAAGAAAAGCCCATCTAAAAAAATAAATAAATAAAGCTGACACTAAAAGAGCTAGCATAGATTCATATTAACCCAAGTTATTTTGAACATGTAAAGGTTTCCACATGGGTTTTTTCTGATCCCTCTTAGTGCCTAACAGATTCGTGGTTAAAATGGATCTATGTTAGTATATGATGATACACCCACACATGATCATGAAGCTTTATCAAGAAAGAAAACCATTTGTTTGAGCATCCAATAAGGGTGTTTAGGCCCTTGCTGAATTAGCTCACTTGGACACCTGTGGTAAAAGAATTGGTCTTACATGGGAGTATATACTTCAGTTGTCTAGGGTGTTTTTTATCTTGTTGCTGGTTTTAGAATGATCGTGATTTAGATGCATGTCTAAGATTATAGAGTTTTATTGGCCATATTTGAATCTTTCTAACCCAGTTTATATTTTTTATTTAGAATATTGTCATGACTGAGAAAGATATAGCAACAACGTTGCAAAGATAATTAGACTGTACTAGCTTAATTTTACTGGTAGCAGTCGTTATGCTTATGGGGTCTGTTTGATAAAGAATATGCGTAAAAGGTTTAGTTTATGATATTCTGTGGTTAGTCAGCAATTTGACTATAAAGGCTGCACTTTAAAGAAATAAAAGAGCCATGGGCCATGGGTACATTTTTTAACATGTCTGACTGTGCCTATGAAGTTATTAGACTCTACATATTTCAAAATGTCTGTCACATGCTCACCTCAGTTAGCAGATAGGCCAAAAGTTGTGGACCATGCTTCATCCTTCTTACTGATGCCCAAAGACTCTTCGTCTGGGTTGGACTGTGGGTCGTCTTTGAGGCTGATTTAGTGGTAATTTACGTTCTTGGCTCACTGTCCATCAGAGATCCAACTGATGTGCTCCAACTTTTCCAATCAGCCTTTCTGAAACAACTCACCAACAAGAGCCTCTAAATATTTTCCAAATTACTTTAATCCCCATAATCTCCTCAACAATTTTAACACTGAGCAGTATTCTGGCAATTTGCAAACCGGGAGTTCTGGACCTATAATCAAGTGATCTCTCATCATTATTGGTTAATGTGGAGTGTGTTTTATCTTTCATCTGAAAAGGTGTTTGTTTTCTTTAGTCGTTACTACCATATATAGACTAGAAATCAACATATTTTTTCAATGAATCATTTATTTAGATTAACTCAAAAAAAGTTCGAACTCTCTTTGAGCAGATTGTGATTTATGGATAGGTGCAGTGATTCACGTATTGGTGTGTATGTGTTATATTTATTTTTTTGCACAACACATTGTGTCAAGGGCAATGGGGTTGTGTGAAAAAAAAATGGGGTGGTTTTTTGCAGTCATTTTTTGTAGTTTTTAGTGTAGTTTTTCCCTCAAGCAGTTTTGCAGTTTTTTAGTGCATGGTGGTTTTGTCCATGGTTTTATAATTTTGGTTAAGGAACTATAGTTGTATTCTAATCCATAGAACTGGATTGGTGGTTTATGAATGCCACAAAATATATATATATATATATATATATATATATATATATATATATATATATATTGTATTGTAATGTTATACAGTAGAATATATTGAAAATTCTTGCTGGTTTTCATAAAATCATTGTTAATATGTGTTTGCCATAGCTGATGTTATGCCCAAAATTTGAACTTCACATTGCACATTGTCGAAAATGTTTGTCTTTAGTGGAAATGATAATATAGTCATTTGCATCCATCTATTGAGATGAAATCTTAGATTTATCGCCCCAAGGAGTGTTGTACAATTCAATATGGGGAGATGTTATAGCAAAGTGTTAAATCAAAATTGTAATGATAATAAAGCATAATGTCAGCTTAACTAAAAAGGTAATAAAAAATGATAACAGTAATAAGAAATTTACTCAATTCAATGTGTTACATTGCAATTATGTTTTATTAATAGATTTACAAACAACTTTTTCAGGAAAAAAAATCATAATATGCATATCACATTAAAAATTTAAAAAATAAAGGAAAATATGTCAAAGAAAAATGCTATACGCATATGTATGTAGCTATATATATTACTAGGATTTTAATAGAATTGGAAATTATAATATTCAAAATGAAGCAAAAACATCAGAAATTTCTTTAGAGACCTTTAGAAAAATATTGTAACATACCCCCTACTAACGCTAACCCCAACTAAGGGTAGGAGGCAATTACTATGATGACCAAACTCCCATTGTCGATCTTTTACAACTTCTTCAAAGCGTAAATAGATAGCATTGTTGTGTTTGTCTTATCAATACCTTTCTAACGATATAAAATTTGCTTTGATCTAACTTTTGGATCGAAAGATACAGTCGATTAAAGATTGGTCTATCCTATAATGCCATGTCATCTGTACCCCATACTAACCCTAACCCTAGCTAAGGGTAGAAGGAGGTAGTTACAAAGACCTTGAGTTGAAGCATCTTTTTGGGGAAAGGTTTTGGCACATCTTTTGAAGGGTTTTTGGCATTATTTTTGGAAATGGTTTTTGGTTGTTTAAGGTTTGTTTTAAAAACAACGTACTAGAAGTTTTAGGTCAAATTTCAAGCATGTTTGAAAGTTGAGATCATGCCAAGTTTGAAGGTCGAGTCCTAGCTTGGTTAGAGACCCTTTTGTTGCACAATTTTAAGGGCAAGTTCTGATTTGATTTTGAAGTTGGTCGAGCTTTGTCGAAGGTTGTTTTCAAGTATGTTTCTGGACGCCAAACTATAGCATTGTAGAAGGCCGAATTTAGTGTACAGTGTAAAAGGAGGTCAAGCCCTAATTCACTTTTGCATAATTATTTTTAAGCCCAAAATCAGGACTGAAATTTTGAAGAGGTAGAGGTCTATTTAAGGTGTGACAACAGTGTTAAGGGAGTTGTTAGTTGAGTTCTATTGATTGTCGAAGTTGTTAAGGAAGCCCTACAAGAGGTTAGAACCTACACTTAATTCCCTTCCTTCGCAAATTGTCGACGTTAATCTGTTCAGGATCAATTGGACTCAAGATAACTATGGCAGAAGAACAAGGTGACCAGGTTGAAGGATAAAGAAGGGAAAGTGGTTATGATTAGTCTTGAAGGTGCAAACCTAAGGGTGGCATGGTAGGGGGACAACCCAACTAAAGAAAGTGAATATATTATGAGAATTGATGTTGATAGGTTCAAGGAACAAATTAAGGGAATACGTTGGTGTTAATAAATTGTTGATTTGGTGCTCAATTGAGGAGATTGGAGTCTTTTGAAGGTTGGTGTCGAGTTGGATCTTAGCTACAGGATTGAAATCTCTTGTAGGTTGGTGCCTACGAAAGTTGTAAGTTGGTGATTATTGAGAATCAATGTCCTCATCTTCTTGGTAGGTTGGAACCTACATTTTTTGTAAATTGGTCCTTAAAGAGGATTTGTGTCCTCACCAATGGTTGTAATAAATTGAAGATTATTTTCAAGTGTTTCTACTTGATGTTTTTGACTTGCACCTTTGATCTCTATAAATGATTAATTTTGTGATGTGAATTCAATTTCAAGATAATGAAAAATGTTAAAAATAATGAAATATTGAAAATATTGATTCACTCCCCTTCTTAGTATTTCCAACAAGGTGTTCTCAATGGAGATCTTATTGTTTACCCAATCAATTAGAAGTTTTAAGTCCCCCTTGGTTTGAAGTGATTTAACATTTTTTAGAGTTGCCACTTCTAGTTGAGTGTGAAGGATTATGGATTCTACTTAATTATTGGTGCTTCTATTAGGGGCATATTTGGCATACACGAGAGGATTGGGGAAGAAAGAGAACCACACCCACTCCACACCTTGGAGGAATTCCTTGGGAAGCACCATCAAAAAATCCATATGGAGTACTTGGTCTGAGTGGAGGCATAATTGGGACTTTGCATATCAGATACTTAGTCTCCACTTTGTACTCCTAATGGAGTTTTGTAACCAGACCTGAGGTGACTTTTGTAAGAATGTCCCTATAGTTGAAAACGTTGTTGTTCCCAGCCCACCATATGCAATTTATAAGGATGCAACGAAATCCTCTGAAGAATTCAAAGTCTTTATTGCTTTTCTAGGCTTTAAAATTGTCCTCCAGTCTTGTTCTTATCATTTACCTTATATGTCTAGTTCATAAAAGGTAAAATTTGTGACTTATCCTATATAGGAGCAAGAGAGAAACAAGCGAGTGATTTTCTCGCTTGATGATTTGCACAAAGGGAAAATACTCGGTCCTTGTCATCCTCATTTGTTAAGATTATCCCAAGTGAGAATTTTGTTGGATAAATCCAGTGAAAATGTAATTTTGCTTTTCAATGAAGCATGTAATTTCCATATATGATCCCACCACCAACATTTGGGGTCTATTAGTTGTGAAAATTCCTACACTGGAATCTTATTGCAGCAACTGGAAAATATTCATCTAACTGTTAACATTTACTTAACAATTTATTTGCAATTAACTACGGAAAACACTGAATACATCACACTACAACCCTCACTTAAAAAAACTGCAGAAATTAAATGTAGAAACAAGATCTGAGCAAGAAAAGAAATAACACACAAGTGACATTGTTGTTTTTGGACTAAGTCCCCACAAAAAACCCAATGTGGAAAAACTGGCGCAGCAGCTGAGGGTTTATTTATTATGCAGTAATTTTGAATACAATTTGGGATGCCTTGTTGGCAATTCTCATAGAGAATCTTACTGACAAAGATCTAGTGAGATTACCTCACACTGGCAAAGGAAGCCCAAACTGGCCAAAACCGCGAACTGACAAGCCCTCCACTACCTCTGTGCAGTCTCTGCACATTAACTGCGTAGTCTTTGCGTCACTTTGTGTGGGAATTGCGTCATTGTTGCTTGTTGGCTCTTTTGTTGGCTAGATCTAACCCTCTGACCTCTCTTGGTCTCACACCCCGGCTCTCTGGCACTGGATCTGATTGATCCTTAGCTGAATCATGGACTTCCTCAAGGCTACTGTGTTGCCTCTGTTGGATCTGTGTAGGATCTGCATAGCTGCTACACTGCCTCTCTACGTACTTCTCTATGTCTTCTCTGCAGTGTATTCCTAGATCAGGAAAAATCTTCAACCGACAATTATCTCTACCACTCTCTACAAAAATCTTCTCGATCGATTTTCTCCCTGAGCACTCTTCACTAAAGAATTTAAATCTCTAGATTTTCTCTCTCTATGTATCTTCCAAATGATCCATCAAGTCCTTATAATATTCTCGTTGAGAATTCACCGGTCAAGATTAAATCTTTAATCAATGACTAAGATTAACTTGCCTTGATCTCTGAATTTTCTAGAAGATTCACACTTTGTTTTAATTAATATCCATTAATTATTTTAATTTCCTAAGTTTATACTTAGGGTCCCATTAAAAATAATTAATTATTTCCATAAAACATCATCTGTGTGGAATTTTCCAAAATCCTTTCTGGGTTCTTTGGAATACATGTGCCTAAGCCTCCCTGCAAATTTTGAGACTTAGATCACATCCGATGCTACCACAAATCAACACTCCCTCTTAGCGAGGAATGTCCTCTAGCAATACAACCATATGAAGTATTGCTCTGATTTTGCAACATTTCCCTCTACGTTGCTAATGTTTGACATTGTTCCCCACCAACACTACGTTGTTGCATTCGTGTTGTTGACCCTGCATGTTGTTGACAACTACTACTGTATTGCAACTCTATTGCTTACTGCAACAGAAAAGCATCCAAAACTGAACTAAGTGTTCAGTAAGATACATTTCGTGCTGAAGATCTTGAAGTAGTCTATGTGTTGTCCCTTTGAAGAATTTGTGTTGTTGTTGACATTGCATTGTGTCTTACTGCATTGTTGCCAACCTTGCTCTGCGTTGCTCAATCTCTGGCGCTCTCTATCCAATGCGTTGTCGCTTCTACACTCCTCTGCACCAAGTAAAACTTGTCCATCTTGCTACCTCTGATTTGGGCTCCGGTAGCAAGGTGATGATCCTAGAGGTGGACTCCTAAGGATATTGCCCAGTCTGCAGTTCTGCTGAACTGTAGCTCTAGATCACCCCAATGCTCCCCTGGCGATATATGGGAAATCATGGCGAATTCCTCCTCTATCTTCATAGTTGTAGCCGGCGGATCATGCTTCTCATCTTTGTTCTTCTTCTTGAGAGGACACTGTGTGGCATAATTTCCCATCTGGCCACACCGGAAGCACTTGATCTTTGATATATCCTTCTTTCGTCTCCGTTGCTCCTATTGCACCTTTGATGTAAGGGCTACATTCGCCTCATCCTCCTTGGGCTTCAACCCACTACTGTTGTTGCCATCAAGTTTGCGCTTGAGTAGATCTCTCCTCATCTCTTCTTGTTGAAGTGTTGCCCACATTGCTTCCCAATCCGGTAACTTCTCTCTACCAAGGATGCTCTGGACAAAGACCTGATAGTCTTCGGACATAGAATTTAAGGTCAACCTGACCATCTTTGTGGCCTGAGGAGCTGATCCCACAGCTGCTATCTGATCTCGGTTCTCCTGAAGTCTAGACAGGAACGGATCAATGCACTCTCCCTTATGCATCTGGGTAGTTTGCATCTTCTCCTCCAAAAATATCTTCCTCTGCTCGGAAGACCCCTGATATAGCATGGCCAATGCATCCCACATTTCCTTGGTTGTCTTTTTTCCAAAAATTGTGTGAAACAATATGATCCTTCACTCTGTTAAGGATCAATGATTTGGCTTTAGCCATGTTCTTCTTGAAGGCTCTCAATGGTGCGACATTTACCGGTTCATCCAATGTAGTGTCGATAAAGGTCTTGAGGTCATGTTCATCTAGAAGGAAGGATATCTTTGCCTTCCAGATTACGTAGTTGGAGGCACCCTCCAACCGATCTTGTTCACGCAATCCATTGGTTGCCATCTCACCCAATCATTGTCGATTTGCTGCCTCTAACCCTTTGCGCAACTAGCTCTACGCACTCCCTACTTGAGAAAGCCAAATAAAACACGGTCTATGTTGTTTTTGCATGGGAAATCATAGATTCTTGGGCAAGAAACTCTCTGAGGTCAGAAATCCCTAAATGTGTCTTCGGCTACTTTCTTCTGACACTTTCTGCACCAACAATCACTGCTACACAGAAACTGCGTCCCACCATCTGCTAATTTGTGTTTAATATGTTGTGATGCTCCCTCTTCCTCTGCAAACCGCAATCTAGAAAATCCTACCTCTTTGTCAGCTCACTTAGAGAGAGATTTCCTTGCAGATCTGGCCCTCCTAGCTTGGACTGCACAATCACTGGGGAGATTGATATGATGCTTACGCAATTCTTTGATCCCAAACTTCTTCTTCAACACTGTATCTACTGGATTTTCTCTCTTTCTCCTCTTGCACTACTAAACAAGCTCTGATACCATGTGAAAATCCTACACTGGAATCATATTGCAACAACTGGAAAATATTCACCTAATTGTTTACTTTTACTTAACAATTTATTTGCAGTTAACTATGACAAACACTGAATACATCACACTGCAACCCTCACTTAAAAAAATTGCGGAAATTAAATCCATAAACAAGATCTTATCAAGAAAATAAATAACACACAAGTGACACCGTTGTTTTTTGACTAAATCCTTGGAAAAAACCCAATGCGGGAAAAATGGTGCAATAGTTGAGGGTTTGTTTATAATGCAGTAATTCTAAATACAATCTGGGATTCCTTGCTGACAATCCTCAAAGAGAATCTGACTGATAAAGAGCTAGTGAGATTACCTCACACTGATACTAGAAGCCCAAATTGGCCAAACCCCGAACTGACAAGCCCTCCACTACCTATGTGCAATCACTGTGCGGTCTCTGCATCACTTTGAGTGGGGATTGTGTCATTGTTGCTTATTGGCTCTTCTACTAGCTAGATCTGACCCTCTGGCCTCTCTCGGTCTCACACCCCGGCTCTCTGGCACTGGATCTGACTGATCCTTAGCTGAATCACGGACTTCATCAAGGCTACTATGTTGGCTCTGCGTAGCTACTACGTTGCCTCTCTACGTAATGCTCTCTGTCTTCTCTGCGGTGTATTCCCGACTCAAGAAAATCTCCAACCAGAAATTATCTCTGCCCCTCTCTGCAAAAATCTTCTCGATCGATTTTCTCCCTGAGCACTACTCACTAAATAATTTTGATCTCTATATTTTCTCTCCTGATGTATCTTTCAAATGATCCATCAATTCCTTATAATATTCTCATTGAGACTTCAATGGCCGAGATTAAATCGTTAATCAACAGTTAAGATTAACTTGATTTGATCTCTAACTTTTATATAAGATTCACACTCTGTTTTAATTAATATCCATTAATTATTTTAATTTCCTAAATTTAGACTTAGGGTCCCATTAAAAATAATTAATTATTTCCATAAAACATAATCTGAGTGGAAGTTTCCAAAATACTTTCAAGGTTCTTTGGACTACATGTGCCTAATCCTCCCTACGAAATTTGAGACTTAGAGTACATGCAATGCTACCACAAATCAACATTAGTTGTTGCTCAAGGTGTGCTTTGTATCCCAATTTTGCTATGAAGTCCTATTCTGGGGGTTCTTTGACCATACTAGGTCAAATTAGAGAATTTTGACGTAAAAAATGGGTCTCAAAACCAAAATGTACAACAAAAATCAACTTTATAAGAACTAGTAGGATTCAATATGATGATGTCAACCATGGGGGATGATCACCATTTTTGGAGTTAAAAGGTAAAAATTAAAAAATTAAAACTATTTTTTCAACTCATATTTTCAACTTATCTCCCTATGATTTTACTCAAACGAATGGAAGCACTTGTTGGATGTAGAAATTACTTTTTTATCGAAGGAGTACCCGTGTTTCATACTTTCGACAGACCCTACTACTGTGTAGTAGGGTCCATCGAAAGTATGCAACATGGGTACTCCTTAGATGCAAAATTAATTTATGCATCCAACGAGTGCTCCCGCTCAAAATTTGAGTAAAATCGTAGGGAGATAAGTTGAAAATAGGAGTTGAAAAAGTATTTTTTCTTTTTTCCCTCCATAACTTGATTAGGTAATCTAATCTTATTTTATTATTTCCAGTGTTATTTTATAATATTCCTTAGGAGACCCATTTTGGACCTCAAAATTTCTCTAATGTCTTATGCACCATCCTTCAACTTGATGAAGTTGGTTGTTAGAATTTTGATGTAGTTTTTCCATTCATCGACTTCATGACCTGTAAGGTTTAGGTTAGTAGCATGTTTTTACCCTGCTACACCCCATTCTTGTGAATATTGAACCTTGGCATTCGCAAGTGTGGATACTCTTGAGTTGTGTAGTCAATCAATGAGGAAGTTAGATAGGGCACAATCTTCCACTACTTTGAGCTAAGCATCAAGGCCCAATTTTATCTTTTGTCTATTTCCAATTCACCAGATTTCCAAGAGCCAATGAGAGGGAAGGTTAGAACTAGGGCTTTCTAGGTGTTAGATCCTTTGGGGGATTTTCCTGGAAGATGAAACCAATTTGAAGAGGAGGTGTGAGGAAGATACTCTAAGTGTTACCTCAAAAAGATGTGTTGTGTGCTAGTCTCATGAAGCTTATGGTTGCCAAAGCCTTGCTAAATGTGTATATGTTCTTGAAACCCTAGCCTCCCAAGGGTTTGGGTAAAGCTAGCTTGTCCCATTTAACAAGTGGGGTACCTCCAACAAATTTATTCCTTTACCAAAGGAATTAGAAGCAAGCTTTCTTGATTTTTGTAAGGATGCCCTTCTGAACATATGAGATTAAGCACCAATAAGTCGGGATGGTTTCCAGGACAAACTTGATAAAAATTACTCGGCCCCATTGAGAAAGGATTTTGTTATCCCATAAATTAATTTGACTGTCTACCTTTTGAAATAACCAAATTCAATCTGCAAACGGATACCTTAGAGGCTTAAGGAAGAAGTTGGGGTATTTAAAATCGTTGTCCAATGAAGTGATAGGGAGGGGAAGAGTTGATTAAGATTAAGAATATTTGGGGCAGGAAGTAGGTATGGGATAAGATGGGATTTGGTGGGGTTGATTTGCATACCAAAATCTTAACAAAAGAGGGAAAGAGAGTCTTTTACAACAAGGAAAGATTCATGAGATCCATTTGAAAAAATGATGATGTTGTCAATGAGAGGAGGTGAGTGATCTACTGGAGCGAATCCACTTCAATTCCTTTGATATTATTTTTAGATTTGGATTCCCTGATTATGATACTAAGGGCCTTATCCACATGAAGGAATTAAAAAGGGGAAAGGGGACAAACTTATCGTAGACCTTGGGAGGCTTTGAAGTCATGGGAAGGATAGACGTTGATTATAACGACGAAGTAAGCAAATTGCAGACACCCCATGATCTAATTGATGGTCTTGAGCCTCATACCAAGCTTGTGAAGGGTTAAACGTTGGAAGGTTTTATTACCTATGTTCAAGGCCTCTAAAATATTCATATTGAGAGCAAGGGCAGAGAGCTTGATTTAATGAAATGAAGGATATCTAGTGCAATAGAGATTGCACCAAGAACCCGAATTGGTCGTAAGAGATGAAATTGTTTAAAATGGGTTTAATGCACTAGAATATGACTCTGGAAATTATCTTACAAATAATAATGCAACAAGATATAGGTCTAAAATCATCAAATTTTGCCTCAACTTGCTTTTTTAGGAATGAGAGCTAGAAAAGTGGAGTTTAATGCTTGTAATATTCTCCCTGAACGCTGATATTACTACACCACCTTGAGTAAATCATCCTTTATTAGGTCTTAGAAGTCCATGTATAATTTGACTAATAGTCCATTCGACCTTGGGATCTTTCCTCTTTGCGTGGAGGATAAAGAAAAAATAATTTAGTTTTCATTATTCCTCTTTCAATGCTAGGTTCATTTATTTTATTATGAAAGGTTGAAATTTGGTAACAGACTCTAGGATTTCCCTAATGGGACATCTTGGAGGATCCTTAAAAAGTGGCTTGAAGTTTCTGAATCCCTCTAATGCTTTACCTTAAAAAGGGTGTGTAATTGAACCATCAAGTTTCTCTATCTCCCAAATGGATTTTTTGCTTCTTTTAAAGGAGGCAAAGTGGTGAAAATACTTAGAGTTGTTGTATCCATCTTTAATCCATGTGGCTTTTCTTTTTAGCTTATGCTCCATATCAAGTTTTTTTAATTCTAAGGACCTTATGGAGGAGAGATTTTTGTTATATGTAAGGTCAAGAGGAGATTCATAGAGGGAGCTTATCTCTGGTTCAGCCTTGAGCCTCTCTTATTTTTTTTATGTAAGTAGAGGACCAAATATTGGAGGGAGATTTAAGATCAATTGTATTGGATGCAAATTGAGCCATGAAGTGGTCTGAGGAAGAGGCCTGGAGATATGTCCAAGTCTCTTTGACTAGAGATTGGAATATTTCTTCAGAGAACCAAGAGTGATTGTAAAGAAATGGAATCAGATGTTTTTGGTGTCTCTGACAAGTCTAAGAAAGATAAGGAGATGATCAAAGACCACTCCTGAGGAAATCCAAGAATGGGTGACAATTTGTGAGTTATAAAAATCAGATGAGATAAGAAATCAATGGAGCCTTTTAGAGACTAATTCATCTCTAATATGAAAATTTATCCATGTGGGAGTGATCTTGAGGGGTCCACATCCACCAATAATGTTGAGGAAATAGAGAAGAGAAGAATCTATTGAGAGGATTAGCCCTTGAGGAGGATCCGAAAATTTCTCTGTGAGAAATGATAAGATTTAGATCTCCTCTAATAATTGAGAAATAATTTGAAAATATCCAGAGCCAGAATGTTCTTCCCATAAATCCTTGCACTCTTAAGTATCGAAAGTAAGTGTTTACAATGGATAATATGCGGTCTAATTCCTTTGCCTCCAAGGAGATTGTAATAGCCGAGATAATAGAGGAGTTGATGACATGTATGTGCGGGATTTAGCCCATTAGTAACCCACTTGAAAGGCCATCAACATCCAAGGTGGTGAACCACCAATCCTTCAACGATGGTTTTATCACAACTTTGGCTTTGGGGCCTTCAATCATGGTTTCTTAGATATAGCATCGGGTTTATGAAGTTGGAACAAAATTTGAGGTCTAAGATTTTTGGGGCATCCCCCATCCCCCTTATAATTTTATGAGAGAATGATCATGTAAAAAATATTCCAGATTCATCCCATCCATTTGGATTTAGAATCGGCATTTCGAACCCTCCACTTGGGTTATATATCCTGATGATAAACCCCAGTGGAGGGTTCGAAACGTCGATTCTAAATAAAAATGGATGGGATGAATCCGGAATATTTATTACAACAATCTAACAATCCCATAAGCCTAAAATCATAAAAGAATGATCATGACTGAAGGGGGTGGGGGTATGGGATGGGAGGGATTTTCCTGCTCTAAGGGCCCTGGTCATGGTGGATTGTTTTCCATGAATAATGTGAAGAACGACTTTCTAATGTGATCTGAGTAGGAGATACTTGCAACCCACCGGGTTTAAAAGGATGGGATCTAAATTCATTCCTCCCATGGAGGGAGAGGCTTCATTAAGTTTGATCTAGGGGCAATTTTTGCAATTTTTCCAAGATGCAAGGGGATTTATGACCTTCGCAAGAGGAAGTGGTGAGGAAGAGGGAATGTATGCAGGGGGTTTATAACAAGGATGACACTCTATAATGGGGGGAGGAATTGGATCAGGGGTGGGGGAAGGGGAAAGAAGAGGGATTTTGGGGAACCAATGTTAAAGAGGGAGGGGTAGTAGTTTTAGAGGACGGGGTAGGGTGTGGGAAAAGGGAATCAAGGGAGGAGTGGAAGATAATAAATGGTGAGAGTTATAAACCAAATCATAGGAACACGTAATTGAGGAAATAGAATGTTCAACGGAGGGTTTTAATTGCTTACCAGGGGAAAAATTTGTCGAAGAAGGCTCTGGACAATTGGAAGGTTCCATGTTAGAATATACAGTGAAAGCTAAGTTGGTCTGTGCAGTTTTAAAAATTGTCTTTTCTCCAACCTTGAGCATAGTCATAGTTGCACTTTTTCTCCAGGCTCATTTATCCTCTAGTGGAAGGTGTCCAAATCTAGTGCATCGTACTTTGATGTGTCATGTCGACTGACACTTGAAGCATCAGAAGGGGAGCTTCCAATAGTCCAATTTTTGTGTCCAAGTGAGAGAGCCAAATGATATTTGAATTCCCCCCTAGTAAACCCCTACTAAAATCCACTTCCACCTACATTCATAGCCATCATCTATCTAGTTTATGATCCCAATATTTTTTGAACTTCAAAAGTCTTCCAATTTTGTTTCCTATTGCTTCCAGTACCATTTCATACTAGAATATGACTAGGAGGCCTAGAAGAATCGCCTAATTTTTTTCTTGAAGACAGATTAGGAAGCGGTTTCAAAATTCATTGTCAATTTTTTCAATGAAAGTTCTGATAGACCCCAACTCCATTATCGAACCTTAATATTGTTAAGTATTCTTCCAAGGAAAGATGAAAGCTACCCATTAGCTTACTGGTAGATGAGTAGCAGGTGAATAAACCAAAATGAGTTTCCAATTGTTGTGTAACCAGGCTTCCATAACCTTCCTCAAAGAGTTTTTTCCCCAAAACTTGTCTAGTATAACTTTCCCAAATTTGGGAGGGTTGAGCCTCTATCAAGGGTCTGTGAGGGAGAGCACCAAACTGGGACGAGGGAGAGGGAGGAGTGATGCAGAGTGAACAGAGGAGGAACTAGAATTTTGGGTGGAAAGGCATGGTTTGGAGGAGGAGAGAGAAGGTGGAGAAAGAGGATTTCCAGCCAATGAGGGGGAGAGTAAGTGTGCACGAGAGGGCGAGGATCTTGAATGAAATGAAGGTTATTGGATCAACAATTTGTGTGGTGCGAGTTGCAAAGTGGAGGCAGATGGGATACTAGATTCTAATACTAATGTGGTGAGACAAGCCCAATCGTACTCATATTGTATACGAAACAATTGCCAGCTATCAAATAAATATGCCATTTCCTGCTCTAGCTCCATCAGCAATGTGGGGAATAGTAATGTCAATGAAGGAGCGAGAAATTTAACCCAAGGGGGGAGGCGATGAGAGGGAAATGGAAAGATAGAGGGGGGGGCAGTGTCAAACACTATCGAGAGGGGAAAAAGAGGGAGAGGCTTCAAGTCTGCAGTGGGAATCTTGAGGCCTAACCATGTAGGAATGCTAGTGTAAAATGAAAAACCCCGAAGCCACAAAGCCCTCTAGACCTTCAAATCAAAACCAAAATAAAAATATTTCCATGTATATAGAGATTTGAAATATATATCTTTGTATGTATGTATGTATTGGTTGTGGTTCACGGAATCTAAATATCAATGACCGATGCATCCACGGTAATGCATCTTCTAGGCAGATCCACTTGAAGGGCTCACTTCCCACCAACTCAACCACGGACCCTAACCCTGAGAGAGTCGAGGAGAATTGAACTTGCGACCTCCCAATAGTGAGGTGCTTTAACAACAAAGTACTTGACCAATTGAGCAAACTCTCGAGGCTATATATATATATATATATATCAAAACAATAATGATTAATATTCATAACCATAATATTTCATAATTTCACGTTTAAATTTAAATAATGAACATATAAAAAATTAATACTTCCAATATATATATATATATATAACAAAAAATTTATAAAACATATCAAAGAATAATGCCATTCACATATAACATATATATAAAGATTTTAATAAAACTAAAAATAATATTATTTCTATATGTTATGAACACGCATATAGAATAATACAAATAACGAATAATATAAATAATAATAATGAAAAGATGTCTCAAAAAGACATAACTCCTTAGAAAAAGGCACTCAAACCTAATATTTATAGGAGTTCCATAATCATAGAACCCTAACTACAAAATCCAGGCTCCATGTGCTTGTTAGATACAATCAAGAGCATTTAATTAACCATACCACATACTAGTTTAAAACATAACCACACTTTGTTCGGATCATGAACCAAGTTCAACGAACTCAAGTCATAAGGACGTAAATGATTAAAAAAAACAGGTTGATGTAACCAGATCTCAACATACAGCGTTACTTCAAATCAAGGTTCTCATAAAATAGATCTCAAAGTGCATATTCAAATACTATAACATATCAAGAATAGAACTGCTCAAACCTCCCAGATTTCTTAATAAATTATGTGTTGAATTATGCACAAAATTGATTTAGGTCTTCGTTGGCAAAGGGGTTACACAGAGGGGAACTCTGTAGCAATGCATGGAGCAATTGATCTATAAACTGAAGAAGCAATGTCAGTTGTACAGTATAGCAGTAGTGGTTCAAAGTGACCACATATAGGATTATGGTTATGCAACAAAATATTGAATTGATAACCACGAAAATGTTGGTTGAAATGAAGAAATCGTTGTCCATTTGTTAATAGCCAAATATTTACTGGAACTTGCGACATACAAAAAGTGTTGTCCCATAAGTTGACTCTCTTTAATCAATAGTAGCAGAAGCAGGTGTAGCTAATCCTTCCAAATATGTTTCTACACTGGTAACCCGGTGGAGATCTTCAAGGTATTCATAATTTAATTCAGTATGTAGTGATTTATAAAGCAACAACATTGACAGAAATGAGTCACATTTCCTTTCGTATTTCAATTGATGTACAACGGAAGTGAAGGAAGACAGAAAATGAATCAAAAATACAATCTCTTAGGTGGTAGAAGAAGTGTTGCAACCTATATAGGTGAAACATGGATAATTTCTGATCAATTTCTTGGAGATGTGACTCCTGTAAGGCAAAAGAATTTTTTGTTGCCATATATCTCACTGACCAGGTAATGCAAGTTGTATAATTCAATTTTTTTGCAAATTCCAAAAAGCATAGTTCACTCTAAATATTGAACTAGCAAGTTCTATTAAATATAACTATGGAACTTGTTATGTAAGATGCAGTTTGTTGGGTTTGTTCATGATTTCTTTTATGACAATAGAACAATATTGAGTAGTTTTCTCTACGAAAAAGCACATGAAGAACAAGCTATAAGTAAATAAAAAGAGATTTTATTGTTTGCATATGTTCAAATACTATTAAACAGGGAAAAATAACCCAAAGCGCCAATATACTATGTTAAAACTATATTGTTCTTTTTTTTCAATGATATGTTAGGCAATGAAGTCATTGGATATATATAAAAAATAAGAAGAGTATATAGATTCAAGATATGTTATTATGAATTATCTAGGAAAAAATAGTTTCCACCATAAAACAAGTCTACAGCTTTCTAATGACAACACACCACACATGGTAAAATCAACAAATGCATCTAGTTGTGCAACAAAAGGTTCACTATTTCCAAATATATTCTTTTGCATGTGTGTACATTCATGTTGAAGATAATGGAGAATACTATATTAATGTGAGTTGGTTCACGAGACCTTAGGATAGGAATTAGTTTCTATTTCTTAGGGTATGGTTCTAACTCCCCTATATCCATGTATGTTATATAATGCTTGATTTGTATTGAGAATGTAGAGCGTTCTGTAGAGTCAGACTCTCCTGGTTCAGACTCTCTTTTGTAGAGCTGACCAGTGGGTTTTTTATTTTATTAATTCAACATCACATTTTGTCATGGTATCAGAGCTCCAGGGTTGAATCATAGTCGGAGTGTTGTGATCCCTATGAGTATCTAGGTGGCAAAGGAGAAGCCCCTGATGACCGAGTGGAAAAAAAAATTTCTCAAGCTTTAAGCGGATCAGCACGTTTTTTTAGGAACAGTCGCGTCGATCATCGCGGTTCCTACAACAAAAATCGCGTCATCGTCGCGGAATTAAGCTGAACACATGCACCGATCAGAGGAAGACTTATTGAGTTTCATTTCTGGCGCGATCGTCGCGGAAATTGTGTCAGTAAGTGCACCAAGGAGATCTGAAGTAGATCTGAGCCAATGGACACCACTGATGAAGGAAGAAATCCAGTGAAAGGTCGTCGATGAAGGGATCCGATGAAATTTCGTCGATGAAGGAAGAGATCTGAAGTAGATATTGCTAGTGCAGAGGATTTGAGAGCATGTCGCACAACGTGCAAAACAACCTGTTGGATTGATCAAAAATCAAGTAGATCTGTATCGTAACATTGCTTTTTGTAAGGATCTGGAGTACATCTATCATTTTTTTTTCCTGTCAACTATTTTTTGAATCATCAAGATGAATAATCAAATAATCAAAGCATACTTGAATGAGAGCAACAAGCTTGATGGCTCCAATTACTCAAATTGGAAATTCAAGATGCAGACTGTGCTAGAAGCGCAGAGTGCTTGGATGATTGCAAATGGCATGAGTCAAAGCCAACAGCAGGATCCCCCACGACCCAAGATTGGGAGAAGAGAGAGGTAAAAGAAAAGATGTTGTTGAAGATGTCAGTGAAAGACTGCATCATACCGCATATCAAATAATGCAAATCAGCAAGCGAAATTTGGACAGTATTGAAGGATTTGTATGAGATCAAGAATACAAATCGTCTTATGTTTTTGAAGAGAAAGATTCTATCCATAAAGATGGAGGAGAATGAAACATTTGCTTCTTTCATATCCCAGATCAAGGATCTGAAGAACAAATTGGCATATATCAACGAAATTGTAGCAGATGCAGATTTGGTCACGATTACCATGAATGGATTCAAGATATGTTATTATGAATTATCTAGGAAAAAATAGTTTCCACCATAAAACAAGTCTACAACTTCTAATGACAACACACCACACATGGTAAAATCAACAAATGCATCTAGTCATGCAACAAAAGGTTCACTATTTCCAAATATCTACTTTTGCATATGTGTACATTCAAACAAACAAATAAAAATTCAATTAGTTTCAGCCAAATAATTCTAATTTCCCCACTATTTGGTCTTTAATGAACCTTTATTAATTCCAAGTGTCAAAACCAAAATAATTAATTTGATATTGACCTACATATGTACATGGAGAAGAAGCATGACCTCTGGTCCATTAACACATCTATCTTTTAAACTTCATAGGTAGGTATGTTGCATGTCTACATTTGACATCACTTAAATATCATTTGCATTTCATAGCACACATTGAATGTAATAACCGAAAAAATATGTAGCAAAACAAGCTACATGCAATTTACCTATTGCCACTTTTGCATTCAGAGTGTTCACCATTGGTGTTCTTGTTTGCTTCAATCTTACAACTCATTATGTGACTATTAGTCTCATTGTCTCCCAATAACTATGGAAGCAATTCCAGTCATTGTATCACAAGACATTCCATTACTCCAAAAAAATAAAATTTGCATATGATTGTTTGCAATTGAACTTCACTTAAACTAGTGGAGTAAAGCCAACTTCATTATGACATCAATGGAAACAGAAATGTAGCTTCCTAAAAAGTTCTCCTATTTAAATATTTTTGAGTGTCAATAACAATAAGTAGCAGTAGATAGACAAATATTGACAAATCAAAAAAATTTGTTTTCAATTGCAACCTGGCTAATTGATCTAAAAATTGCATATGGATTTCGGTAGTTTATGTTCAGCATTACAAAACTTTACATTTTTGCATGCTTATGTTCCTCTATGTGCTGATAGCTCAAAAAGTTTTCCACATGCTCAATGTGCTCGAAAGTCTCTTTCAACTCTTTGCAGATCACTAGTATATATGAGCATGCAAAGAGAAGAGAAATGATAAATACAATGTAGCAATATTGATAAGGTGTTGTCACAGGTAAAGATGTTTATAATGTGACATTGGTCTGCAAATTCAAAGAATCTACAACAAAAAATTAAATTCATAGAACTTGGTTTTTCTTTTTCTTTTTCTTTCCAATTCATCATAGGAATAGTGTTGCAGTTTAGGTTAGCATTTGTTTTTTTCCCACATCCAAGCACAATGAAACATATTATAAATGATACATGTTCCTAAGTTTCTATGTAAACAAAAACCTAGCCATGTTTCATTTTAGCATGTTTTTCTATTTTGAAAATCGAAGAAATACTTTCAGTGATGGTAGACGAGTGATAGATTTTGGATATTGCTAACTAAAATATATTCACCTATATTAGATTTGCATCCATGTCAGTTATATGCAACACAAGAGTATTGTCTATGACAACAATATCTAGCACTAGAGGCATTTGTCCATGCAATGTATATATGAGATAGGAGTAGATTTCATTACATTCATATCTAGTACTAGAGAAAAATGGTTATTTATGCTAAGAATTTTGGAAATATGAAAAACTTTCATAGTCAACTATTAGACAAATGGACAAATTGTAACATAAGCCTGGAATTTCCTATTTTCCTAACATCAATATCCTTCTTTTTTTTAGTATAAGCACTCTAATATCAACTATGAATTTATCTTTATTTGCATCTACCAGTCATTTAAATTCATATAGCTATACTAGCTATTAAAGCAAATAATAATTTAAAAAAAAAAAAATTAGTTGATACATCTATGTCCTAGTGTTAATGACATGACATAATTCTCATAATCAAAACAAAGAAGAATATTCCTATGTGAAAATAATCTTGACATAAAGGACTTTCATTTAAAAATGACTTGAATTAGATTGAGAACCAAAGAAAAGAACATGCAATATTGCTAGCAGAATATAACTACAATATTGAAAAGAAAGAATTGTGGTAAAAAAATCAGCTTTTTTCAATGAATCAAATGTTGGGAAATGTAATAAACATTCGATCATGCTTTAAAAAAACAAAATTGAATTCTTTTGAATTGCTCATCTAACTATCTATGGGCCTTGGACTTGGTGATGACTGTAACGCAAAGATATATGGACATTGTGATAATACTAATATTAAAGGCATTTTTGTCTCAAGTGGTTGCTTGCATTACACTTACAAAATTTGTACTTGTGTATTGTAACAAGAGTTCACTTTAGGTTAGTAGCTAAACTAGCCTATATCCATCCTAATTCTAGATGTATAAGTTTCGAGAAAGATCAAATTTCTACATATCCAAACGATCAAGATCAAAATATTCAAAACTTCTCTCAATAAAACAAAATAGTAAAAGATTCATATGAACTAGATTTGTATCCTCATTTTTAAACAAATAAAAAATAAATACAATTTATATAATTGACTTTAAACATATAGAAGAAAAAAAATACAATTGACTTTCATGGCTACTAATTTTTTTTTCTCAATATTGAGGTTTTCAAAAATCTTTCCCTGAATTTTTCATAATTCTTAATCAAAGTAAAATTAAGAATTCTTAGTTTACCAATTAAAACTATTCTTGACAAAATTATAGTGTCAATAAACAAGCAATGATTTAAAACAATACATGAAAAAAAGGGACAAAAGCACATGCACATATTGTTCACTACAATTATTGCAAGACTATGCAATCGACCATAATTCTTTTTAATTAATTATTACTGCCAAACTAGACATCAAATTGGTGTATTAGACCCTCCTTTGTGAGACAAGGGACCCTGCAAAGGCATACATACTCTACCCCTTTGATTTTGAATCTGTGTGACTTTTTTGGAAAAACACATATTCTTAACCATTAGACTCACTCAAACAGAAAACTCAAATTTTTAAACAGAAAACTCAAATCTTTACATTTTTCTTTTTCCTTCTAACTATCAATATACAAAATAGAGAAAAACTATAAATAATACAATTATAGTGAGCGGACTTAGAATCATGAGCAAAAATAATTAAATCTCAAAACTATAGTTTCTTGTCTCTTAGTTATACTCAAAATTCAGAAATAAACAAAATAGCAACACCACAATAGCATCAACCTATTTATAGCATGACCTATGAACAAAACATTTGCAAAATCTAATATTAGACTTTGGTATGGGCCAAAAATTTGTCCGTACAAAATAAACAAATATCCCGGCACCATCACTAAATGTCACTTAGCAGTGAAATAACAATCCACCTCCCCAAATCTCTCCACATTCCCCTTATCCCTGCTATATTGTTCCTCCATGTACCTTTTGGCCCCCTCCCACCCAGGTCTTTTCTCCAATAATCCAATCTATATTAGTTTCATAGTTTAGTAATATTTAAAATTTTATTGTCTGTGAGGTTTGACACTAGAGTCAGATGATTTTCATTCAATCTATCTAAGATCAAATTTCAGTGGAGACATATGCTTGTTGTATCTTGGCTAGAAGACCCAGAGCTAACGTCTTGGCTCTTGTTGAGACATAAATTTCATAGCTATTGTGTGCAGCTTGGAGACTCTTGCAATAAATTTCATAGCTATTGTGTGCAGCTTGGAGACTCTTGCACCTAGCCTAGGTTTATAGTGGCAGCCAGTTGAATTTGATCCTGAGTCTTGTTCAGGAAACTCTCACCAGTTACCAATTACCCTAGATAATAATAAAAAAATATTTAAAATTTTATTCATTCATTTATATATAATTTTTATTTATAATTTATTTATAAATATTTATATTAAATATTGAATATTATTACCATTATTTATATTTTTTTTTTCAGAAAGAAAAAAACGCTCTATTATATTAAAATATACATTGACCACATATATTATATTACTTGTATTTAACATCGAAAATGGATGTTTTAGATAAGTCTCACGGTAAATAGATGTTTTTTGTAAGTCGCATGCTGAATAAATATTCGCATCCATTCAGTTTTTTTTGGCAATAGATTGCAGATATTGCTACATACAGTCACCATTCAAAGAATTGCGCAATAGATTGCAGATATTGCTTCATACAGTCACCATTCAATGGATTGATATCAGTCTGATTTCCAAGGTTTTTCAATGGTGACCCACAGGTATTTTTCGTTTGAAATTGAGTTAAAAATATAGTTTTTTAAAAATATTCAAAACAAACTGAATCCGTGTCAATCTAAGTGAGCATGTAATTGTTTTTAACCTATAGGTTGTATAGTTAGCTAGCGTTTCTTGCCACTTAGTTTAAATATTGATTTTTGAAAGATATGTTTTATAAAGTGAAACAAATACTGATATTTTTATAAGTATAATAAATGAACAAATAAATTAAGAAAATGTTGATGCTAATGTTTTATGTAATAAAGACACATTCCAATATTAATTTTAAGTGATGTAATTTTTAACAAAATTATGAATTTTTTTTAATAATGAATACATAATAATTTTAATATATTTCAATTAATTTTTATTTGATTTTAGATAAAATTGACTAGTGTCAATTTGACCATGACTTACATAATTAGATCCCAATGTATTCTCAACAAAATATAAAAAATTACATTTGCATTAATTACTTTATGACTTTTTAAAATGAATAAAGTATTTTGCAAAACTGATATTAAAATGTCTTTTAAACAATATAAAATTATAATTTAACTAACCATTATATATCAAGGAAGGAATTTGAATAAAATATCATTAAAATATTTCCCATTGAAAAGGGGTATTTTAAGATGTATTTCAAGAACTAATAAATTGAAAATTTCTCACTTTTCCTTTCTAATTTCATTTCATCCTCCATCCCCAACTTTTGTTGAAGAAAAGTGGCCCAACACAAGAACGACTCTTGAAAATAGCTAGATGTCGAGAATTGATCAAGTATAATTATCATTTTTTTGACAAACTCTGGTGTTGCCATTTGCATTTTCGTTTCTTGACTTGCTCGTAACAAGTATAATTATTATTTTCTGCCACAATTTAAGTTGCTTTTTGAAAAACCTTTTTATGGCCTTTGTTCATCCAAGACTTGGTCCTCATTACAAAATTTCATTATTCTAGTATAAAATTAATTTTTTGTATTGGTAATTTAATGGCATTTTTATTTGTTATATTTTGCAAACTAAATCTATAGTTTTGTTGGGACATAAATAAAGTTTTTTGTGCATACTATTCAAGGGATTAGTTTTCAAATTTTCTAGGTAATTACCAGTTTCTGATTGTTGCCATTTGTTTTATAGATTTCTTGTATTCCATAGTTTAACATAATCTTTGTGTTTTTATTGGAGGAAATGTACAGAAAAATTTCTTTTGAAAATCCTTTTTATGACCTTTATTCATCCAATTCTTAATCTTAGAAGGGGTAATTTAATGGCCTTTTTTATTCGTTAAATTTTGCAGACTATGTTTTTATTCCTTATTTTGGGTATTTTGTGAGTGTTGTATCAAATTTGTTTTTTAATTTGGATTATATATGAAATTAAAATAACACCACTTAACATTCATACATAAATTAAAATAAAAATGTATTAATTAATAAAATAATTTAGAATGTGGATTTTATAATCCAATCATTTTAATTGAGTTTAAACGGTGGTTTCTAATACTCTATATTTTTAGTATTTTGTTAGAGGTATATTAAATTAGTGTTTTTAGTTTGAGCTCTATAAATTATATATAGATGTACAACTTGTTATATATAATAAATATCCAGACAACTAAAATATCATCTTTTACAATATTTATAAAAATTAAAATATGCCAATACATATGATACATATCTACAAATGCATTCCTCATACAAATTTTCCAATTTAAGAAACCTATATGTCTCTCTTTGCACTTTTGGGGCAATGACTAATAAGATAAGTTGTTAATTTTTAGTTAACCCTTAAATTATTTAAATGTCAAATGTCATGATTATATATTAAGAGTAAAGTTATATAAATTAAATGGCTAATAAATATTGGTAACAATCAAAATAATTATGTGTCATTTGTAAAGTTGGAACTTTGTAATGTATTAGTAAAGGTTGAAAATAGAAAAATAATTTGGAAACCTTTGATTTCATCTCTTAAATTATATATACAACTAAGAATATTCTCAAATTATTAAAGTTAGATCATCCATAATTTTTTTTTTTTTAAAGAATAAAAATAGACCAAGCCTATCAAGGTAGCACAAGAGGGAAGGACAAAGTGTTCAAGTACTCCTAGGGTCTTGGGCATATAACTAATAATCAAGCAGGGAGATATGGTCTCTACCATAGAGTTTTAGTTACTGTTATGGAGATTCTCTCATAATCATGCATCTAGTCGAACCCTCTCTCTCAAAGGAGAAATACATGTAAAACATCATGAAAAGAATCCGGAAAATTGCAAAAGATATCCCATTCAAAACATATTTATGTCTAGAAGCATACAAATATGTTAACGAGGGGCCCATAGATATCAAATCTCATTATATGAAAACCTCATTTTAGAATGTTAAAGTTGAAAAAATATTTGAATATCAAGAGATTTAATTCCTTTTAGTGTTTTTAAATCAGTAATTAAGATAAATCTATAGTAGTTTTTTTGTCTTTCTATATATAGACCATATGTAGTTTTTCATTGTTTGAATTGTATTTTTCAATAATTTATTATTATTATTGTTTTATATTAAAATTTGAATTAGTTGCACGTTTTCCTCTTATTAAGAAGTAACTAAATTAATTTATCTGTAATTAATTTTTGCTTTTGAACATTGAATATTTTAGTAAGGTAAACATTAAAACACACACATATATACACACATTATTATATATGTGTCTATGGGAATTTTATATTGAAATATTTATAAGAGAAAAAAATTTATATGTGTGTGTGGCCATTAAAAAATTTAATGTGTGTATGGGGATATTAAAACAATTTATTTAAGTTCTATATTGAAATTTTTATAAGAGACAAATAATAATAATAATAATTGAATTACTTTATCTCTCAAAGTTATATAAAATTATATAAGTTAACATAGCCAAATATTTTATTTTTTACTTGAAGAGTGAAAATGAAATATCAACTAACCAAGTGATCCCAATGAGAATGTAACTATTAATGTTTTATAATATTTTTAATTAAAACTAACCAAATATGTATACTCATTTATGTTTTCATTTAAATTATTTTTTTAAAGGATAGGTGTCAACTCCAAATTGAGCACAGAGAAAATTACAAGTCATCATTGTGAATAAGCCTCCCATAAATATTTATATAGACATAAAATAATAATAATAATTGATAAATATTTATAATAGACAAATAATAATAATAATAATTGAATTACTTTATCTCTATAAAGTTATATAAAAATGTATTATTTAGCATAGCCAAATATTTTATTTTTTACTCGAAGAGTGAAAGTGGATATCAATGAACCAAAATCCCAATGAAAACATAATTATTAAAAAAAAAAATAGACCTCCTCTCCCAATAATTATAATATTTTAAATGTTATTTTTTGAATTAATTAATTTGATGATATTTTTTTGTTAATTTTATTTAAAATAAAACTTAAAATTTTATTAAAATAATAAATATTTATTAAAATCACACCATAAAAATAGAATACAAATTTTTTAAAACACTTAAATTCATTTATATATGTAAAATACAATTGTTGCTAATTATAACAATCATATATCAAATTCCGCATTAAAAAACAAAATATTGAAAACTTATTCTATATAATCAAATGCTGTTAATATTACCTTAAATTTTTTAAAAGATAAAACACAAAAAAAATTTCAATATTTTTTTTTTAACACCAGAGCATTCCAGCAACCTACAAGCCAGAAATATTAGATCTTATGATTTAGCAAGAGCCGAGACTCTAACGGAAAAGGGGAGTCTACTCCTTGAGCCGAGATCATACTAGGCCATATACTCCGTGGGATTTGAACTTCGGTCTCCTTGGTTTCACCAATTAGACTTTACCGTCAAATCACGGTATAAAAACTTTTTCAATATTATTATGTTATTTCCTTATTTCAATTGAAACTGCAAATATAAACACGATGGCTACAGCTTGATTGTATGTTAAGAGCATATGGTAGCATACTCTGGATTCAAACAACCATAATATAAAATCTTCAGATGAAACTCGATTGGGCATGGCCGTGGAGGTGGTCATTCCAAGAAATTCATCAATATAAAGCAAATGATTATATGTTGTATAGACCCTCGAATGCGAGACGCCCGGGTGTTACAAGGGACGAGCGAGGGGACAGATGGCTTCCATAAGCGAGTCAGTTGCCTAATTTTTTCCTTTCTTTCTCTCTTAATGCAGCAGTGTGTGATGGATACCGTTTCAGGTTGGAAAATTGTCGGCAAGTTGATGGGAATGTTGAGAGTCATTGATATGCAGGAGGGGTGTCATGCAAAGTAGAGAGATGAGGTCAGTTGCGAAGGGACGCACGCGCGAGAAGCTTCTTTCCTCACGAGGCTTACCCTTCAAGTCACCTTCAATCATGATTTTCATCCCATTGTGTTGAGCGTCATGGTGAGCTTGTGACAACACGGTTTCCCACAGTGAGGTCTGGAAGAGGAGGACGCTTTGGTTTCTGTCCTACATCCGGCCAACCCTCATGCTGAGGCGCAAAATGAGATGTATGCATGGGGGACGCTTGGGTGTGCTAGTCCCTAATGATGATGACGAGGTCCCTGAGAAGCGAGAATCTTTCAGCTACGTGCCCGACATCCCTGTGCACATTCGCTGCCAAGTTGATGCGTTGGAGCTAGAAGCCCTGGTCAGTGCTACGAAATCCCGAAGTACCATGGCAAGGTGCTACTGGGTCATGAAGAATTTTTTTGCCGCCTCGCTGGTTCACTGTCAACTCTCGGTGGACAGGATAAATCACCAAATCATCCAAGGTAACCATGCGTTGGACAAAGCCTGGGAGGCCATGGACCTTATCTTTCATGACCCTGAGCTCTGTTTCCAAGTGGGAGGGCAGCAGGCGGTGGATATCTTCCACCCACTACCTTTCACTGCCCTCACACCTCTGATTCCTACGGTGCCTGTGAGACCCAAGCCCAAGAGAACCAGATTGGGGCCAAGAGTGCAGGTTAACGGGTTCCACACAGATGGGAGAGATGCAGACCCCTCCACCTCCTCTATGAGTAGGTCGGTTGCTAAAGGTGATGGCAATGCTGGAAAGGGCAAGGCAGATGAAAGGTTGGCAGCGATGTTCGCGAGTGGTGGCACTTCCTTCGGCAGCAAAATGGATCGCAAAGAAATTCTTGACAGTCTGCATGCCAAGAGGGTGGTTGGTTATGTGGCCGAACCTAAGGACTCCAGGTGTGCTCCTTCCAGCCCATATGCCTGTTGGATTCTGTAGGAATTGCCTCCCTAGTTTTTATGCTTTCTAATGTATGTCTGTCTATTTTGCAGGATCTCAAGTCTGTCTTTTTTTCCTATTAAACAGGGTTGTATATCTGTTTTTTTGGTTTCTAGTTATGCTTTTGAACATGTTGCGACTGGTGGGTTGGTTTCCCTCTATTGCGCAGCCCACTAGCATCAATCAAACTCTACTTTTGAATGCGTCAGGGGTTGACCGTCGACTCCCTGACTCTTGTCACCTAGCCTGTAATCTATTTTTTTTGTACACTAATAAAATAGGTAGAACTTTACAAAAAAGAAGATTATATGTTATAGAGACAAAACAAATGATGATATGGTGTACAGAGTGGATTATGCATTTATGCTCTAACACTAGGAATCCATGAAAACAATAAGTTAAGAATCGAAAGAATTTATAGATTTATATATATAACTAATTGCTCCTCAGTAAAACTTTATAGTTGAGACATTATTTTAGCATTATATAGTTATGACAGATCTTTTTCTAGCATTATATAGATAGATCATAATTGCTTATTTCATATATATGTTTTGTTGTATATTATATTTGATATCTTTAATAATTAGATTTACGATTGGTGATTTGGAGAAATGAATGTTATTCTAATAATTAGATTTATGTTGAATAATTTGGAGAAATAAATATTATTCTCTTTGAATAATTCATTTTAAGTATATTGGTGTAATAGTTTGGTGTTGTATGGCATTGGCCTTGAACGTTTAAGAATACCTTATATGAACTAAACAGTAAGGTACTTAATTACATAGGAAAAAACATATTCGTGACTTTTGGGTTTTATTTAATATGCATAGTTAATTTTTAAACCATTTGTTTCATAACAATGGGTAGAGAAGAGTGCTCATCTTCATTTCCCTTGTGGTTGACTCCACTTTATGTGGCAGCAAATTTGTGTTGACGAGTGTTTGATAAAAAAAATTTAAAAAAATTGAAAAATAAAAGAATAAGTTAAAATTGTAGTAAATAGATTTGATATTGGTAAAAGCAAAAAAAAAAAATTAATAATAATAAATTAAGTTATATTTTAAAAAATAGTTTTAGTTTTGTATGTTTGATAGTTTGTATGTATTTGTCTTATTACCTATGTGTATAAAAAATGTGTACATATGTTTTATCCAATATTTTTTTATTCTTATTGTGGAAATTTTGGGGTACATCTTTTACCCAATATTTCCATTGGGGGAGGAAAATTGGGTAAAAATGTTCAACCCTCATCATCGTGGACATATTGAGTACAAAACATGGGGCGGAAGGGAAATTTTGGGTAAAATAATATATAGTATTAGAGCATGATGTAGTAGCATTCCCAAAACAAAGATGCCCCTTGGAAATGTTGGTAGCATGGCATGAAGGCAATCATTAGAGAAATTTTGAAGTCTAAAATGGGCCTCAAAACAAAATGTACAACAAAAATCAACTTTATAAAAACCAATAGAATTCAAGATGATGATATCAACCATGAGAGATGATTCACCATTTTTTGAGTAAAAAAATAAAAAGATATATATATATATATATATATATATATATATATATATATATATATATATATATATATATATATATATATATATATTCAACCTATCTCCCTACGGTTTTACTCAAATTTCGAGCAGGAGCACTCGTTGGACGTAGAATTTAATTTTTGTTGCATACTTTCGATGGACTTTGCTACATGAAAAATGAGAAATACATGAAAAATAGTATCACGTTTTTCATTTATTTCACATTTTTCGTGTCGCAAGGTCAATCAAAAGTATGCAACATGGATAATCCTTAGATGAGGAATTAAATTATGCATCCAACGAGCGTTCCCGCTCAAAATTTGAGTAAAACCGTAGGGAGATAAGTTGAAAATACGCGTTGAAAAAACAATTTTTTTTAATTTTTCCCTCTAAATTTTGATGATGTAATTTAATCTTATTTTATTATTTTCACCATTAATTTATAATATTCCTTAGGAGACCCATTTTAGACCTCAAAATTTCTCTAATGCCACTCCACTGCAAGAAGACAATGGATAAATATTGCAATAATCTTAGAGAATAAATTCAGTGTGAACAAAATGGTTGCATGCACATTGCATGTAATGAATAACAACGTTATTATGAATGACAAGGTTGAAGAATTAAGATTTACAAAAGTAGAAATTTGTGATGAGAAGAAATGAATCAGTGCAAAAAGATCTCTCACATAGATAAGGAATTACTTGTGATGACTAATGATGAGGTTATTGAAGTGGAATTATTTGGACATAGAAGATTGAAGTTAAATTATTTTGAATCTTTTAATAAGAGTGAATGAATCCACAGTAACATGCTTGAGTGGAGGCATACAAAAGTGGAACATAGAGCTATGTCAGGGAAAAGTGTAATGAAAAGTGTAAAGACTTGTCCTTTAACAATGTTGGATACATTAACTACGTGATTACTTTGGTGGTCATTAGCCGACACAGTGTGAACAAACTCAAAGATAAATTGTTTAGTGGACAAATTACTGAACAATTTATCTTTGGTACCCTTACACAATGGCGAGGCAAATAATAAACTTACCATGTTCCCTTGTACAATATCAAGGTGCATTGCATACAAGGGAAACCTCACTAACTGGTTGGAGACACCAAGGGAACCCTGGCAAAGAGATTAGTTAAGGTAGGCAAAGTTGGGATTTAATACAGGTGACCTTACCCATATTTTCCAAGAGACTTGGGTATCTTGAGTAGTGTGTGGGCACACAATCATTAGATGTGTTATCACTCAAAGAAAGCCCTGGTTGTGGGGGGGGAATCTAAGGTAACCTTTAACCAATCTTTTGAATTGAAAGGTAGCCCTTTCAATTTCAAAGGGGGATCCCTTCTATCACTCAATCAATATGACTAGTTATGTACTTAAAACGATGACTAGATCTGATGTAACAAGGTTTTCAAAAATGTGGTAGGGTTTGATAAAATTCCATTAGGTGATGGAATCAAATATTTGGCTTAACAATAAAAAAAATTAAAACATTCACAGAGGCGGGGTAGTTGAGATACTTTGAGATTCTAAATTATTGAGATGGAATGCAGAATATGAGGGAAAAATTATACTTATAAGAGCATCACAAGGATGAATTCTACAAAACATAAGTCAAAAATATATAGATGATTGAAAATATAAACAAAGCATAGTACATATGAATTTTGTTCATTCAATCTTATCAGTCATAGAACAACATATATATGAAAACGTAGAAAGGAAGATAGAAACAAGAGATCACATATCCAAATTTCCCAACGCAAGAATATGTGTTGCAGAATCAGACTTCCTTCATTAAATTTTTAGAAATATACAATGCTCAATAAGTTCTCTGATCAAAAACCAACCCGTCTTCATTCTAAAGAGTTTGTCTTTATAGGAAAAATTACAAACTAAAAAGAAGGTTTCTCGTATGTACTTAATTACAAATTTCTAAACATAAATAATGTACAACAAATATGTGAATATGCTACATAGACTCAGAAATATATGTATCTAAACTATAACGGTTTGCTAAAATATTGGCTAGAAACTGTGGTCAAAATCGTTCACTGATATTTTTCCAGGTTTCCTGGAACTTGTGCCTCATCCTCGTGCTAAAAATAATATATGTTATGCTAAAAATAAGGATACTCTTACAAAACCAGATAACGATCAGGATCTCTGACGGGCTAGTTTTCAATGCTTTATAGAAAGCAATTACAAAATTGCGTGGACACTGAAACTGAAAGCGCTTATCAACATTTAACAGTGAAAATCACTGACAAACTAGTTATTGGCCATCAATCAAAACTTCATCTAAACAATTGGCAATCAAAACTATGTTGTCAAAACCAACTAGCTAAGTGTGCTAGTTGCTTCTAGTAGGATGTCAACAATAGTCTTCCTTTGTCTCTTAGTCCTCTGGGCCTCTGTAGCAACCCCATTTCCTTGAGCCTTTGGTATTCTTGGGTTTCTTTGAGCTTGTGGATTCTTCCCTATTTATAATTAAGTGTTTCTGAGGGGTTTTTTCTACATCAATGACTTCTTTTTCCACCTCAAGGTTTTTCTTCAATTTGATGTTCAATCTCAACTTATTCCATGGTCTTGTGCATGGTCTCTTTCCACTTGTTATATCTAAATTGGTACTGATGAGCTGCTCCACTAGAAAACTTAGAGTAACTCTTTCAAACCATATTTTGACTGAGGATTAGCCTCTTCAGCCTGAGAGGGCTCTCTTAATTTAACTAATAATTTTCTCAATTAGGTTTTAAATAGGATGGCTAACTCTGTGACAAGTGTCTGAATGTATTTTGTTGCAGGTGAAAAATGGAATAGGTTTCACTACCATTGGGCTCATGGAGTCAGTATGAAGGTATGCAGTGACAAATGAATCTCCTTGTGGAAGATGAGGCTTTTGTTGAGATTTTGTGTATTTGGGGTAGCATCAGTTGTGCTCTAGGTCCCAAATTTTGAGGAAGGACTAGTGTACACTTGATCTACAAGACCCATAAATGGATTTGGGAAATTTCATCTGGTTTAAGATATATTAAATTAATTAATTATTTTAATGTATTTCCTAAGTTAAAACTTAGGGAACTTAAATAATTAAAGTTAATTTAATTAAACATGTGATGAAATTGTCTTAAGTCACACGGATCAAGCTTTCTTTTAATCTTAGCCATTGATTCAAGATTTGATCATGGTCATTGATTTTTCAATGAGAAAAGTATAAAGGAAAGGCTTGGGGTCATTTGTAAAGATACACAGAGGCAGAGCATTGAAGCTAAGTTGAGATTCTAGGGCGGGGTTGCTAAGAATACTCAAAAGTGTTTCAGCTGCAAAGAGAGGAATTTAGACCAAGGGGATTATTTTATCCTAGGGTCTAGAATACACAAGAGGCAGAGAAGAGCTCAACTCAAGGACAGTGCAGAGGAAGGCAGCAGCAAAGACAGCGTAATTTTCAGGAAATCCTTCAGGGGTTACGCAAAAACCCTTAGGGGCAGCATAGTGACTGCGTCACCCAGTCTGGGGTAACGCAGTCCCTTCCGGAGTAGCGCTGAGGGTTTGGAGGCCATCCAAGGCTGACGCAGAGGCTTTCAGGGGCTTCAGAGATTGACTCAGAGCCTTTCAGGGACAGCGCTGGGGTTTCTAAGCCCTAATCTTGGCTGAGTTCGATAAATCTTGTTTGAGGGTGTGGATCAGTCATTATTTTGGCCCTAGATCAGCTAGAGAGCTATAGATCTAGTGTTCTCTCTGTCGGGTTTTCCAGATCTGGAACCCAGATTTGTGTATTTAAAAATATTCTTACTAATAGAACCCTCCAGCAGCGAGAGACTGATTTTCCCACCTTAGGTTTTTCCGAGGACTATTTGTCCAGAAATAACTGTGTCACTTTGTCAATGTGTGCATGTGCTTATTCTAGATCTGAATTGGTAGAGATATGTTATGTGTTTTGCTTCGATGTTAACTTGAATTTATTCAGTTGATAAATTTTTTAAGTAGGAGGAGCTTAACCGCATTAATAGTAATAATTTCTACTTAAGATATAAGATTCAGATATTTCTACATGGTATAAGAGCGATTGCAAATCTAGAAGGGTCGCTAGCAGGAAAATCTAAAGGATCTAGCTGCAGAAAGCAGTAGAGAAGCAGATCTGAAGGGACAATGCAGTTTTCAGGAGCAGATTCACGTAGAGGTAAGGAGAAGCCCCTGATGACCGAGTGGGAAAAAAAATTTCTCAAGCTTTAAGCGGATCAGCACGTTTTTTTTAGGAACAGTCGCGTCGATCATCGCGGTTCCTACAACAAAAATCGCGTCATCGTCGCGAAATTAAGCTGAACACAGGCACCGATCAGAGGAAGACTTATTGAGTTTCATTTCTGGCACGATCGTCGCGGAAATTGTGTCAGTAAGTGCGCCAAGGAGATCTGAAGTAGATCTGAGCCAATGGTCACCACTGATGAAGGAAGAAATCCAGTGAAAGGTCGTCGATGAAGGGATCCGGTGAAATTTCGTCAATGAAGGAAGAGATCTGAAGTAGATATTGCTAGTGCAGAGGATTTGAGAGCATGTCGCACAACGTGCAAAACAACCTGTTGGATTGATCAAAAATCAAGTAGATCTGTATCGTAACATTGCTTTTTGTAAGGATCTGGAGTACATCTATCATTTTTTTTTCCTGTCAACTATTTTTTGAATCATCAAGATGAATAATCAAATAATCAAAGCATACTTGAATGAGAGCAACAAGCTTGATGGCTCCAATTACTCAAATTGGAAATTCAAGATGCAGACTGTGCTAGAAGCGCAGAGTGCTTTGATGACTGCAAATGGCGATGAGTCAAAGCCAGTAGCAGGATCCCCCATGACCCAAAACTGGGAGAAGAGAAAAGTAAAGCAAAGACGTTGTTGAAGATGTCAATGAAAGACTACATCATAACGCATATCAAATAATGCAAATCAGCAAGCGAAATTTGGACAGTATTGAAGGATTTGTATGAGATCAGGAATACAAATCTAAGAAGAAAGATTCTATCCATAAAGATGGAGGAGAATGAAACATTTGCTTCTTTCATATCCCAGATCAAGGATCTAAAGAACAAATTGGCATATATTAACGAAATTATAGCACATGCAGATTTGGTCACGATTACCATGAATGGATTCAAGATATGTTATTATGAATTATCTAGGAAAAAATAGTTTCCACCATAAAACAAGTCTACAACTTCTAATGACAACACACCACACATGGTAAAATCAACAAATGCATCTAGTCGTGCAACAAAAGGTTCACTATTTCCAAATATCTACTTTTGCATGTGTGTACATTCAAACAAATATAGCAATACTCAATTAGTTTCGGCAAATAATTCTAATTTCCCCACTATTTGGTCTTTGTGAACCTTTATTAATTCCAAGTGTCAAAACCAAAATAATTAATTTGATATTGACCTACATATGTACATGGAGAAAGCATGACCTCGGGTCTTTAAGGAAGAGGCTTTTAAACTTCATAGGTAGGTATGTTGCATGTCTACATTTGACATCACTTAAATATCATTTGCATTTCATAGCACACATTGAATGTAATAACGAAAAATATGTAGCAAAACAAGCTACATGCAATTTACCTATTGCCACTTTTGCATTCAGAGTGTTCACCATTGGTGTTCTTGTTTGCTTCAATCTTACAACTCACTATGTGACTATTAGTCTCATTGTCTCCCAATAACTATGGAAGCAATTCCAGTCATTGTATCACAAGACATTCCATTACTCCAAAAAAATAAAATTTGCATATGATTGTTTGCAATTGAACTTCACTTAAACTAGTGGAGTAAAGCCAACTTCATTATGACATCAATGGAAGCAGAAATGTAGCTTCCTAAAAAGTTCTCCTATTTAAATATTTTTGAGTGACAATAACAAGTAGCAGTAGATAGACAAATATTGACAAATCAAAAAATTTTGTTTTCAATTGCAACCTGGCTAATTGATCTAAAAATTGCATATGGATTTCGGTAGTTTATGTTCAGCATTACAAAACTTTACATTGTTGCATGCTTATGTTCCTCTATGTGCTAATAGCTCAAAAAAATTTCCACATGCTCAATGTGCTCGAAAGTCTCTTTCAACTCTTTGCAGATCACTAGTATATATGAGCATGCAAAGAGAAGAGAAATGATAAATACAATGTAGCAATATTGATAAGGTGTTGTCACAGGTAAAGATGTTTATAATGTGACATTGGTTTGCAAATTCAAAGAATCTACAACAAAAAATTAAATTCATAGAACTTGGTTTTTCTTTTTCTTTTTCTTTCCAATTCATCATAGGAATAGTGTTGCAGTTTAGGTTAGCATTTGTATTTTTCCCACATCCAAGCACAATGAAACATATTATAAATGATACATGTTCCTAAGATTTTATGTAAACAAAAACCTAGCCATGTTTCATTTTAGCATGTTTTTCTATTTTGAAAATCGAAGAAATACTTTCAGTGATGGTAGACGAGTGATAGATTTTGGATATTGCTAACTAAAATCTATTCACCTATATTAGATTTGCATCCATGTCAGTTATATGCAACACAAGAGTATTGTCTATGACAACAATATCTAGCACTAGAGACATTTGTCCATGCAATGTATATATGAGATAGGAGTAGATTTCATTACATTCATATCTAGTACTAGAGAAAAATGGTTATTTATGCTATGAATTTTGGCAATATGAAAAACTTTCATAGTCAACTATTAGACAAATGGACAAATTGTAACATAAGCCTGGAATTTCCTATTTTCCTAACATCAATATCCTTCTTTTTTTAGTATAGGCACTCCAATATCAACTATGAATTTATCTTTATTTGCATCTACAAATCATTTAAATTCATATAGCTATACTAGCTATTAAAGCAAATAATAATTAAAAAAAAATTAGTTGATGCATCTATGTCCTAGTGTTAATGACATGACATAATTCTCATAATCAAAACAAAGAAGAATATTCTTCTGTGCAAATAATCTTGAGATAAAGGACTTTCATTTAAAAATGACTTGAATTAGATTGAGAACCAAAGAAAAGAACATGCAATATTGCTAGCAGAATATAACTACAATATTGAAAAGAGAGAATTGTAGTAAAAAAATCAGCTTTTTTCAATGAATCAAATGTTGGGAAATGTAATAAACATTCCATTGTGCTTTAAAAAAACAAAATTGAATTCTTTTGAATTGCTCATCTAGATATCTATGGGCCTTGGACTTGGTGATGAGCGTAACGCAAACAAAATTGAATTATTTTGAATTGCTCATCTAACTATCTATGGGCCTTGGACTTGGTGATGACCGTAATGCAAAGATATCTGGACATTGTGATAATACTAATATCAAAGGCATTTTTGTCTCAACTGGTTGCTTGCATTACACTTACAAAATTTGTACTTGTGTATTGTAACAAGAGTTCACTTTAGGTTAGTAACTAAACTAGCCTATATCCATCCTAATTCTAGATGTGTAAGTTTCGAGAGAGATCAAATTTCTACATATCCAAACACAAACAAAACAAAACAAAACTTGTATGTTTACAAATTTGATTTGTCTAGAGCCTTGGTAGATTCAAGGATCAAGATCAAAATATTCAAAACTTCTCTCAATAAAACAAAATAGTAGAAGGTTCATATGAACTAGATTTGTATCCTCATTTTTAAACATATAAAAAATAAATACAATTTATATAATTGACTTTAAACATATAGAAAAAAAATACAGTTGACTTTCATGACTACTAATTTTTTTGTCTTCTATGATGAAAATTGCTGAGCACATTTAAGGAATAAAAATAATGTTTGAATTCCTAAAACATGACTACCTAAACTATTTGCTAAATGGAGATGGTTCAATTGATCTAAGACTTAATAGACGTTTTTTTTTTCCTTGACACAATGTATAACTTTCCATTAAACAAAAAATAATTAATGATAACTGAATATATTTAAGCTTAAATAAGTTGTATCTACTATTTATAAATTACCTATATTTAAATCAATATTTGTTAATTTAGTGAATGTGAATGTTAAATGCCCCATGAGTATTTATTATTTATAAATATTTTATTTCTAATTTTTAATGGAGTTTTTTTAGAGATTCAACAAAATAGCTTAGACGACATGCGGTAAAAAAAAAACAAAAAATTAGGTAGTTAGAGTGTTTGGATTGCAATTTTTATGCTGAAAATATATTCAACACCATCAAAAAAAATACGAAAAATTAGGTAGTTGGAGTGTTTGGATTGCATTTTTTATGTTGAAAATAGATTCAGCACCATCAAAAACCTTTAGGACACCCAAAATACTGAAGTTTAACAACTATAACACAGGTTTTCAAAAATCTTTCTCTGAATTTTTCATATTTCTTAATCAAAGTAAAAATAAGAATTCTTAGTTTACCAATTAAAACTATTCTTGAAAAAATTATAGTGTCAATAAACAAGCAATGATTTAAAACAATACATGAAAAAAAGGGACAAAAGCACATGCACATATTGTTCACTACAATTATTGCGAGACTATGCAATCGACCATAATTCTTTTTAATTAATTATTACGGCCAAGCCAGACATCAAATTGGTGTATTAGACCTTTGTTTGTAGGACAAGGGACCCTGCAAAGGCATACATACTCTACCCCTTTGATTTTGAATCTGTGTGACTTTTTGGGAAAAACACATGCTCTTAACCATTAGACCTACTTGAACAGAAAACTCAAATTTTTAAACAGAAAGCTCAAATCTTTACATTTTTCTTTTTCCTTCTAACTATCACTATACAAAACAGACAAAAACTATAAATAATACAATTATAGAAGTCAATTATAGTGAGCAGACTTAGAATCATGAGCAAAAAGAATTAAATCTCAAAACTATAGTTTCTTGTCTCTTAGTTATACTCAAAATTCAGAAATAAACAAAATAGCAACAACACAATACATCAACCTATTTATAGCATGAACTATGAACAAAACATTTGCAAAATCTAATATTAAACTTTGGTATGGGCCAAAAATTTGGCCGTACAAAATAAACAAATATATATCTCGGCACCATCACTAAATGTCACTTAGCAGTGAAATAACAATCCACCTTCCCAAATCTCTCCACACCCCCCTTATCCCTGCTATATTGTTCCTTCATGTACCTTTTGGCCCCCTCCCACCCAGGACTTTTCTCCAATAATCCAATCTATGTTAGTTTCATAGTCTAGTAAAATTTAAAATTTTATTTATTCATTTATATATAATTTTTATTTATAATTTATTTATAAATATTTATATTAAATATTGAATATTATTACCATTATTTATATTATTTGTATTTAATATTATTACTATTATTTATATTATTCAGTTATTTTGGCAATAGATTGCAGATATTGCTACATACAGTCACCATTCAATGGATTGCGCAATAGATTGCAGATGTTGCTTCATACAGTCACCATTCAATGGATTGATATCAGTCTGATTTCCAAGGTTTTTCAATGGTGACCCACAGGTATTTTTCGTTTGAAATTGAGTGAACCAGCCTAGATCCATCTAACTCTGGATCTATCATGCGCCGAGAGGGATCAAATCTCTCGAGGTGCAAATCTATCAAAGATATGATTAATTTTATCAGTAATATGTAAATATATCAAATATTAATATAATCATTTTAAATATGCTAAATATTTCTGAGATTAACTTGGTCATTTTAATTTTAAATTTTCTTAGTTACCTTAGTTCGTTGAGATGATAATTATTGTTAGTAACTATAATGATGAAATATTTTTTTTAAATGCAAAGTGACAATAATAGTGTTGAAAGATAGAAAATGTGAATAATAAGAACGTACTCATGTTACAATCAATCTCAAACTATTTTCTTCTACTATTCTTATTTCCTCCCTTGTTAGTTTTGTTATCTTTTCATATTGATTATATGAAAAAAAAAATTTAAATCGTAAACCATTTAAATCTTTAGCTCGATTTGTTGTAGTAAACATGATACCTTGTCTCTCTTGCTCAACAATATTAATAGCTTAAATTACTATAACACAAAAATCAATCTACATTGTTAATAACTTTTTGTGCTTACACTAAAATCAATGCATATTGTTAATCCAATCACTTTAATATTAATGTACGGTCATATATCCAATTACATCAAATCATAAATCAACATATACATTGAAATCAATGCATTTAATGCAAGCAATCAAATAAGATTAGAAAATAACTTCTACATTGAAATTAATGCACCTAATGCAATCAATCAAATAAGATTAGAAACCAACATCTACACTGAAATCAATGCATTTACTCAAAGCAATCAAATAGGATTAGAAATCGCCATCTACACTGAAATCAATGCATTTAGAGCAAACAATCAAATAGTATTAGGAATAATCTACATTGAAATCAATGCATCTAGTGCAAGCAATCAAATATAATTATAAATCGACGTCTAAATTGAAATCAACACATCTAGTGCAAGCAATCAAATAGTATTAGGAATCATCACCTACACTGAAATCAATGCATCTAGTGCAAGTAATCATATATCATTAGAAATAAATATCTACACTAAAATCGATGCATCCAGTGCAAATAATCAAATAGGATTATAAATCACCATCTCCACTTAAATCAATCCATCTAGTGCAAGAAATATTCTTCCCTCTCTCCACCCTCCATCCATATCTATATCCCCATCCATCTCTTTTTTTTTGTCTCTATCTCACTCCCCTAAACACACATGCTCTCGCACTCCATATATATCATTCTCTTTGTCGATCACCCTCTCTCCCCATCTCTCTCTTCTTCCCTCTCTTCCCCTTCTCTCCCTCTCCCCGGCTAATATCTCTCTTTCCTCCTTTTGTCCTCTCTCTCTCTCTCCATCTTCCTTATCACTCACTTACTCTCTCTCTAGGAACCAACATCTACACTGAAATCAATGCATTTACTCAAAGAAATCAAATAGGATTAGAAATCGCCATCTACACTGAAATCAATGCATTTAGTGCAAACAATCAAATAGGATTAGAAATCATCTACATTGAAACCAATTCATCTAGTGCAAGTAATCAAATATAATTATAAATTGACATCTAAATTGAAATCAACAAATTCAGTGCAAGCAATCAAATTGTATTAGAAATCACCACCTACACTGAAATCAATGAATCTAGTGCAAGTAATCAAATATCATTAGAAATAAATATCTACACTAAAATCAGTGCATATAGTGCAAATAATCAAATAGGATTATAAATCACCATCTCCACTTATATCAATCCATCTAGTGTGAGAAATATTATTCCCTCTCTCCACCCTCCATCCATATCTATATAGCCCCCTCCATCTCTTCTTTTCTATCTCTCTATCTCACCCCTCTAAACACACACACTCTCGTAATCCATATATATCAATCTCTTTGTCAATCCCCTCCTCTCCCCATCTCTCTTTTCTTCCCTCTCTTCACCTTCCATCTATATCTCTATCTTCCCCCTCTCTCCCTCTCTCTCCATCTTCCTTATCACTCACTCACTCTCTCTCTCTCCACCTTTCTCTCTCTATTTCTTTCTTCTTACCTCTCTCCCCCTCCCCCTCCAAGTCCATCTCTCTTTCCCTCCCTCTCTCCACTCTCTCACATCGTCTCTCTTCTTTCCTCTCTTTCCCTTTCTCTCCCATCTCTCTCTCTCTCTCTCTCTCTCTCTCTCTCTCTCTCTCTCTCTCTTCACCCACCAACTATGTTACTATATCCCTCCATATCTCCTTCTCCCCCCTTATCTCCATCTCTCCTTATTTGTCTCTTTATCTCAGCCCCAAACATACACGCTCTCTCTCTGTCTCTCCCTTGTCACTCCTCTCTCTCCACTTCTCACTCTCTATATTTATTATTTCCTACATCTCCCCCCCTCAAACTCCATCTCTCTTATCGATCCCTCTCTCCTCCTCTCTCTCAAGTCCTCTCTCTCGTCCTTCCTCTCTCTCTCTCTCCCCAAAATCCCTCTCTCTTCCCCGATCTCTCTCTCTCTCTCTCTCTCTCTCTCTCTCTCCCCAATACTCTCTCTTCCCCCATCACTCTCCTCCTCTCTCTCATCCTTCCTCTCTCTCCCTTTCTCTCCCACCTCTCTCTCTCTCTTTTCCCTCCAATCCTCTTTCTTCCCCCATATCTCTCTCTCTCTTTAATCCTCTCTCTTCCCCCATCCCTTTCTTTCTCTCTCTCTTTCCACCCCTCTCTCTCTCCAACTACATTACTATATCCCTCCCTCTCTCCTTCTCACTTCTTCTCTCCCCCTTATTTCCATACATCTTACTTTGTCTCTTTATCTCACCCCTAAACATACACACTCTCTCTCCATCTCTCCCTTATAACTCTCTCTCTCTCTTTCTTCTTAGTTATGTAAACTAATGAACATAAATATTTGTAAATATAAAGCAAATTATGGAGTAAATATGAAAAGAGGTTTTATTTACTTAACATACCTCTAGTTTATTTATATTTTTATTTATTTACCATACCCCTTTTCTTTACTATGGTATTTGGCCCATAGGCTTGTTATATAATTAGATTTTTATTTATAATCCTATTTGATATATTGTTATTTATTTACCTTACATCTTTATGCCTCTTTTATATTTATTTATTTACCATACCTCTTTATATCTATTTTATATTTATTTATTTATTTATCATAGTTGTTTATACCTCTTTTATATTTATTTATTTACCCATGGTATTTGGCCCATGGTATCAATATTAATTTGTCCCATGGCATTCATCCCATAGGCTTCATCTAAATAAACCTCTTTTTAAAGTTTTTTTAAATATAAAAAGGTTTATGGAATAAATATAAAAAGAATTTTTATTTATTTACCATACATCTAGTTTATATTTTTTTTTTTTTTTTACCATAGCTCTGGAGTAAGTATAAATTCATTTTACAAATATTTAATTAAAAGAAATATTAAAAGATTTTGGATTTTGATTGTTTTTGTTGAATTAACTCTTTTCCTTTGATTTAGGAAATGGTATTGACTTTAGTAAAGAGTAAAGATGTTTAAAATTTTACTTAATTTGGAAATTCAATGTGGTAATTTTTTTTGTTAAAGGTAAATTTATGATCCATTCAAATTCACATATATAATTTACTATCCATTCAAATGATATAAATAATACATAATCGTATTAGAGATTGATATATGTTCTAGCACAATGCGATTTTTTTTTTTAATTTTTTTTTTTATTTAAAACTTAAGCCGACATTTTGTATGAGGACGTGACCCACCTGACATAGGGGGTCATATTGGGCTATAGATGCACCTCTCGGCGCAAAAATATAGTTTTTTTAAAATATTCAAAACAAACTGAATCTGTGTCAATCTAAGTGAGCATGTAATTGTTTTTAACCTATAGGTTGTACAGTTAGCGTCTCTTGCCACTTAGTTTAAATATTGATTTTTGAAAGATATGTTTTATAAAGTGAAACTAATCAAGTACAATAAATGAACAAATAAATTAAGAAAATGTTGATGCTAATGTTTTATGTAATAAAGACACATTACAATATTAATTTTAGGTGATATAATTTTTAACAAAATTATGAATTTTTTTTAATAATGAATGCATAATAATTTGAATATATTTCAATTAATTTTTATTTGATTTTAGATAAAATTGACTAGTGTCAATTTGACGATGACTTACATAATTAGATCCCAATGTATTCTTAACAAAATATAAAAAATTACATTTGCATTAATTACTTTATGACTTTTTAAAATGAATAAAGTATTTTGCAAGACTGATATTAAAATGTCTTTCAAACAATATAAAATTATAATTTAACTAACCATTATATATCAAGGAAGGAATTTGAAAAAAATATCATTAAAATATTTCCCATTGAAAAGGGGTATTTTAAGATGTATTTCAAGAACTAATAAATTGAAAATTTCTCACTTTTCCTTTCTAATTTCATTTCATCCTCCATCCCCAACTTTTGTTCAAGAAAAGTGGCCCAACACAAGAACGACTTTTGAAAATAGCTAGATGTCGAGAATTGATCAAGTATAATTATCATTTTTTTTTTACAAACTCTGTTGTTGCCATTTGCATTTTTGTTTCTTTCTCGTAACAAGTATAATTATTATTTTCTGCCACAATTTAAGTAGCTTTTTGAAAAACCTTTTTATGGCCTTTGTTCATCCAAAACTTAGTCCTCATTACAGAATTTCATTATTCTAGTATAAAATTAATTTTTTGTATTGGTAATTTAATGGAATTTTTATTTGTTATATTTTGCAAACTAAATCTGTAGTTTTGTTGGTACATAGATAATGTTTTTTTTACATACTATTCAAGGGATTAGTTTTCAACTTTTCTAGGTAATTACTAGTTTATGACAAACTCTGTTGTTGCCATTTGTTTTTTCGATTTCTTGTATGCCATAGTTTAACATAATCTTTGTGTTTTCATTGGAGGAAATGTACAGAAAATTTTCTTTTGAAAATCCCTCTTATGACCTTTATTCATCCAATTCTTAATCTTAGAATGGGTAATTTAATGGCCTTTTTTATTCGTTAAATTTTGCAGACTATGCTTTTATTCCTTATTTTGGGTATTTTGTGAGTGGTGTATCAAATTTGTTTTTTAATTTGGATTATATATGAAATTAAAATAGCACCACTTAACATTCATACATAAATTAAAATAAAAATAGTATTAATTAATAATATAATTTAGAATGTCGATTTTATAATCCAATCATTTTAATTGAGTTTAAACGGTGGTTTCTAATACTCTATATTTTTAGTATTTTGTTAGAGGTATATTAAATTAGTGTTTTTAGTTTGAGCTCTATAAATTATATATATATATACAACTTGTTATATATAATAAATATCCAGACAACTAAAATATCATCTTTTACAATATTTATATAAATTAAAATATGCCAATACATATGATAAATATCTACAAATTCATTCCTCATACAAATTTTCCAATTTAAGAAACCTATCGGCCTCTCTTTGCACTTTTGGGGCAATGACTAATAAGATAGGTTGTTAATTTTTAGTTAACCCTTAAATTATTTAAATGTCAAATGTCATGATTATATATTAACAGTAAAGTTATATAAATTAAATGGCTAATAAATATTGGTAACAATCAAAATAATTATGTGTCATTTGTAAAGTTGGAACTTTGTAATGTATTAGTAAAGGTTGAAAATAGAAAAATAATTTGGAAACCTTTGATTTCATCTCTTAAATTATATATACAACTAAGAATATTCTCACATTATTAAAGCTAGATCATCCATAATTTTTTTATTTTTTAAAGAATAAAAATAGACCAAGCCTATCAAGGTAGCACAAGGGGGAAGGACAAAGTGTTCAAGTACTCCTAGGGTCTTGGGCATATAACTAATAATCAAGCAGAGAGATATGGTCTCTACCATAGAGTTTTAGTTACTGTTATGGAGATTCTCTCATAATCATGCATCATCTAGTCGAACCCTCCCTCTCAAAGGAGAAATACATGTAAAACATCATGAAAAGAATCCGGAAAATTGCAAAAGATATCCCATTCAAAACATATTTATGTCTAGAAGCATACAAGTATGTTAACGAGGGGCCACAGATATCAAATCTCATTATATGAAAACCTCATTTTAGAATGTTAAAGTTGAAAAAATATTTAAATATCAAGAGATTTAATTTTTTTAGTGTTTTTAAATCAGTGATTAAGATAAATCTATAGTAGTTTTTTTGCCTTTCTATATATAGACCATGTGTAGTTTTTCATTGTTTGAATTGTATTTTTCAATAATTTATTATTATTTGTTGAGATTTTCAGTTTTATTAAAATAGTCAAAAATCTCAGTAGGTGACAAAAATTAGGAATTTGTTGCTAGATTAGCTCCAGGTTGTTGGGAGAGAGTTAATGCATCCTAAATTTGATGTGAGAGGATTTATGAGGCAGTTAGATTCTCCTTGCTATAAAACAGGTACCCATACGGATGGTTTGAGAGTGTGTGAGAGTTTGTAATGTCCTGTTTGATTAATAAAGAATTGTCGATGCCTATGTTGTGTGGACGTAGCCCAGATTGGTTGGGTGAACCACGTTAAACCTCTGTGTTTTATGTGCTTGATTTGTTTGCTGAGTATTTTGTTTTGTCTGCTGTGCAATCTTGGCTCGAACAATTGGTATCAGAACAAATCAAGCAGATTAAACAATTGTGGCAGAACAATTGCCACAAAACCAGCAGATTAAACAAAATACTCAGCAAACAAATCAAGCACATAAAACACAGAGGTTTAACGTGGTTCACCCAACCAATCTGGGCTACGTCCACACAACATAGGCATCGGCAATTCTTTATTAATCAAACAGAAGATTACAAACTCTCACACACTCTCAAACCATCCGTATGGGTACCTGTTTTATAGCAAGGAGAATCTAACTGCCTCATAAATCCTCTCACATCAAATTTAGGATGCATTAACTCTCTCCCAACAACCTGGAGCTAATCTAGCAACAAATTCCTAATTTTTGTCACCTACTGAGATTTTTGACTATTTTAATAAAACTGAAAATCTCAACAATCTCCACCTTGACAACAATTAGCCTGATGCCCTGTTTATTATTTATTTGTTCTGCAAGCCAAGAGAAGCCAAACACCAACGCAGCTTCTCCAACAAAACTGGTTTCGTGAACATGTCTGCACAGTTTTCCTTTGTATGCACCTTTTCAAGAGAGACTCCCCTTTCAGTAATAACCTGTCTTACAAAATGGTACTTAATTGGAATATGCTTATATTTAATATGATAGGCCGGATTCTTAGCCAAATGTATTGCACTTTGACTATCACAAAGTAACCTGATGTTGTCCTGTAACCTACCAAACTCACCAAGCAAACCTTTTAACCAAACCGCCTCTTTGCAAGCATGAGAAGCAGCAATGTATTATGCTTCAGTAGTGGATAAAGCAACAATGTTTTGTAGCTTTGACATCCAACTAATAGCTCCACCTGCAAGAGTAAAGACATACCCTGAAGTTGACCTTCTCTTATCCAAATCACCTGCAAAATCAGAATCAACATACCCGCAAACAGATTCACTACTCTTATTGTAAGTAATACAATAACTACTTGTGCCTTTCAAATACCAAAGCATCCATTTCACTGCTGACCAGTGTTCTTTACCCAGATTTGCCATATACCTGCTGACAACCCCAACTGCATGTGAAATATCTGGTCGAGTACAAACCATCGCATACATTAAACACCCTACTACATTGGCATATGGAATTCGAGACATATAATCCTTTTCTTCATCTGTATTAGGACATAAACTTGAAGAAAGCTTAAAATGGGAAGCAAAAGGGACTGAAACAGGCTTCACATTGTTCATACCAAACCTCAAGAGTATCTTCTCAACATACTTCTGTTGTGATAGCCACAGCTTACCATTGCTCTTGTCTCTGAAAATCTCCATGCCCAAAATCTGTCTTGCTGCTCCTAGATCTTTCATATCAAATGTCCTTGCCATCTGAGTCTTCAACCTGTTGATTTCATCAATGCTTTTGCTTGCTAAAAGCATATCATCAACATACAACACTAAGATAATGAACATGCCATTACTTAACTGCTTAAAGTAAACACAATGATCATATTCACTTCTTATATATTTTTGACTCAACATGAAAGAATCAAACTTCTTGTACCACTGTCGAGGCGACTGCTTCAGACCATACAATGACTTCTTGAGCCTGCAGACAAATTTCTTATTGCGATGCTGAACAAACCCTTTCGGTTGTTCCATATAAATTTCCTCATCTAAATCACCATGTAAAAACGCAGTCTTAACATCTAGTTGCTGTAATTCTAAATCAAGCAAAGCCACTAATGCTAACACAATTCTAATTGAAACAATTTTAACCACTGGTGAAAAAATCTCATGAAAGTCAATACCGGCTTTCTGAGAAAACCCTTTTGCAACCAGTCGCGCTTTGTACCTGTCTTCTGTATCATTCACACCCCGTTTCAGCTTGAAAACCCATTTACACCCCACAGTTTTCCTGTCTTTCGGAAGTTCAACCAGATCCCATGTGCCATTCTTACCTAAGGCCATCATTTCTTCCTTCATAGCTGCTTTCCACTTATCACTTTTCGAACCTTCTATAGCTTCCTGATAGCACATAGGTTCATCATCGTTAGCGGTCAAAGCAACTGAAGTAACATAATCATCATACCTTCTAGGAGCACGTTTTATTCTTGTAGACCTCCTTAAAGCTGTTTCTGGTGCTTCCGCAATTGGCTGACTACCATCTGTAGGAACTTCTTGCTGATCAGTATCTGAGACCTGTTCATGATCTAAACCTGAACCCTGTTCATGTTCTGATTCTGAAACCTGTTCATGACTAGTATCTGAACTATGGTCATCATGACTATCATTAGAAGTGCTGTCAAACTAAATGTGCTGAAAATCAAATACATCATCCTGTTTCAATTTATTATCTACATCTAACTGTACAAGAGAGGATTCATCAAACTTTACATCTCTGTTGATGATGATTTTGCGGGTAGTAGGATCCCACAATCTAAATCCCTTTGTTCCAACACCATACCCAACAAAGATATACCTTTTAGACTTTGGATCTAATTTAGTTCGCTGATGTTTAGGCACTAGAGCATATGCATCACAACCAAACACTCCGAGTTTAGAATAGTCACAAGGGTGTCCTTTCCATACCTCTTGCGGAATCTTGCAGTCTATCGCCGTCGATGGAGATCGGTTTATCACATAACAAGCTGTTTCCACTGCTTCCGTCCACAACTCCTTTTGCAACCCGGCGTTACTCAGCATACTCCTTGCTCTCTCTAGAAGAGTCTTGTTCATGCGTTCAGCAACTCCATTTTGCTGAGGAGTATAAACCGTGGTCTTATGTCTCTTGATCCCTGCATCCTTGCAATAGCTGTCAAACTCCTTGGAAGTAAACTCACCACCATTGTCAGTTCTTAAACATTTTATAGTTCTACCAGTGATGTTTTCTACCAATGCTCTAAACTGCTTGAAAACTGTAAAAACATCATACTTCCTTTTCAACATGTAGAGCCACACTTTCCTAGAAAAGTCATCAATAAATGATACAAAATACGACGAACCACCATATGAAGTTGTAGGTGCTGGTCCCCACACATCTGAATGGATATAATCAAGTATGCCTTTACTAGTATGTTTGCCTGTTTTAAACTTTTGTTTACTTTGTTTTCCAAATAGACAATGCTTACAGAAATCTAACTTTCCAGACTTCAGATTTGGAAGTAACTTGCGATCAGCCAAAATTTTCAACCCTCTTTCACTCATATGCCCCAATCTTTGATGCCATAAGTGAATGGAACTACTGTCATGTTCAGACACAGTAGACACAAAATCTGACCTTGTACCTCCTTCTAACTGAAATAGATTTCCTACTTTCTTAGCTTTCATAACTAGTAAAATGCCTTTATAGATTTTCATAACTCCACCTTGAATTACAGTTTTATATCCATTCGAATCAATTGTTCTGTTGTGCTTCTGATCTCCAACATTATTATTGTTTTATATTAAAATTTGAATTAGTTACACATTTTCCTCTTATTAAGAAGTAACTAAATTAATTTATCTTTAATTAATTTTTGCTTTTGAACATTGAATATTTTAGTAAGGTAAACATTAAAACACACACATATATACACACATTATTATATATGTGTCTGTGGGAATTTTATATTGAAATATTTATAAGAGAAAAAAATTTATGTGTGTGTGTGGGGATTAAAAAATTTAATGTGTGTGTGGGGATATTCAAACAATTTATTTAAGTTCTATATTGAAATTTTTATAAGAGACAAATAATAATAATAATAATTGAATTACTTTATCTCTCAAAGTTATATAAAATTATATAAGTTAACATAGCCAAATATTTTATTTTTTACTCTAAGAGTGAAAATGAAATATCAACTAACCAAGTGATCCCAATGAGAATGTAACTATTAATGTTTTATAATATTTTTAATTAAAACTAACCAAATATGTATACTCATTTATGTTTTCATTTAAATTATTTTTTTAAAGGATAGGTGTCAACTCCAAATTGAGCACAGAGAAAATTACAGGTCAACATTGTGAATAAGCCTCCCATAAATATTTATAATAGACGAAAAATAATAATAATAATTGATAAATATTTATAATAGACAAATAATAATAATAATAATTGAATTACTTTATCTCTGTAAAGTTATATAAAATTATATTATTTAGTGTAGCCAAATATTTTAGTTTTTACTCAAAGAGTGAAAGTGGATATCAATGAACCAAAATCCCAATGAAAATATAATTATTATAAATAAAAAAAAAATAGACCACTCCTCTCCCAAAATTATAATATTTTAAATGTTATTTTTTGAATTAATTAATTTGATGATATTTTTTTGTTAATTTTATTTAAAATAAAACTTAAAAAATTATTAAAATAATAAATATTTATTAAAATCACACCATAAAAATATAATACAAATTTTTTAAAACACTTAAATTCATTTATACATGTAAAATACAATTGTTGCTAATTATAACAATCATATATCAAATTCCGCATTAAAAAACAAAATATTGAAAACTTATTCTATATAATCAAATGCCGTTAATATTACCTTAAATTTTTTAGAAGATAAAACACAAAAAAAAAAAAAAATCAATATTATTTTTTTTAACACCAGAGCATTCCAGCAACCTACAAGCCGGAAATATTAGATCTTATGATTTAGCAAGAGTCGAGACTCTAACGGAAAAGGGGAGTCTACTCCTTGAGCCGAGATCATAGCAGGCCATATACTCCGTGGGATTTGAACTTCAGTCTCCTTGGTTTCAGCAATTAGACTTTACCGTCAAATCACGGTATAAAAACTTTTTCAATATTATTATGTTATTTCCTTATTTCAATTGAAACTGCAAATATAAACACGATGGCTACAGCTTGACTGTATGTTAAAAGCGTATGGTAGCATACTCTGGATTCAAACAACTATCATATAAAATCTTCAGATGAAACTCGATTGGGCATGGCCGTGGAGGTGGTCATTCCTAGAAATTCATCAATACAAAGCAAATGATTATATGTTGTACAGACCCCCGAACGCGAGACGCTAGGGTGTTACCAGGGACGAGCGAGGGGGCAGATGGCTTCCATAAGCGAGTCAGTTGCCTAATTTTTTCCTTTCTTTTTGTCTTAATGCAACAGTGTGTGATGGATACCGTTTCAGGTTGGAAATCACCGGCAGGTTGATGGGAATGTTGAGAGTCATTAATATGCATGAGGGGTGTCATGCAAAGTAAAGAGATGAGGTCAGTTGCGAAGGGACGCACGCGTGAGAAGCTTCTCTCCTCACGAGGCTTACCCTTCAAGTCACCTTCAATCATGATTTTCATCCCATTGTGTTGAGCGTCATGGTGAGCTTCCCATTAGAGGAATTTTGAGGTCTAAAATGGGCCTTCTAAGGAAAATGTACAATCAAAATTCACTTTATGAAAACCAATCAGATTTTAGGGGATGACATTATCCCTAATGGTTGATGTGGCATTGCTTGAATTAAAGGTACTTAACTTGTCACATTCTCAATGGTGGATAAAAACTAATGGTTAACCATGGTAGTGCTCTAAGTACTTTTAAATTCAAAGTAAAGTACTCATAATAAATGTCATTTCACACTTTTTTAATAAAAATAGATTATTGTCATTTAATATTTCTTGAAGGAAATAATGCATATCCCTATACATTTATTGTATTATATTATATTATTTTATTTTATTTTTATATAGTATATTAATTACATGTTATTATGCAATTTAAATAATATAATTTTAATTAATAACATACAATATAATTAAGAATTTATAAATTTATATTTATATTTTATTTTAAGTTATTTAAGTACAAAGGACAAATGCATTAGTTGTTCAATGATAATGATTTTTTTTTTAAAAACTCATTCTTATTTATAGTTACATCAATACAATTTTTTTATTAATTTGATTTTGGTACAATTTTTGAATTGAATTCAACTATGGTTACATGGATTGTGGTGTAAAAAATGAATTGCAAATTCATAAATATTATTTTATTGGTTTAGCTATTATTTTATTATTTCCTTAGGAGGCCTATTTTAGACCTCAAAATTCCCCTAATGACAACACGGTCTCCCACAGTGAGGTCTGGAAGAGGAGGACGCTCTGGTTTCTGTCCTACATCCGTCCAACCCTCATGCCGAGGCGCAAAATGAGATGTATGCATGGGGGATGCTTGGGTGTGCAGGTCCCTAATGATGATGACGAGGTCCCTGAGAAGCGAGAATATTTCAGCTACGTGCCCGACATCCTTGTGCACATTCGCTGCCAAGTTGATGCGTTGGAGCTGGAAGCCCTGGTCAGTGCTGCGAAATCCCGAAGTACCATGGCAAGGCGCCACTGGGTCATGAAGAATTTTTTTGTTGCCTCGCTGGTTCACTGTCAACTCTTGGTGGACAAGGTAAATCACCAAATCATCCAAGGTAACCATGTGTTGGACAAAGCCTGGGAGGCCATGGACCTTATCTTTCATGACCCTGAGCTCTGTTTCCAAGTGGGAGGGCAGCAGGCAGCGGATATCTTCCACCCCCTGCCTTTCACTGCCCTCAAACCTCTGATTCCTACGGTGCCTGTGAGACCCAAGCCCAAGAGAACCAGATTGGGGCCAAGAGTGCAGGTTAACAGGTTCCAGACAGATGGGAGAGATGCAGACCCCTCCACCTCCTCTATGAGTAGGTCGGTTGCTAAAGGTGATGGTAGGGCACGGCAGATGAAAGGTTGGCAGCGATGTTCGTGAGTGGTGGCGCTCCCTTCGGCAACAAAATGGATCACAAAGAAATTCTTGACAGTCTGCATGCCAAGAGGGTGGCTGGTTACGTGGCCGAACCTAAGGACTCCAGGTGTACTCCTTCCAGCCCATATGCCTGTTGGATTCTGTAGGAATTACCTCCCTAGTTTTTATGTTTTCTAATGTATGTCTGTCAATTTTGCAGGATCTCAAGTCTGTCTTTTTTTCCTATTAAACAGGATTGTATATCTATTTTTTTGGTTTCTAGTTATGATTTTGAACATGTTGCGACTGGTGGGTTGGTTTCCCTCTGTTGGGCAGCCCACCAGCATCAATCAAACTCTACTTTTGAATGCATCAGGGGTTGACCGTCGACTCCCCTGACTCTTGTCACCTAGCCTGTAATCTATTTTTTTGTACACTAATAAAATTGCTGGAACTTTACAAAAAATAGATTATATGTTATACAGACAAAACAAATGATGATATGGTGTACAGAGTGGATTATGCATTTATGCTTTAACACGAGGAATCCATGAAAAAAATAAGTTAAGAATCAAAAGAGTTTATAGATTTATATATATAACTAATTGCTCCTCAGTGAAACTTTTGAGACATTATTTTAGCATTATATAGTTATGACGGATCTTTTTCCAACATTATATAGATAGATCATAATTGCTTATTTCATATAAATGTTTTGTTGTATATTATATTTAATATTTTTAATAATTAGATTTATGATGGGTGATTTGGAGAAATGAATATTATTCTAATAATTAGATTTATGTTGAATAATTTAGAGAACTAAATATTATTCTCTCTGAATAATTCATTTTAAGTATATTGGTGTAATAGTTTGGTGTTGTATGGCATTGGCCTTGAACGTTAAAGAATACCTTATATGAACTAAACAATAAGGTACTTAATTACATAGGAAAAAACGTATTCGTGATTTTTGTGTTTTATTTAATAGGCATAGTTAATTTTTAAACCATTTGTTTCATAACAATGGGTAGAGAAGAGTGCTCATCTTCATTGCCCTTGTGGTTGACTCCACTTTATGTGGCAGCAAATTTGTGTTGATAAGTGTTTGATAAAAATTTTAAAAAAAGAATTGAAAAATAAAGGAATAAGTTAAATTTGTAGTAAATAGATTTGATTTTGGTAAAAGAAAAAAGAAAAAAAATAATAATAAATCAAGTTATATTTTAAAAATTAGTTTTAGTTTTGTATGTTTGATAGTTTGTATGTATTTGCCTTATTACCTGTGTATAAAAAATGTGTACACATGTTTTATCCAATATTTCTTTTATTCTTATTGTGAAAAATTTTGGGGTATATCTTTTACCCAATATTTCCATTAGGGGCGGAAAATTGGGTAAAAATGTTCAACCCTCATCATCATGGACATATTGAGTACAAAACATGGGGTGGAAGGGAAATTTTGGGTAAAACAATATATAGTATTAGAGCATGATGTAGTAGCATCCCAAAAACAAAGATGGCCCTTGGAAATGTTGGTAGCATGGCATGAAGGAAATCATTAGAGAAATTTTGAAGTCTAAAATGGGCCTCAAAACAAAATGTACAACAAAAATCAACTTTATAAAAACCAATAGAATTCAAGATGATGATATCAACCATGAGAGATGATTCACCATTTTTTGAGTAAAAAAATAAAAATATTATAAAATATATATATATATATATATATATATATATATATATATATATATATATATATATATTCAACTTATCTCCCTACGGTTTAACTCAAATTTCGAGCACGAGCACTCGTTGGACACAGAATTTAATTTTTGTTGCATACTTTTGATGGACTTTGTTACATGAAAAATGAGAAATACATGAAAAATAGTATCACATTTTTCATTTATTTCACATTTTTTGTGTCGCAAGGTCAATCAAAAGTATGCAACATGGGTAATCCTTAGATGAGGAATTAAATTATGCATCCAACGAGCGTTCCCACTCAAAATTTGAGTAAAACCGTATGGAGATAAGTTGAACATACGCATTGAAAAAATAGTTTTTTTTTAATTTTTCCCTCTAAATTTTTATGATGTAGTTTAATCTTATTTTATTATTTTCACCATTAATTTATAATATTCCTTAGGAGGCCCATTTTAGACCTCAAAATTTCTCTAATGCCACTCCACTGCAAGAAGACAATGGATAAATGTTGCAATAATCTTAGAGAATAAATTCAGTGTGAACAAAATGGTTGCATGCACATTGCATGTAATGAATAACAACGTTATTATGAATGACAAGGTTGAAGAATTAAGATTTACAAAAGTAGAAATTTGTGATGAGAAGAAATGAATCAGTGCAAAAAGATCTCTCACATAGATAAGGAATTACTTGTGATGACTAATGATGAGGTTATTGAAGTGGAATTATTTGGACATAGAAGATTGAAGTTAAATTATTTTGAATCTTTTAATAAGAGTGAATGAATCCACAGTAACATGATTGAGTGGAGGCATACAAAAGTGGAACATAGAGCTATGTCAGGGAAAAGTGTAATGAAAAGTGTAAAGACTTGTCCTTTAACAATGTTGGATACATTAACTACGTGATTACTTTGGTGGTCATTAGCCGACACAGTGTGAACAAACTCAAAGATAAATTGTTCAGTGGACAAATTAGCTTTGGTACCCTTACACAATGGCAAGGCAAATAATAAACTTACCACGTTCCCTTGTACAATATCAGGGTGCATTGCATACAAGGGAAACCTCACTGACTGGTTGGAGACACCAAGGGAACCCTGGCAAAGAGATCAATTAAGGTAAGAAAATTTGGGATTTAATACAGGTGACCTTACCCATATTTTCCAAGAGACTTGGGTGTCTTAAGTAGTGTGTGGGCACACAATCATTAGATGTGTTATCACTCAAAGAAAACCCTGGTTGTGGGGGGGAATCTAAGGTAACCTTTAACCAATATTTTGAATTGAAAGCTATCCCTTTCAATTTCAAAGGGGGATCCCTTCTATAACTCAGTCAATATGACTAGTTATGTACTTAAAACGATGACTGGATCTGATGTAACAAGGCTTTCAAAAATGTGGTAGGGTTTGATAAAATTCCATTAGGCAATGGAATCAAATATTTGGCTTAACAATAAAACAAATTAAAACATTCACAGAGGCGGGTTAGTTGAGATACTTTGAGATTTTAAATTATTGAGATGGAATGCAGAATATGAGGGAAACATTATACTTATAAGAGCATCACAAGGATGAATTCTACAAAACATAATTCAAAAATATATAGATGATTGAAAATATAAACAAAGCATAGTACGTATGAATTTTGTTCATTCACTCTTATCAGTCATAAAACAGCATACATATGACAACGTAGAAAGGAAGATAGAAACAAGAGAACACATATCCAAATTTCCCAACACAAAAATCTGTGTTGCAGAATCAGACTTCCTTCATTAAATTTTTAGAAATATACAATGCTTAATAAGTCCTCTGATCAAAAACCAACCTGTCTTCATTCTAAAGAATTTGTCTTTATAGGACAAATTACAAACTAAAAAGAAGGTTTCTCGTATGTACCTAATTACAAATTTCTAAACATAAAGAATGTATAAAAATTACATGAATATGCTACATAGACTCAGAAATATATGTATCTAAACTATAACGGTTTGCTAAAATATTGGCTAGAAACTGTGGTCAAAATCGTTGACTGATATTCTGCCAGGTTTCCTGGAACTTGTGCCTCATCCTCGCGCTAAAAATAATATATGTTATGCTAAAAATAAGGATACTCTTACAAAACCAGATAACGATCAGGATCTCTGATGGGCTATTTTTCAATGCTTTATAGAAAGCGATTACAAAATTGCGCGGACACTGAAACTGAAAGCGCTTATCAACATTTAACAGTGCAAATCACTGACAGACTAGTTATTGGCCATCAATCAAAACTTCATCTGAACAATTGGCAATCAAAACTATGTTGTCAAAACCAACTAGCTAAGTGTGCTAATTGCTTCTAGTAGGATGTCAACAATAGTCTTCCTTTGTCTCTTAGTCCTTTGGGCCTCTGTAGCAACCCCATTTCCTTGAGCCTTTGGTATTCTTGGGTTTCTTTGAGCTTGTGGATTCTTCCCTATTTATAATTAAGTATTTATGAGGGGTTTTTTCTACATCAATGACTTCTTTTTCCACCTCAAGGTTTTGCTTCAATTTGATGTTCAATCTCAACTTATTCCATGGTCTTGTGCATGGTCTCTTTCCACTTGTTATCTCTAAATTGGTACTGATGAGCTGCTCCACCAGACAACTTAGAGTAACTCTTTCAAACCATCTTTTGACTGAGGATTAGCCTCTTCAACCTGAGAGGGCTCTCTTAATTTAACTAATGATTTGCTCAATTAGGTTTTAAATAGGATGGCTAACTCTGTGATAAGTGTCTGAATGTATTTGATTGTAGGTGAAAAATGGAATAGGTTTCACTACCATTGGGCTCATGGAGTCAGTATGAAGGTATGCAGTGACAAATGAATCTCCTTGTGGAAGATGAGGCTTTTGTTGAGATTTTGTGTATTTGGGGTAGCATCAGTTCTGCTCTAGGTCCCAAATTTTGAGGAAGGACTAGTGTACACTTGATCTACAAGACCCATAAATGGATTTGGGAAATTTCATCTGGTTTAAGATATATTAAATTAATTAATTATTTTAATGTATTTCCTAACTTAAAACTTAGGGAACTTAAATAATTTAATTTAATTTAATTAAACATGTGATGAAATTGTCTTAAGTCACACGGATCAAGCTTTCTTTTAATCTTAGCGATTGATTCAAGATTTGATCATAGTCATTGATTTGTCAATGAAAAAAGTATAAAGGAAAGGCTTGGGGTCATTTGTAAAGATACACAGAGGCAGAGCACTGAAGCTAAGTTGAGATTCTAGGGCGGGGTTGCTAAGAATACTCAAAAGTGTTTCAGCTGCAAAGAGAGGAATTTAGACCAAGGGGATGATTTGATCCCAGGGTCTAGAATACACAAGAGGCAGAGAAGAGATCAACTCAAGGACAGTGCAGAGGAAGGCAGCAGCAAAGACAGCGTAATTTTCAGGAAACCCTTCAAGGGTTACGCAGAGACCCTTAGGGGCAGCGTAGTGACTGCATCACCCAGTCTGGGATAACGCAGTCCCTTCCGGAGTAGCGCTGAGGGTTTGGAGGCCATCCAAGGCTGACGCAGAGGCTTTCAGGGGCTTCAGAGGTTGACATAAAGCCTTTCAGGGACATCGCTAAGGTTTCTAGGCCCTAGTCTTGATTGAGTGTTGCAAATCTTGTTTGAGGGTGTGGATCAGTCATTATTTTGGCCCTACATCAGCCAGAGAGCTATAGATCTAGTGTTCTCTCTGTCGGGTTTTCCAGATCTGGAACCCAGATTTGTGTATTCAAAAATATTCTTAATAATAGAACCCTCCAGCAGCGAGAGACCGATTTTCCCACCTTGGGTTTTTCTGGGGACTCTTTGTCCAGAAATAACTGTGTCATTTTGTCAATGTGTGCATGTGCTTATTCTAGATCTGAATTGGTAGAGATATGTTATGTGTTCTGCTTCGATGTTAACTTGAATTTATTCAGTTGATAACTTTTTTAAGTAGGAGGAGCTTAACCGGATTAATAGTAATAATTTCTACATAAGATATAAGATTCAGATATTTCTACATGGTATCAGAGCGATTGCAGATCTAGAAGGGTCACTAGCAGGAAAATCTGAAGGATCTAGCTGCAGAAAGCAGTAGAGAAGCATATCTGAAGGGACAACGCAGTTTTCAGGAGCAGATTCACGTAGAGGGAAGGGTGACGTTTTCCAGTGCTGTGTCCTAGCAAGCCCACACAATTATTGCGCAGAGGCAGCTCAGAAACAGCGTTGGTTGGTTCTGAAGCCAGCCAGTGTGATTCAGATCTGAATCTGTCAGATCCAAAAAATACTGCAAAAAAGCTGCAGAAATTCAGAAGATCTGGTGGAGTTAAATTTCTGAAGTTTTCAAATATTTAGCCTTAGCACAAGTGACAAATATTGGGAGGAGATCAGCTTTTCAGAAAAGTTTCTTGCCAAAGGAAACTTGCAGTTTGATCAGAGTATCAAAGAAGAAGCTGAATCATAGCTGATTTGGTAGATTTCCAAGGAGGGAAATCAATTGTCAGAGGGAGCAGAGGGTGCCCAGTTCGTAAAGGACCCTAGATCTAGATCTCTAGTATAGAGAGGAGGAGCTCCGATAAATTCTAAGCAGATGGCTTCTCATGGACTGCGTGATCAGGATAGGCTAGATGGCCTCTCAAAATTTTCAGTTTGGAAGGCAAGGATCCTGATAGTCCTTAAGGCATACAATCTAAGGGACCATGCAGAGCAGACTTTGGCCACACCAACATATGTGGATCTCCTACAGAAGCATATGGACGCTGATGGGCATGATAAGAGGCTAATTGTGGATAGTATCAAGGAAAATATTGTACCACACATAGCTGAGAAGAGGACAGCGAATGAGATGTGGAAGGCCTTGACTTCCCTATATGAGGGAAAGTATGTCCAAAGGAAAATGTTGTTGGAGACCCAAATGAGGTCATTCATGATGACCAAGGGAGAAGACATGGAACACTTCCTCTTCAGACAGCACGCAATCAGGGATCAACTAACTGCAACGGGTGCAACCGTAGATGATGCAATAATAGTCAGGACTGCCCTCAATGCAGTCATGGATGAGTGGAAAATCTTTGTCCAAAGTATCTTGGGCAGAGCGGACCTCCCAGATTGGGATAGCTTGTGGTCAATCCTGCGACAAGAAGAACTACACAGATTCACCAAGAGGTAGCATAGCCTTGCGTTGAGCAAAGTAAAGAAAGAAGATGAAGAAGATGCAACCTTGGCATCGAAGAAGCAGTCGAAGAAGAAGAAGGATCTTTCAAAGATCAAGTGCTTTCAGTGTGGTGAAATGGGACAGGTTGCCAACGAGTGTCCAGAGAAGAAAAGGGACAAGGAAGCATCTTCTTCCAAAGCAGTTGTGGCAGATGATGGGTCAGGAGATGATGCAACTATGAGTGCTCATGAACCACGAAGGTGGGGTGACATGGATATGTAGAGGAGATACATAGAAGAAGGCGAGATCCTTGAGTAGCTCATCTCTTGGATCACAAGTGAGCTACGACAGCGTTAATACACTAGCGGGACAAGTGGAGCAGTGAGTGCATAGATCACAGATGAAGCAGAGGCAGAGGCAGATTTGAAGATTGGGAGGAGCAGCACAGAGCAAAGAAGCAGTAGCGTAGAATCAGTAGCAGCACAGAGACTGTTGTGCAGTGCAGCAGAACAGTAGTGGCAGTGCTATGAGCAGCACATATGCAGCATATTGAGAGGGAGATGTAGTACAGAAGTTACAGTGGTAGTGGCAAGGTCATGGGCAATAGTACAAAATGGCAGCAGCAGTGCAGAATTGAGTGGCAGCAGGCCAAGCTTCAATAGCACAGAACCAATACTCAAAGTCGTGTAATGCATAGTGTGATGTATTGTTAGAGCACACCCTTGATGTTAAGAGGGAGTGTTGATATTTTGTGTATTTGGGGTAGCATTAGTTGTGCTCTAGGTCCCAAATTTGAGGAAGGACTAGAGTACACTTGATCTACAAGACCCAAAAATGGATTTGGGAAATTTCATCCGGTTTAGGAGATATTAAATTAATTAATTATTTTAATATATTAAATAATTAAAGTGAATTTAATTAAACATGTGATGAAATTGTCTTAAGTCACACGGATCAAGCTTTCTTTTAATCTTAGCCATTGATTCAAGATTTGATCATAGTCGTTGATTTGTCAACGAGAAAAGTATAAAGGAAAGGCTTGGGGTCATTTGTAAAGATACACAGAGGCAAAGCACTGAAGCTAAGTTGAGATTCTAGGGTAGGGTTGCTAAGAATACTCAGAAGTGTTTCAACTGCAAAGAGGGGAATTTAGACCAAGGGGATGATCTGATCCCAGGTTCTAGAATACACAAGAGGCAGAGAAGACATCAGCTCAAGGACAGCGCAGAGGAAGGCAGCAGCAGCAGCAAGGACAGCGTAATTTCAGGGAACCCTTCAGGGGTTACGTAGAGACCCTTAGGGGCAGCGTAGTGACTACGTCACCTAATCTCGGGTAACGCAGTCCCTTCCGGAGCAGCGTTGAGGGTTTGGAGGCCATCCAAGGCTGACGCAAAGGCTTTCAGGGGCTTCAGAGGCTGATGCAGAACCTTTCAGGGACAACGCTGAGGTTTCTAGGCCTTGATCTTGGTTGAGTTCTGTAAATCTCGTTTGAAGGTGTGGATCAGTCATTATTTTGGCCCTAGATCAGCTAGATCTAGTGTTTTCTCTGTCGAGTTTTCCAGATATGGGACCCAGATTTGTGTATTCAGAAATATTCTTAATAATAGAACCCTCCAGCAGCCAGAGACCGGTTTTCCCACCTTGGGTTTTTCCGGGGACTATTTGTCCAGAAATAACTGTCACTTTGTCAATGTGTGCATGTGCTTATTTTATATCTAAATTGGTAGAGATCTGTTATGTGTTTTGCTTCAATGTTAACTTGAATTTATTCAGTTGATAACTTGTTTAAGTAGGAGGAGCTTAACCGTATTAACAGTAATAATTTATGCATAAGATATAAGATTCAGAAATTTCTACAGCTTTTAATGTTTCAATTGAAAAGACAATACTAACACACGGAAAATATTCAATAACTTAATGTCAAAAGGAAGTCAGAGCACGAGGGCATGAATTTTGAGTAATTCAACATCAAGATATTGGAAAAATATATTAAGGAAACATAAGACATAAACTCATTGCAACAGTCAAAGAATCTCAGGTAAAGCATAAAACACCATCACTGTATATCATTGATATTCCAAAATTTACAATAGTAATAGTCTCAAATGTATTCTCCAACCCTTTCTGATTCCCATTTCCTGTCTTTAAATAGACCTTTGTTGCTTACATAAGATCTGCCTAGCTGGCTAGATCATCAAACCATAACTTTGACACTTATCATAACTATAAACTACATTCTTGGAACTGAAAAAGACACCTAGTCTCTAAATACTTACACTTCTAATAGGACTCTGCTTTACATTTATTAAATTCACTTTTTCAGTAGTGGGACAATTACATTGATAAGGATCAGATGCTCGAGTGGCATTCACCATCACTAAGACATTAATGCATCCCTTAGATTTAGGAAACAACAGTCGTATTTTTTAGGAAAATATAAACACCACTTTAATCCTTGTCTTCATGCTGAGCTAGATAGGTGACACTCATGTCAAGGATTGAATCTTTGTTGGGATGGCCCACTGTCAGCTTGGATGTCTCCAAGTGGTTGGCTATTCTTCAACAGACTTTTAAAACCTCCAAAATCCATTAAATCCACTTCGCTGCAAAAACAAAGTGACCTTAGGCAGTTTCATAGCGAAATTTAGTAGCACATTTACTTTAGTCATCCAACCTCCCTTTTTGCCTTCTCTGTTGATCAAGGTATGTTTGTCAAGTCATGTGGACTAAATACCATCACTTGCCCTCAGATATCCATCAAAACTGGTTTTTTGGGTAAAAGACATCCCACAGGAATTTCGTAGCGAATTTCAGCCCTCAAGCCTGGACTTCACTACGAAACTGCCTAATTTGGTTGAAAACGCAAATTTGTCATTTTTCTTCAAAAATTCAGCTTCTGAACCAAAATTGATGTTTCCTGCAAGTTGTAAAATTAATCAAAAAAAAAATTAAAGTAACCCCTCAGACTTTCGGCATTTCATCTTTAACATCAGCAAGTTGTACCTCTTCAGGTTCATTTACCATTCTAATCTTCAACCCTCTTTTCTTCAGTTCTTCTTGGATCATATCCATTTGGTCTTCCAGCTCCTTACCCTGCCCTTTGAGCTTTTTTCTCTCAGATTGCAACCATAGATTTCTTTTCCTAGTGTTCTTCACCACTTTCCTCAGAGGAAGACTTCTCTTCAACATTTTCTTGGCATTTCACAGAGTTTTGTCATATTTGTCCAACTGACCCTTCATTTCTTTTTCAAAGTCTGCCATTAGTTGTTTTTCTACCTTGGCCTCTTGTAGTTCCAATTTGACTTCAATAACTTCTTCCCTGGCCTTTGTACTTCAGTCTTTTCCTCGACTTGTTCCTTTCCTTTTCTTTGCACAAAGACCTCTTTTGTTGCTAGAGATAGGTCTATAATGTTCTTTGGTTGCTTGCCTTCATCAATATTTTCTTCTCTCTTGCTCTCCATGGCACCTTTTGCAAGTTGTGACCTGGTCATTGGTTTCCTTGGCTGGAAAATGAAACCAGCATATTCTCCTGCAAAATCTAATTTTTTGGCAGACTTACCTTTCTACGTCTTCCTTCTATCCCCTTCAATGTCTTAGGCTTGGAAAATTAGAGATTCTTCAATGTCTATTGCCTAGAGGATGTCTTCAATATTTCCTTTGGCAATGATTTGGCTCTTGGTTATCCTCCTTCTACCATATTTACTATTTTTTTTTTTTTGATTTGCAGGTGATGGTTGTGGGATATAAGTCTCTGGTATAGGTTCAGCTTCAATATCCATTGGTTCCACAGTAGGTTGTCCTCCTTCTTCATTAACTTCTTCTATCACAGCTGGAGATGAAGTGATTTTAGGTGTCACTGAATCTACTTCATATCCACTAAGAAAGAGAAAAGCTGCCCAATTTTTGTTTAACTTTTTTAATTCCTCCAACACTAATAATTTGATCAGGCCATGATGAAACACTGATGTTTCACTACCCTTAGCCTTGGCTTGGACCTTATCTGACATCTTCCCCAAACTTCTAAATAAAAATAAAGGCAAATCAAGGGGTTGCTTACCAATGAAATGCAAAAGGAGCCTGAAGTGATATAAGTAGACCATGTGAAACCTCCCCTCACAGGTAAAATACTTCTAGACCACAAATGACAACTTTGAATAATTTTCTTTCATATAACTCCTGGGGATTCCACTTGCCATGTCAGCTCCGATGTACTCCTGTTTGACAAATTCCTCAAAGCTCTGCATTTTGAATTTTGTACCTTTGAACCATTCCTCACCTCCTCTAGGTATTTATGTAGCCTGAGAGATAGTATCAGGTGATACTGTGAAATTCAATACTGATACCTTTGAGGTTGTCCTTGTGAAATTGTCTACGAAGTATTTGGATATCTGAGCATGAAAACTCTGCAGCTTCTGACATAACTGTAGACAACCAACATTCCTGAAGGCATCCATGGAACTAGGATCTTCACTCAATAGTTTTAAATCCATAGGCTTGTATTTCACACAGTAACCTCCTTTATTCACTTTCTTCTTCGCTGCCATTGCTCCTTTATACCTCTGTTGCTTCTTATTTGTGACACCTACAGATGAACAAACCTAGACAGCAAGTTGTTTGCGTTGTGAATCAGCTATTAAAGGATGAGACTGTGATGTTTTACATGCAAGACTTTGAACAATGAATGACAGAGAGAAGATTAGGGGCAAAATTTAAAATGAAATTCGACAGCTTGAAGGAGAATGGTGACACATGTGACCACAAAAAGCAATGATGAGTGAAATCACGATCTTGCATGTTTGGTGATCATGGTAACTAATTTTCTGACCTCACCTTTACCCTTGGCCATCGAAAACTTGACACATCACACCGCTCTGTCTTTTCTGCAGAAAAACACGGTTTCGTAGCGAAAACAGTTAAAATCCTGACATCTGCTACGGAATTGTCAGGTAATTCTCTAGCGAAATATGTTGTTTTGCCATTGTATTCGCTACAAAATGGTGAAAAAACGGACAAGTGGCTTATTTTTTTATTTGAAGGCATGGGTTCGAAAACTAAATGACATGGAATGAATTTGACTGACATGACATGACTCATGATGGGTTTAGACTTAGGATAAATCTTGTTACATGCGTGTTTTCATAAATTTAATGAATCTGACTATGAAGACAACATGGAACCTAGGTGAATGATATGCAAGACCCTATCAATGAAGTTTTCTAAAACTTATGAGTGATAACACGACCTTTGAAAAATTTTGCTAACGTGGCTTCTTTGTCAATTTATGTCTGCTTTGTCTCAAGCTCAATCATTTTTCCCTTGACATTTTCTATCTGTTTAATGACTTTTGTGTCTGTAGGTAGAGGTACATTGGGAGAAGGGGCATCTTTTGTTTTTCTCAGCTTCTCACACTTTCTAGTATAAACTTTTGGTAATTCGGGAACTAAAGGAGGAACCGGTTTTACTTTTTTCTGACTCCTGGTTTGCATTGATGAGGTCCCCTATTCTAGGTTTTGGAGTTGTTTAGGTTTGTTTTTGTTTCCTTTCTTTCTGCCCCTTTTTGGTTTTACAATTTGAAGTTCAAACCCTCCCCAAAATAAAAAATGCTCCTAAGTCCTACCTACCTTTCTTAAATGGCTTTCTATCAACATCTTAATTAAACTTTTATAATATATAAAATGAGAAGATGCATTTTGTCTTTCCCTAACCCTTGCATACATGTGCTTCGAACTCTCTAACACAAAATAAGGAGTGTTCATCCTGACCTGACCTGCGATGTGGGAGAGGAAACGGAAATGGTATAGATTCACCCGGCTGTGGCATCCCTTGCATGTGAATTAAGATTGTGTGATACGCAGGAGGTAATGCCACTCATCCTTCAACTAGGACCTCTGAATTTTTGAGTGTCAACACTTATCCTTATACTTGTCCTTTAGAAAAAATGGCACATTGATTCTGGCCAAAACATGGCTTTTGAAACCTATTTCTCCATCTGCAGGGAGGCACGTGACCTCTGCAATTACCTGCTCGGTAACAGGAAAAGAGATATCCCCAACATTGACTTATTGACCGTCAAAATCCTCCGTGAAAGCCTTGGCAACTCCATCGTGGTAACCTGTACAGCAGGAGAAGAACTGTTCCCACCCTATTTCTTGAAAACATTGTTGAACCTCTGGATAGACTTCAAGCAGGTCGGGTGCTTTGGGCTCTCCTTTGTGCAATTTTCCACTCTTTCCCATAGCTTTCATCGTCAAACAATAGCACGAGAACCAAGAGTGGGATTTGATCCAGGGTTTTCAGGATTACTAACATTGTGTCCTCTCTTGCTGTAAAACATACAACTTAACCATGCATTATATGGGTTTTATCATTTGAAAAAAACGATTTCACAACGTCTCAGTTGGTAATCATATAATAAACTTGACTATGATTTCATAAAACCTTTTCGTGCAATCATAACTCTTTAACCGAAAATTACCTCTCCGCAGTAGAGCCCGAAAACCCATCATGTCATATCACCATCTGATTGATCAGTGCTCGCCTAATAGGTTTTCGTTCATTTGTTGATGTGTGCTACATCAACGCATTCCTTTGGACATTAAAAAAAATGAATTTTGCATTTAGCACTAATACTCCAGTTGTCGGTGTTTCATTGACTGTCTTAACAAATTCGCACTAAAACTTTGATTTTCAGCGCACTTTATTTTCAAATCTTAAAACATTGTTGATATTATATCTGTCAATTTTTTAACACTATCTTTTACACGTCGGCGCTGACACTGAAACTGTCAGGACTTTAAAAAAACTACCAACTAAATTGTGATAACAAGTTGCATGGACACATTGGCAGAAGTTGTTAAAAATAAAACGCAGTAGGAAATAATCAATAACTAGCAAGAATATAACACAACAAAAAAACGCCATGATTGTCTTAGGAACCCTAAATGGAGAAAACCAGATCGTAATAGATCTAGTACCCTTGACCAAAAGGTACCTTACAACGGAAGATCCCTAGCCTATTTATAGGCTTCATTATATGCAATATCATGGTTCACTAATACCATGTGCCCAAAACCCATTTATTATAGACCTAACAACTTTGAATCTAACCAAGTCAAGTTTACCTAACAATATCTCTTTCTTCATTAATCCAGGAAACCTACATGCCCCCTATCACTTTACTAAAGGTATGCATGCATCACCAAGTCATACAATTTTATGCCCATTATATGTAGTTAAAATTGTCTCCTCATGCTATAAAAAATCCTTGGTCATAGACAAAATTCCAAATTGACCTCAATCTCCAATTCAAACTCTAACAATTACTCTCTATGTACTCTGAAATTCCTAGGACATACTCACTCTTACGCTTTCAGAACTACTCTGTGTGGGCCTTCTTCCATTGAAACCATAGCTATATACTACAACATTTGTGTCACAAAGCACTCCATCATTCTTCAACACTAGTGTTAGACCAGCCCCCTCGAAGAGTCTATATCATGTTTAGAATTAACCCTAGCTTTGATACCAATGTTAAAATTAAAATGCAACAGAAAATAATCAATAATTAGCAATAATAAAATACAACAACAAAACATCGTAATTATCTTGGAAACCCTAAATTAGGAAAACCATATCATAATGGATCTATTACTCTTGACCAAAAGGCACCTTATGATGGAGGATTCTTAGCCCATCTATAGGCTTCATTACATGCAATACCATGGGTCACCAATACCACCTGCTCGAAAAACAGTGTTACCGATGAAATAGGTAACCGCACTGTTACCTACTTTTTTTTGGTAGCATAAAAAGCACCTGATTTTGAAAAGTGATGATGCAGAATCACCTTCTTCTTTTTTAGCACATTTTCGACACTCTAATGTTTTTATTTATGAAGTATGAATATTTGTTTTAAAATGTTAGTGATTTTCATGCTAATTTTAAAACGTATTGATGCAGCATCAACTTTTTTTTTAGAGCGGTGATTTTCATGTTAATTTTGAAACGTATTGATGCAGCATCAACCTTTTTTTTTAGAGTGGTGATTTTCATGTTGGTAATAAAACACAAAACTTAGATATATATATATATATATATATATATATATATATATATAAACAATAAAAATGTAAAAAAAAACAAAATTAACTCGTAAAAATAAAAAATTTAAACAAAAATAAATTAAAAAAACAAAAAAAATAACAAAAATATTCGAAAAATTATATCAAAAGAAATGACAAAATTTGAAAAAAAACACATAATTAAAATTTAAAAAAAAAAAAAAAAAAAAAAAAAAAAAAAACAAAAACATTTTTTTCTAAGTTATTAAAAAAAAAACCATATAATTAAAAAATAATAATAATAATTTAAAATAGAAAATTTAAAAATAATTTAAATTACAAAATTAAAATTTAGATTTTTAAAAAAAAATACAAAAAATTAAAAATTAAATTTAAAAATTTAAATTAAAATAATAATAAGAAGAAGAAGAAAAATTAAAATTAACAAAAAAAGCAAATTTAAAAAAAAAAAAAACAAAAAACAAAAATAAAATTTAAAATTGAAAAAGAAAATGAAAATAAAAGAATTAAAATTTAACGAAAAAAAAAAAAAAAAAACTATTATTAAAAAACAAAAAAAATGAAAAAAACCATGTGCAAATAATTAAAAAAGAAATATCCATAAATTTACTGTTATTTTTTTAAATGAAACAATTTATAAATTTTAAAAATGAAAAACTAAATAAACTAAAAGATTAAAAAAAAATTAAATTAAATTAAAATTTAATAAATTTAATAAATAAATTTTAAATTTTAAAATATAATTAATCTAAAATATTAAATTTAAAAACAAAATTAAAAAACAAAAAACAAAAAAAATAAAACAATTTAAATTTAAAATAAAAAATTTGAATTAAAAAATGTTTGAATTTTAAAAATTAAAAAATGTTATTTCTATTTTTAAAATGTCAAAAATATGACACAATTTTTTTTTGTTATTCCAGCATCAACTGATTTTGTTTTGAGGGTGTTTTTTCAATCCTTTTTTCAAGAAACAATTTTGTTTTTAGCATAATTTTATAAAATGTTGAAATTTGACCTTCAAAAAAAACCAAGTGCGTTCTGGAATACACTTTTTTTGTTTTTGAGGTGTTTTTTCATGTTTTTTGAGTCTTTTTGGGTTAGAGTTCCCATTTTGAGGTCAGGTTACCTATTTCATCGGTAACAGTGTTGAAAACCATGTATTGTAGAGCTAACAACTTTGGCTCTATGATCAAGACAATTTTTCCTAACACAAATCACTAAAGGGAATGGAGGCACCATCAAGCACATGTGGTAAAAGTTTATGTAGGGATGGCACTCGGATCCACTTTGGAAAGGAGTGGGTTGTAAGGAACCTGACCTTGAGGAAAGGCAATGACCCTATATAAAGAGAATGTCTCAAAGCTCTAAATCATTGATTCAACCTTGTTCATTCACACAACGGTGGACAAAGAGCTCTGCAATGGTTGTAACTCTAGGGTTGGAAAAGAGTTCTTGGACACTAGTAGAGTGAATAAAGGAAGAGTAAAGGCATGTAGGTGGCAAGCCTATAGATGCTTCAGGATTTGGATTGTACAAGTCTATCAAGCATTGGGGATTGTACAATGCCATTAGATAGTGTTAAAACAAGTCAACTTAAATACCGACTCTTCATCTCATAGGTTGGAAGCATGGTCACAATGTGAGGAGATGTTTAGTAGCAATATAGGAGATAATGAAACAATATAACAGAAGTTGCATTTCTTGTGTGGCCAAAACCATTTCTTTGTCTTAGAATGTTGTGGTCTTGGAAGAAGCACAATTAGGTTAAAGAGTAAGATTGGGCATTCAAGTCCCCTAGAACACATATCTAGGGGACACTAAAAATAACGTGGAAGGGATAACCATATGGAAAAGGAGTCTAGGGCAACAAATGGTGCCAAGAAACAAAATGGTGGTAAACCTTTTGTTTGTTGAGTGTGTGCAGTGAGCTATTATGCTAGGCATTGTCCAATGAAAGAAGAGAAGAATGTCGTCGAGCAAGATGACTGACCATCAATGGATACCCTGTAGGTTAATCCATCCTTAACAAGACTTTACCATGTTTAAACAAAATTGAACCGCAAGTCTAAGGGAACTTCATGAGGAGGTCATATGTAATGTTCGTTGGATAGTGGTTTGGTGATGGCATTTGAATAGAAGTTTGTTATGTCAAAGATCATAGTGGATTCTAATACCTTGTAGGTTAATCCAACCTTAACAAGACTTGACCTTGTTTAAACAAAATTGAACCATAAGTCGAAGGGAAATTCATGAGGGAGTCTTATGCAACGTTTGTTGGATAGTGGTTTGGTGAGGGCATTTGAATAGAAGTTTGCTAGGTCAAAGATCATAGTGGATTCCAAACAATGTATTGATGCAACGGTTGGAAGTGGCCCTCTCAACAACTTACCATCTTCCTTTCACTTGACTTATTGCCTAAGAACAAGTAGTGTTGACCCTAGAGCACCAATAAATGTGTCCAGCTTAGTGAAGGGTTGGACAAAGGATGAAGCTTGTCTATTAGGAGGACAAAACTTTCCATGTCCATCGTACATGTTGACCACCCTCTTCTTCACATTGAGTTTGTCTTAGACAATCAACTACCCAAGGACTGAGATAGTATGCATGAGGCTTCAATGCATCAGTGCAGAAGGGAAGGGTGGAGATACTTTCTTGTTCAACAAATTTGTAGTGTAGCAAGTTCTGAAGGAATTCATTGTTTTGATCACGAAGAAGTACACTCACATGGGTTGGACATGACAACTAGATTGGCTACCTAATCAGTTCAAGAACATGGGTATTGAAAATGTATAAAAGCATGGAGGATTGGTTAAAAGTACTAAAGCAATAATAAGTCTCGAAAGTGTAATGTTCAATAGTTGTACATCCTTAGTGAAGGATGAGCTATTGTTGCAATAAAAGGCAACAAATATAGTGCTCAACATATGGACATAGCAGCAGTGAACTGTATGACCATCTTAGTAAAGGATGAGCTATAACAATAGTAGCAATAATAGGCAACAAGTGCCAATTGTATGACCTTCTCAGTAAAGGTTGAGTCGCACTAACAACACAAACATCCAAGAACTAATGATTGGAAAAATTGGAGCAAAAGCACTTTCATTCAAAGCTTGAGCAATGGGAAATTGTACATTAATTATGTCAATGGAATTGCAAAACAATTGAAGGAGTTGAATGGATGTCTAAATTTGAGCAACAAACCTTAAAAGATATGATTTATTAGAGATGTTGTCGAGGACAACAAATTTAATTGGGGGATGATGTAAGGCCCATAGCATTAAATGGATTTGGGCACCTCTATTACACAATCACTTGGGTGGTCATTAGCCAACATGAAAAAATGCAACAATAGGTTAGTTTATGGACGAATTGACTTGGGCACCCTTACACAATGTTAAGGCACCCTTGCACAACAAGGTGCACCACACACAATTGGGCAACCTCACACAACAATTGGACATGTGAATGGAAGCTTGGAAAAGAGATTGGTTAAGGAAAACAAAGTTGGGATTCCCTACAAATGACCCTACACATTGGCAAAGAGACTTGGTTGGCTTTATAGACTTGAGTGCCTTGTGCAACATGTGAACCCAAGGAGATGGATGCTCCATTACTTTGAGGTTGCAAGCATTGGACACATGATCATTGGATACGTGGGCACATTCAAAGAAGTCAACAAAGGGCATGAAGGCACCATTGAGCATAAGTAATTGACAAGCACAAGTCACCTTAAAGCACATGCAATCAAAGTTGACAAACAAATGGCACATTAGGTCCACTTTGACATGGGAGTGGATTACAAGGAACCTCGCCTTAAGGCAACAACTAGGATATTGATTAGTATATGAAGAAAGTGCTAAGTCATTTCTTCAAGGTTGGTCATCCACACAAGTTTGGACAAGGAGCTCTATAATTGTGCTAAGTCTTGGGTTGGCATAGTGGAGTGCTTGGACGTTGGAGGAGTGAACCAAGTAAGAGTCAAGATTTGTAGGAGGTAGGACTACAAATGCTTCAAGGGTTAGATTGTGAAATTCCATTGGGAAATGATAAGTAGGAAAATTGTCTTAGATTTATTGTACATATATAATAGAGTTGCATGCAAGGCACCACAATCTCTTGTTGTATCTTTGTAACATTCTTCATACGAATAAAGTTAAGGCAATCACTTGCGTATTGCTCATACATCTAAGTTGTGGTCTTTTTGTTATTGTTGGATGTTACTCTTCATTACATTATATTGAATGGCTAAGTATTAATAAGCATTGACCAAATAAAAAATATTTGGAATGCTTTAGGGCCACATTTGAATGTGTTCCAATTGTGAACTTTGATCTATTGAACTTAGTCACATATCTAACCAACTATAGCTCAAGGAAAATTCACAGGAAAACCTTAAGTGAAGAGGCATATTTACACTGTAGTAAGCACATGTTGGCCACGGTCCTATGAACAAAGCACACAAATGTTGGTCACGCCCTAGGAGCAAAGAAAGTCAATGCCACACAACCTCGGGAGGGAGAAGAAAATTTTGAGTAGGATTATGCATCCAAAGAAAGAGTGATGCCAAAGAGGGTGAGCACTTGGCATCCCCACCCTCCATGTTTCCATACATGTGGGTATGAGGATGCGATGGGCCTTTGGGGAAAATAAAAAAGGGAGATACCAAAGAGGGTTAGCACTTTGCATCAATGTTCCCTGGGGACGTGTCCCCCAAGATCAAGTGCACACACCCCATGCACCGCTGACAAGGGGACTTCTGGGGCTGTGTTTCCCCAAGCACCCCTTTTGGAGAGTCGTGGGGAGACACAAGGGCGTGCATTTCCCCTGTGTGGGGGACGTGACTCCCCAAAAGGGATGCTTCTAGGTGTCCCCTTTTGAGGGGAGACACATCCCCCCTCAAATTTTTCTAATAACATTTAATAATTCACATATTAATTTGAAAATTCCTCAATGTCCATTTTTACTTTTCAGTTATAAATTTTGAGTCATGACACTAGATATTGGTGACCTCAGAGTAATTTTTTAGTTTGATACTTTGAATTATATGAATTTTGAATTTAGTAATTTACTATTTTAGTGTTTAAACTTCAATATCTAGTATATAGTATATAGTAATATACTAGTATGTTTTGCTTTTAATTTAGATTCTAGAATGATAAATGATGAATTTAATTTTTAAATCAATGTAGATATAGAATGATGAATGATATGGATCAATGTATTTGAATATTTCATTATTGAATCTCATGGTATGGATGAATGATGAGTATGTCATATGAATAGTGTATGAATCAAAATGAATGATGAGGATGGAGCAATGTATTTCACTATTTAATTCAATTATGAATTTATATTTTATGTGGATCAATGTATTTACTATTACTATTAGTCTATTTATGCTTTCAGTATTAAATATGAACTTGAAATATATATATATATATATATATATATATATATATATACCCTGACATCCCCCGGCACCCTTGAAATTTCCCTAAAATTTAAGGGTACTTCCACACATCCCCCTGTGTGTCTCTGCGCAACCACGTCTCCCTCTGTTGGCGTCTTGGTGGAACATTGCTTTTCATCCCCACCTTCCATGTTTCCCTACAAGCGGGTATGAGGATGCAATGAGCCTTTGAGGGAAAGCAAAAAGGGAAATACCAAAGAGAGTTAGCACTTTGCATCCCTACCCTCCATGTTTCCCTACACGAGGGTATGATGTCTCTGCGCAACCACGTCTCCCTCTGTTGGCGTCTTGGTGGAACATTGCTTTTCATCCCCACCTTCCATGTTTCCCTACAAGCGGGTATGAGGATGCAATGAGCCTTTGAGGGAAAGCAAAAAGGGAAATACCAAAGAGAGTTAGCACTTTGCATCCCTACCCTCCATGTTTCCCTACACGAGGGTATGAGGATGTGTTAAATTTAGATAACCATGGTGTTTTATGCTTGATGCACTTTTACTTCAATCTTTCTTAGGCCCGACACAAAACGATCACATAAACATGAAAGTAAAATGTTGATAGAACACAATAATAGATCAATATAAGACAAGCCAAATATAGATAAGATTTACAATTCCTTTTGTCCAGCGAAAATATGAGATATTGTTGCGTTACGACAGTCAGCAGAATGCTTCAACCAGCAAAGTCTTTCTCGGTCAGCCACTCCTTCATGTGTCACACCCATAGCCCTTAAAGATAGCTCATCACAAGTCAACACTAGTCAACCCAAAGATAGCACAAAAAAGTCAACATAGGTAATAGCAGAAAAGTCAACGCAGCAAATTAGGGCTTTAGTCAAATAGCCCGGAATTCCTTGATTTTAGTGCCCATCTGTACGGCCTCCTAAATTGGATTTCTGGTTGAAGTTGGAGGCCAAACGACCAAGGGTTGACCACGATCAATGGTGATCAATGCTGCAGCAAAAAGCCCTAGACAAATCCGCAGAAAACAGCAGCTTCGCTCCACAAGTGTGAGGGGAAAAAGGCATTCAAAGGCTATCGAACCAATCATATCACAATGAGAGAATGTGTGATGAGATGATGAGAAAATGACCTCCAAGTCTCTCCAATTTATATCCATCAATGAGGGTGTGTGACACATCTATTAGGCATGTGAGCCTACATTACAAATCTGGCCAACCTTGCACATGTGGAAAATAAATTCAAAATAAATGTTCTAATCATCTGATCAAGATGATATTTATATCAATATTGCACCTCTCCAAAAGAGGAATCCAACAAAAATATGACCATTGTCATATGAGTAGTGCAACATGGAGTTTGGACCTAATTGCCCAAAATCAACACTCCCTCTCAACTACAAAGAACTCCATTTGTCCACAAGTGCCATCCATTAGTACCATCATGTACTTTCACCAAACATCGTGCGTCATCCTGTCGTAACTTGCTTTTCTAGCTCTTTATTTCAGATAGAAAAGGTGAGTCATAAAGACATCACACACAGCTGACCCGAAGTCAACTTAGAGGTAAAAACCTCTCTTGGACTCAAAAGAGTCTCCTACTAACCCGAAGTTAGTTTACTGACCCGAAGTCAATTTAGAGGTAAAAACCTCATCATACTTGATCCCAGATCAAGGGGTTGGACACGTGCCATCCTAAACATAGAGAGTACGGAAATCTTCGATGCATCCATCGGTCTTGCTATTGGTCTCTATCCACATTTCCCACCTCATTGGCCAAATGAGAGGTACTTCCCATGAGTCTGAAACTCCATGGGTAGGATGCGTGTGGGGCACAGATCAAAGAGAAGCGAACTAACTCAATATCATAACGATGGGGCAGAAGCACAACAAGGTTTGGCGAGCCTAGCCCCGTATGTGTTTATAGCTCCAAGAAGTTATCCCCAACCACTCTGGAGATCTTAGAGCTCATAGTCCAACTCAATTAGGGCCCTCAAAATATGGTCTTTCCACGATTCCAAGCTTCTCACGGAAGGTTAGAAACTTGACCTTCCCCAGGGGCTTCGTGAGAATATCCACGACCTGCTCATCAATTCCTATATGATCGAGCCTTACGACGCCTCGATGTACCATATCCCGGATAAAGTGGTACCTGATATCAATATGCTTGGATTGATCATGGAACACGAGATTCTTAGAAAGACAAACCCCACTCTCATTATCAAAAAGGATAACAGTGGTATCTAGCACATGCCCAAATAGCTCACTAAAAAGCTTTCACAACCAAACAGCGTCACAACAAGCCATACTCATTGCAATGTATTCGGCCTCATCGGTGCTCAAAGCCATCGACTTATGCTTCCTTCTCATCTAAGATATCAAGCAGAACCCAAGGTGAAGTAACATCCAGATGTGCTCTTGCAATCCACCACACTGCGAGCCTAATCGGCATCAGTATATCCGTGGAGTCTCAAACTCTCGGCAGTGTATCTCAGCCCATGGTTGATTGTGCCCCAAAGATATCTCAACAAATTCTTGGCACCAATCAAGTGAATGTGATGAAGATCAACCATATGTTGACTCAAAGTGTTCACTACAAAACATACGTCCGGACGGGAGTTCACTAAGAACATCAAGGTCCCCACGAGTTGTCGATACTCGATAGGATTTGCTAGCACGGGCCCAGCAATGTTTCCACTCAACTTCTTAAAGTTGAGTTCCATCAATGTCGACACAGACTTAAAGTCCACCATACCAAATCTCTCCAGCAGCTTCATGACATATTTTCCTTGAGAAAGGACAATCTCGCCTAGCCTCTGCGAGATCTCCAAGCCTAGGAAGTAGTGCATCAGTCCTAAGTCTTTCATCTCAAACTCGAAATCTAGCTCCCTCTTACACTGATGAATGAGAGGGTCAGCACCTATCAAGAAGAAATCGTCCACATAGAGAACCAAAATGAGAGGCTTTTCTCTATCAACCTTAAAATAAAGGTTCGGATCAGCATTACTTCGAGTGAAGCCGAGCTTCATCAAGTAGCTATCATCCTCTCGTACCAAGCCATGGGCGCTTGCTTCAACCCATAGAGAGATTTCTTCGACCTACATACATGGGCGGCTCTATTTCGGACTTCGAACCCCAGAGATTGCTCCACATACACTTCTTCCTTTATAGATCCATGCAGAAAAGCGGTCTTCACATCCATCTGATATAGACTCCATCCTTGCGTTGCAGCAAGGGCAATAATAGATCGGATGGTGGTATAGCAGGCCACAGGTGCAAATATATCATCATAATCTATGTCTTCCTTTTGAGAGAAGCCTCGAGAAACAAATCTTGCCTTGTACTTTTCAACACTTCCATCATATCCATGCTTGATCTTATAGAGCCATTTCGAGGTGACAACATATTTGTCCTTTGGTCTCGGGACCACTTCCCAAACATCATTTTTCATAATGCACTCATACTCTTCGTGCATAGCATCCTTCCAAACTTGATGCTTTACGACTTCTTCAAATGATCCGGGCTCAAGTTGTACTATCATACTCATGGCTGCTAGATACCCTTGGTATCTCTTCGACTTCTTGCTTTCACGGAATGTCCCCCTTGGGGCAATATGTCTCTCGACATCTGCGAAAGTATCTCTAAGCCATGAGGGTCTTCTCTTATTTGAAGGAGGTGGATCAATGGGATCCATAGGTCCTTCAACATCGGGCATCAGGTCATCCTTAGGCTCTTCCAGCTTCCCTGCTTCTTCATTTTCTTTGTCTTCCTTGGAGCTAGGAAGATTTCTCACTTTCTTGAGGGCAGCATCTTCATCGAAAGTGACAACGTGGCATATCTCCACTTCTCTTTGACCAAGCACATAGATTCTATATTGCTTCAAAGTTTCAATGTAGCCCACAAACATTCCCTTCTTTCCAGAAGCATCCAGCTTGCTTCTCTTTTCTTTCGGCACATAAAAGTAAACAGGACAACCAAAAACTCTAAAATGAGAAACATCAAGTTTCTTACCATAGAAGACTTTTTTGGAGGTTTTGGAGTCCAATGCGAAATGCGAGCATCTATTTTGAACATACACAGCAGTGTTCGCAGTTTCTTCCCATAGAAACTTCGAAAGAACTTGGTCACATAGCATGGCACGGGGAGCTTCCACAATGGTCTTGTTCTTTCTTTCAGCAACACCATTTTGCTCAGGAGTGTACGCAGTTGTGGTCTCCCTCTTAATGCCAGCTTCTCTACAAAAGTCATTAAACTCATTTGACTCGTACTCAGTCCCATTGTCGGTCCTCAAAACTTTGATTTTCTTCTCGGTTTTATTTTCCACCAAGGCCTTGAGGGTACGGAACTATTTGAATGCTCCGTCCTTCTTCAAAAAAAATATATCCAGGTCTTGCGGGAGAAGTCATCTGTAAAAGTCATGTAATAGAAACATCCTCCCAAGGATGTCACAGGCAGCATACCAAATAAGTCAGAATGTATCAACTGCAAGACATCAGCTGTCTTTGTGACACTTGAGGGGGATGGTCTCCTTATATGCTTTCCTTCAGCACAACCCTGACATATACCTTCATGATCATCTCTAAATTCAAGCATCCATGTCAACACCTTCCTTGCTTCGGAAAGGGCTTTGCAATGAAGTTGTGCAAACCTCTAGTGCCATAACTATGCTTAAAGAGTTGTATCACATGTCATAGCCCCCAATGGGCTTCCTCTAACCTGGTAGAGTGTATCAACTCTAAAACCAATAGAAAGAGTTTCCTTGAAGTTCTCCCAGATACGTACCTTTCCATCAACGAATGCCACCTTGAACCCCTTGCCTTCCATTGTTGAAATGAACACAAGGTTCTTCTTCAAATCAGGTACATACAACTCATCTTGTAATCGGAGGACTTGACTTTGAGATAGATGGAGGGTCACAGTGCCTGTCCCTTTCATGGGATAGGTGGCATTATCTCCATGGATAATTTCCAGATTAATATCCTTCTCAACCAAATCAGAATGAGCTTCTCTATAACCAGTGAGGTGCCTTGAAGCACCACTATCAATCAACCAGACATCCAGGTTGTCGGGTGGAGATGCAGTAGAGAGGGCAGATACAAGAATAAATTCATTTCTCTTATTATCAATAGCATTAGACTCATTGTACCTGGAATTTCTTGAGCTCTTGAAAGGTTGCCCATTTCCATTACAATCAAAGAGAGCCTTCCTTTTTCCTTGGAACCTGTTGTTCCTGCCATTCCTTCTCGAGTTGTTGTCATCATCCCCGGGAGAGTCCATTCTATTAGGGCAATCTCTTGCACAGTGACCAGATTTGTTACAAGTGTAACATCTTCCCTTCCTTCCTTTGGGCCCCGCTCTACCATGGTTTTGATTTCTCGAGCCACCATGGTTCTTCTTTGCATGAGCAGCAAAGGCAATAAGGTCACTTCCATTACCATTAGAGGCATACCCCATCATTTTTGTTTCCTCTTGAGTGCATCTCGTCAATATTTCATCAAAATCAAGAATCACATTATTATTAAGAATAGTGGTATTGAATACATGCCAATCACGGGGGAGACCTCCAAGTGCAATAAGAACCATCTCTCGATCAGATATTGCTTCCCCAATAGCTAATAGGAGGTTATTCATGATTTTAGAGAGCCTCATAAAATAGGATTGAATAAATTCATCCTTACCCTTATCGATATTCTTCAATTGATTCTTGAATAAGAGGATTTGATTAACATTGCTAACCCTGAACATGCTCACCAACTTATCATACATCTCCTTAGATGTCTTCAGCTCAGAATCCCAAATAATCATCTTTGCTTTGATTTCCCCTTTTCTATACTTTGTCTTCGCAGCAGCAGTTGCATTTGATGGAGGCTTTTGGATCTTCCCCTGCACATAGTCCATAACATCTTGATCTTCTAGCACCAAATCCAAGGACATCTTCCATGCATGATAATCAAACTTATCAGTGCATTTATCATCAGCCTTGAAACCCTTCTAGGTTGAGGAGGCCATTTGTCCTTGATAGGATTTCTTCTTTCAGAGATTGCTTCTAACACTAGCTTGGACTATTGGACTTTGTCTTCACCTCAACTCTGATACCATGTTAGATTTAGATAACCATGGTGTTCTATGCTTGATGCACTTTGAATTCAATCTTTCTTAAGCCTGATACAAAATAGCAATCACATAAACATGAAAGTAAAATGGTAATAGAACACAATAATATATCAATAGAAGACAAGCCAAATATAGATCAGATTTACAATTCCTTTTGTCCAGCGAAGATATGAGATATTGTTGCATTACGGCAGTCAGCATGATGTTTCAACCAGCGAAGTCTTTCTCGGTCAACCACTCCTTCATGTGTCACACCCACAGCCCTCAAAGACAGCTCATCACAAGTCAACACTAGTCAACCCAAAGACAGCGCAAAAAAGTCAACACAGGCAGCAGCAGAAAAGTCAATGCAACAAATTAGGGTTTCAGTCAAACAACCCGAAATTCCTTGATTTTAGTGCCCAGCTGTACGGCCTCCTAAAATTGGATTTTTGGCTAAAGTTGGAGGTCAAACGACCAAGGGTTGACCATAGTCAACGCTGCAGCAAAAAGCCTTAGACAAATTCACAAAAAAACATCAACTTCACTCCACACGTGTGAAGGGGAAAAGGCCTCTAAAGGCTATCAAACCAATCAGATCACAATAAGAGAATGTGTGCTGAGATGATGAGAAAATGACCTCCAAGTCTCTGAAATTTATATCCATCAATGAGGGAGTGTGACACATCTATTAGGCATGTGAGCCTACATTACAAATCTGGCCGACCTTGCACATGTGGAAAATAAATTCAAAATAAATGTTCTGCTCATCCGATCAAGATGATCTTTAGATCAATCTTGCACCACTTTGAAAGAGGAATCCAACAAAAATATGACCAATGTCATATGAGCAATGCAACATGGAGTTTGGACCTAGTTGCCAAAATTAACAGGATGCAACGAACATGGCATGTAAATTGTGATGAGGAGCAAGTCTCATCTCTAACCCCTCTAAGTTTTCTGCAACAACATGGTTAATACATGATGCAAGGTCGTAGAAGGTATGCCCTACCATTGGCTTGCTTTGGGTTATAACAATGCTATGTTAGACACATACAAGTAAAAAGATACATGTGGAAAGATAAGAGAGCATTAATAAGGTTAGAATATCAAGGATGTGAACCCACCCCAAAGCAATGACTTACAAGAATTGCATAGGAGTTGGTAAAAAAGTGGATGAGTACAACAACAGAAGGAGAAAAAAGAAAGAGAAGAAACTAAGAAAGAAAATTAAACACCATGTTAAGTTGGAACAATGTAGGAGTTGAACAATGACAAGGCAGTCATACAACAAAGCGATAGTTCATAAAGGCAATTAAAGTGAGAAGGATAATAAACATGACATTTGAAGAATGAGGAGATAGTGCTCCAAAGAGGAGAATAATGAGACAAGGATGTCATGACCTTTGATCTCGTAACGCGTTGAAATTTGTAACGTGAGTGGTTAGATTTTGTTTCAATATAGTTGTTCATATTGTATTATTGTTTGTTGTGGTTACAATTTTGTTTCATTGTAGTTGTTGTTGTATATTTCTTAGTTGTTCATATTGTATTATTATTTGTTGTGGTTACAATTTTGTTTCATTGTGGTTATTGGGGTTGTATATTTCTTGTTGTTGGTGCTATATACTCATTGTTGTTATGTTGTTTTCTATGTGTTTTCTTACATGTTAACCAAACTCTCTACACAATAGTGCTCTATTTTGTTATTTGATGCACATGGGATATTTTTCTCTACGTTACAAACCCTGTGGGATGAGAAAAGTGTCAAGAAGAGATGTTAGCATGGAGAAAGAGAAATTTATAAAAATACGAAGATAAAAAAAGAAAGATGCATGTGGGTATGAAGAACAGAAAAGAATGGATGCTAGAAGAAGTTGATAACAAACTGTGCTAACATATCTACATAGGAGACATTAATGCAGAGAAGCTAATGTGCAGAAATATTGCAAGCCTTGAAAAGAAGTAGACTTCTAAAAGGAAGGGTAGTCTTTGTAAGAATTGTTTCGTTAATGAAATAGATAGGAAGTCGCTTTATCAATTAAGTTGATTTATATTGTAACATTGGAGCTAGAGATCTTTGTGTTGTGTTGTTGAGCGGAGTGTTAGGTCCCTATATTACTAGTATAGTCCCTTCTTGTTGTTAGTGCAACCCTTTTATTGTTATTATTGTACCCCTGTAACCCCTATATTGTTATTATTGTACTCTTAAATTATTATTGTTAGGTCGGCTATGATTACATTGTGGTCCCACTAGGATTATATTGTGGCCCCATGGACTCCTATATATAGAAATAAGGTTTTGTAATTTGTATCATCCAAGAATTGTTCATTCATGTAATGTATTGGAGGTTGCCCCCTCGAAGTGGTTTATTTCTAAGGCGTTGATATCTCTTTTCTTCTATTTTTGGAGCTGGTTTTACAACATTTGGTATCAAAGCTTTGGATTCTAGGGTTTCGCTGCTCCAAACAAGTCATCGTGGAATTTTCGCTATAATTCTTTTTCTACGAAGGTTCAGACGCTGAAATTTTTAGAGTGCAAAGCCGAAATCTTAAAAAACATCGTCGCAAAATTTCAGAGCTTGGTTCGCAATATTTTCGAAGATATGATTTGTGGAAGGTAGGGCTTTTTTCAGGCTCCTGAATTTCACTTAAAAAGGTCATCGCGGTATTTTCGCTATAACTTTTTTCTACGAAGGTTCAAAAGCTGAAATTTTTAGAGCACGAAGCTTAAACCCTGAGGAACATCGTCGCAAAATTTCAGAGCTTGGTTCGCAAGATTTGCAGAGATATGATCTGTGGAAGTTATGTCTTTTTCAGGATCCCGAATTTCTTCTCAAAGGTGATCATGGGAAAATCTTCATAACTCTTTCTGAGCATCAGATTGGAATTCTGTAAACAGTGACTAGAAGTACACGAACTGTAGTTTCATGTCTATAAATTTTACACCCAAAGGAGCAAATAGTGACACGTGGCAAGTCGTACAAATTCGTTCTACTGAACCAATCCATAATTAGGTCATTGTGGGAGATTGGACATAACTTTGCCTTGAAGAATCCAAATCAAGTCAGACCTGTGGCATTTGAAAGAAGCTTCAGAGGTCTACTACAAGGACTAATTCTAGATATTGAAGATCTGCAAGTATAGAGATAAGTCAATTTCAATATTGAGCTCCTCAAAAACAAGTAAAAGTTGTGTATTTTTTTTTCTCGAGTTGCATAATTTTTGTTTGAAGAATAAAGTTGAATTGATTCCAAGGGCATATTGTAGAATAGATATCAGTATTGGATTATAAAATGGCCCCTAAAAAGAATTCAACACCCATTAAACCTTTGGAAAGCTCTACTATGACTCATGAAGACGAAGAATGGCAACATGACATATCAAAATTACAAGAGCAAGTGCAACAAATTTCGCTCTCGCAAAGAGCAACAAAAAATAACATGGAAGTTTTGAAGAAAGGCGTGGAAACTAAGATGGATGGTTTGAAGAAAGGCGTGGAATCTAAGATGGATGGTTTGAAGAATGGCATGGATGGCATAGAAGCTAAGACGGATGGCATGGAAGCTAACATGGAATCTAAGATGGATGACATGGAAGCTAAGATCGATGAAAAAATGGAAAACATGAAAAATGATCTAAAAGCAGACATGGAAGGTTTGACAAAGTTGATACAAGAAATGTTTCCTAATGGTGAAAAGATAGTAGAGGAAACTCATGATGAGAACAAAATAAATGTTAATCATGATTTCATAAAATCTAATGTTGGCGGGAAGAACCACTATATTCCAAAAATGGATATGAGGAAGTTTGATGGAAAGGATCCTGTAACATGGATACTACAGATGGAGCAATATTTTGATCTCCATAATGTGCAAAACACAAAAAAGGTACGCATTGCAACTTTACATTTAGAACAAAATACATTTGTATGGTATCGATGGCTTTGCTCCCGTAAAAAAATTGTCAGTTGGTCAATTTTTACGGAGGAAATGATAGCACATTATGAGGATACAAAGAGCAACACCTTCTTTAGCCAATTGATAAATCTCAAACAAAAGGGTTTAGTGGGGGAGCACATTGAGGACTTCCAAAATTTGAATATAAGGGTAACTGATATTCCAGAGGAACACAGGATTGATCTCTTCATAGGCACTTTAAAGGATAACATCCAACATGAAGTTCGCGTTTTGGAACCTGATTCATTGGAGAAGGCATTCGGGTTGGCAAGAAAAGTTGAATGTAAAATTATGGCGACAAGGAAGCCTACCACTCAATTCTATAAAGAAGGAAGTGTTGCTACGCCTAGATTTCCACAACCTACAAGATTGACACCACAACAATTGGAAGAAAAAAGAGAAAAAGGGCTTTGCTACAGTTGTGATAGAAAATACACTAAAGGTCATAAGTGTGCTGAGAAGAAACTATTTTACATAGATTGTGAAGAGGAAGAAGAAAATGAACAAGAAGAGGATATACACCAGGAACCAACCCTAGAAGAGGAAGAAATGAATCCGACCATATCGTGTAATGCACTGGCAGGAATTACCACTCCTCAAACTCTCGAGATACAAGGACAAATCAAGAAGAAAAAGGTAATAGTGTTGATTGATTCAGGTAGCACCCATAATTTTATTCATTGTAAGGTAGCCAAGGAATTAAATTGTTTCCTATACCCAGCACCAGAATGTCAAGTGATGGTTGCAAATGGAGGAACTATAAATTGCTCTAGAAAATGCCATAATATGAAGCTAACCATGGGGGAATATGTATTGACTAGTCCAATGCTTTCCATTCCTATGGGAGGTGCTGATGTTGTACTAGGAGTACAATGGTTACAATCTTTGGGGACGGTAGCTTTAATTTTCAAGAACTTTTCTTGAAATTTTTTTCAGAAGGAAAGGAAGTCGAATTACGAGGTATTGCAGGGAAGCCAAGAAGGATAATAAGCTCTAATGTCATGATAAAGCTTCTAAAGAAAGAACAACGAGGCGTAATTGCACAATTATGCTCACTAGAAGTTCCAACATCAAAATCATCTATTTCTGCAGATCTCCAACAAGTCTTGGACAATCATTCCAAGGTGTTTGAAACTCCCAAAGGACTCCCACCTATTCGTGATCATGATCATGCTATTCATTTGATTCCGGGAAGTGTTCCTCCAAACATCCGGCCTTATAGATATCCTTACTTCCAAAAGAGCGAAATTGAACGCATGATTGCAGAAATGTTAGAGGCGGGTATAATTCAACCTAGTCAAAGTTCTTTCTCTGCTCCTGTAGTATTGGTACAAGAGAAGGATGGATCATGGCGAATGTGTCCGGATTATAGGGAGCTCAATAAGCTCACCATTAAAGATAAATTTCCCATTCCTGTGATTGATGAATTATTGGATGAATTACATGGAGCAATTTATTTTACCAAGTTGGATCTTCATTCGGGATATCATCAAATTAGAATGAAGACTGAAGATATTCCAAAAACAACATTTCGAACTCATGAGGGTCATTATGAATTTTTGGTCATGCCTTTTGACCTTACCAATGCACCTTCTACATTTCAAGGGTTGATGAATTCCATTTTCAAACCCTTCCTTAGAAAATTTGTGCTAGTATTTTTTGATGATATACTAATCTACAGCAGGTCTTGGAACGATCATGTTCAACATGTTGACAGGGTGCTCAAACTATTGCAGGAGAAACAATTATATGCAAAAGCATCCAAATGTTTCTTTGGAGTACAAGAGGTGGAATCTCTTGGTCATATTGTATCTCACGAGGGTGTTAAGATAGATCCTACCAAAATTAAAGCCATTAAGTAATGAAAAGTCCCCACAACCATAAAGCAATTGCAAAGATTTCTCAAGTTAACAAGGTATTAACGCACGTTTGTTAAGATCTATGGGAGAATAGCAGCACCTCTAACAACATTATTGAAAAAAGATGCATTTTCATGGACTCCTGAAGCAATTAAGGCCTTTGAACATCTTAAAGAGGCAATGCGCCTAGCACTAATCTTAGCTACGTCAGACTTCACAAAAACCTTTATTGTGGAATGTGATGCCTCAAGAAATCGAATTGGTGTTGTTTTAATGCAAGGAGGAAAACCCATTGCTTTTGAAAGTCATCCAATCAAAAGAAAGTGTTTACAGAAAGCTATTTATGAGAAGAAAATGTTAGCAATACTGCATACACTAAAGAAATTGCGACCTTACCTAATGGGAAAACACATCAAGGTAAAAATTGATCATGATAGTCTTAAACACTTTTTGGAACAAAGACTATCTTCAGAAGAGTAGCAAAAATGGGTCACAAAGATGTTGGGTTATGACTTTGAAATAATCTACAAAAAAGGAAAGCTAAATGTTGTTGCAGATGCACTCTCAAAAATGAATGAAGAGGTTGAAGCATTGTTTTGTGTCATTTCTATTATCCAACCAAATTGGATAACCGAAGCAAGGGATGAATGGAAGAAGGACAAAAAAGTGTGGAAATTCATTCAAAAGTTGCAGCAAGATCCTAGTACATCTGATACATTTAGTTGGAAAAATGATTCCTTATAGTACAAAGATCGCTTATATCTTTGTAAGAATTCCCAACTAAAACAAAAGATTCTTTTCGAATTGCACACTTCTCGTTTAAGAGGACACTCTGGATTTTTTAAAACTTACCACAAGGTGAAGAAAGAATTTTTTGGGGTGGCCTTAAATCTGATATTCAAAATTTTGTGGTGAAACGTTTGGTTTGCCAGCAGAATAAAGTAGAGACAATTAAGACCTCGGGTCTTCTACAACCTTTATCCATTCCAAGTCAACAATGAGAGGAGATTTCAATAGATTTTATCATAAATTTACCTAAGTCCGAAAGAAAGAGTATCATTATGGTGGTAGTTGATAGACTTACCAAGTATGCACTTTTGTGCATTATCTCATCCATTTAAAGCAAGTACAGTTGCTACTACATTTATGGACACAATTCAAAAGCTACATGGAAACCCAAGGGTTATTGTGAGCAACAGAGAACCCATTTTTACTGGAAATTTTTGGACGGTGTTATTTTCTTGTTTGGGTACTCAATTAACTCATAGTTCATCTTATCATCATCAATCCGATGGTCAAAGTGAGATAGTAAATAAATGTTTGGAAAGATATCTTCGTTGTTTTGTATCTGATAAACAAACACAATGGGTCAAGTGGTTACTTCTCGCTTAATGGTGGTATAACACTTCCTTCCATACTGCAGCAAAAATGACCCCATTTATGGCACTTTATGGATATCATCCACCGTCCATCACATCATCTTTAAAAGAAAATTCGAAGATTCAAGCAGTGGAAGATCACATCGAGCATCAACAAAAAGTTTTCCACCAAAAATGACATAGATCACATCGAACATAACTTGAATTTGGCACAAAATCGAATGAAACAACAAGCAGATCAACATCGTAGCGAGAGAAGTTTTGATGTAGGACACTGGGTATTTTTACGGCTACAACCATACAAACAAATGTCCCTCAAGCAAGCTAAGAAGGATAATAAATTATCGCCAAAGTACTATGGTCCTTACAAGGTGTTGCAAAAGATTGGTACTATGGCATACAAATTGGAGCTTCCTGCTTCTTCACGAATGCATCCAATTTTCCATGTTTCATGCTTAAAGAAGGTTATAGGTGAAAATCTTCCAATGCAAACAATATTGCCAGAACTTGATGAGGAAGGAAAAATCATATTGGAACCTGAAGCAGTCACGGAAACAAGAACTCGACAGCGACGAAATCGATGAATTTCAGAGTATCTCATCAAGTGGAAGAACTTACCCACTAAAGATTCTACATGGGAGAATAAAAAATTTATACAAAAGCACCCAGAGCTACTCAAGCGTTGAGGATAACACTTTTTTGAAGGAGAAGGGCATGTTAGGTCCCTATATTGGTTTTCAAGCTTCTGTGGTTTTTGTTGATTGTAGAATCTGGATTATCCACAGAATCCTAAAACGATTGTCGACATTTCAAATCCCAACGAGGATCCATCTTCTCGGTCCCTATATTACTAGCGTAGTCCCTTGTTGTTGTTAGTGCAACCCCCTTATTGTTATTATAGTGTCCCTGTAACCCTCATATTGTTATTATTGTGCCCTTAAATTATTATTGTTAGGTCGGCTAGAATTACATTAAGGCCCCACTAGAATTACATTGTGGCCCCATGGACTCCTATATATAGAAAGGAGGTTTTGTAATTTGCATCATCCAAGAATTGTTCATTCATGTAATGTATTGGAGGTTGCCCCCTCGAAGTGGCTTATTTCTAAGGCAATATCTCTTTTCTTCTATTTTTGGAGCTGATTTCACAACATGAGAAGCTAGATACGCCGAAGCACTCGTGTAGAGTGCATAAAGGAAAATAGTGGGAAATTTCTCCAAAGGGTGTGACTCAATTCAGGTTGAGTGGCGCAATGCATGGCTTGTGGGGGTAATATCGAAACAAACAACAACGAAAAGAAGAGGGAAACGAAAGATGAAGGTTGTAGTGCAGCAACAATGAAGAAAGACACGACACAGCAAAAACCAGTGACAAAAATGAAAGGCGTGCATGAACCTCGTAAGCAAGAGAATATGTTTTTTATTAACCCAGAGTTTCATGCAGATCATAATGAAGAGACCTCTTAGCAGTGTTGGCAACATGGCACAAGTGGAATCAAAATACCACCATAGAGAAGATAGTGGATGAAGTTTGCAAGAATCTTCGAAAGGGTAATGAATGTGAACGAAATTATACGTGAGTAATGTCGAGAACACAAAGGATAAGATTGCAAAGTGAAGATCTACAAAACAAAGGTAGCAACGCATGACGAGAAGACCCTGAGTTGGCGCAAAAAGATAACCGATAAATACAAGGAATGACTCAGAACTTGAGTTGGCGCAAAAAGATAACCGATAAATACAAGGAATGACTCAACAGTACCAAATCCAAGGTATAAAAGTACTACTATGGTGGCTTAGATGAGGTTTGAATAGAGTGTGACTCCACCCCAAATCATAAGAATAGGAAAAAGTTCTCTTTTCCCAGTTCGGAATTTTACAACATTTTTTCCAATTAAGAATTTTCTAACTTCATACTCGAGTTGTTACCTATTGCAACACAATTCTAATAAATTTATATAAATGGCTATATTATTGTTATTTTATCTTCATGCAGCCATTTTATTCAGAATTTGCCGATCCTGTTCATGCAACTTATTCTATTTCAATTCGTCAAGTCTGTTCACGCAACTTACTATCTTTCAATTTGTAACCTATGCACATGCAACATATTTGCACCACTGAAATTTTCCCACGCATCATTCTTCCTTGTTCGAACGCATTTGAATGTCCACATTGAACGTCAGTTGTAACATACCATCTCTTCTATTTTTTCCTACAAACCTTTAACAAACTTATCGTCCTGCTTATCTTTTTTCCTCCTTGCTACATTAAATCTACCAAACAAATTAGGAAACAGATCTTCATGATTCATTCTGTGACGTTCTATCATCTTCACCCTGCCCTTCAGAATAATTAATTACAATCTGCTACATAGTCTTTATCGTCAACATATTTACTTTTAAAGGATTATTGGCATCTCAATTTTATTCTCTACACTCTTCCAATCCCTGACACCTATTGCCGTCTCCACTATCAAAGCATTTCCACAATCTACTTGGTGGCGGAGATTTGTTTGCTTCATTAAATCTACCAAACAAATTAGGAAACAGATCTTCATGATTCATTCTGTGACGTTCTATCATCTTCACCCTGCCCTTCAGAATAATTAATTACAATCTGCTACATAGTCTTTATCGTCAACATATTTACTTTTAAAGGATTATTGGCATCTCAATTTTATTCTCTACACTCTTCCAATCCCTGACACCTATTGCCGTCTCCACTATCAAAGCATTTCCACAATCTACTTGGTGGCGGAGATTTGTTTGCTTCATTAAATCTACCAAACAAATTAGGAAACAGATCTTCATGATTCATTCTATGACGTTCTATCATCTTCACCCTGCCCTTCAGAATAATTAATTACAATCTGCTACATAGTCTTTATCGTCAACATATTTACTTTTAAAGGATTATTGGCATCTCAATTTTATTCTCTACACTCTTCCAAGCCCTGACACCTATTGCCGTCTCCACTATCAAAGCATTTCCACAATCTACTTGGTGGCAGAGATTTGTTTTGACGGTATTAGTCAAAATCAGTGTCATCATACAACCCTCTATCCTCAATTTGACCTCTCCACGATGTCAAGTGTCATAATTTTCCATGTCTTCTAGTGACATTTTTCGGTGCAATAGCCTCAATTTTACAGCAGCCCTATTATTTTCTTTGATCCAAATATCATCTAAATTTTCCCCTACATAACCTACACTGGTCAACGACCCAAATACATCAACAGTGTCATCGATTTGGAAACTCACAGTTCCCATAAGCATCATATTTTGATGTTCCTTTCTTTGCCTGAGCACTTCAATGGCACGATCCTCTCCCTTGGCACTAACAAATTTAATATATTCCACTGCAACAATACTTTCATGTCCTTGAATCATGCTACAGGATCTTCTCTCAACTGCATAAACAACAGGCCTATTTGCCTTCCACCAATCCCACTTTGTTTTGTTGGCCTTCTACCATGTTAATTTCATCTGCAACTTCATGGGTACTTCATTCTCCTCAAATTCTTCATGTGTACATTTCTCTTCTACCAGTTTGCACGCTTCCTCATGTGCATTACTCTCTTCAGCATATCCACATTGCACTCTTCCTTCTGTGCAGCACCCTCTTCCATGTCCAAATCAAGCATCCTGCTTCAACCAACTCTGTGCAGCAGCATTTGCTGGGTGAAAATCTACACAGATCACCATCTCTTCTAACATTAACACCTCGTTGGTCTTCCTACATCATAGGCAGGTTTGTTTTCCTTGAGAAGTCCAGACTCTATGAGTGCAACTCTTTGGTCTTAGATTTCTAACTCAAGAATATTACCATTCCTTCACTATCTCTTCTAACATTAAACATAAGTCCTCCTCCATCTCTTCTAACATTATCACCTTGTTGGTCTTCCTTCACCATCATATAATAGGTTCAATTTTTAGACACTTTCTAGATTATACAAGAGCGTGACTCTTTGGTCTTGGATTTCTAATTCACCAATATTACCATTGCCTTCCACTCCCACACATGAAACAGCCGTCACAATCTCAAAGAGAGACATTAAACCCTGTAGGTATTTCCATCATAGGTTTTACTTCCATGGCTTCTCTTTCCTCAACTACCTAAAACTAAGAAAGTTAAATTCTAGGGGAACACTGAATTACAATAGACATATCAAATAGCCCTTCCTCTTCTACCATCCTCTCAACATGTGTCATGTTGCTCACAGTATTTGTCTTCACCCTAACATGGTTGCAAATCATATTTTCAGGACTCTTTTTTCTTCTCATTAGCATCTTTCACTTCTACAATGTTTTCTGTTGGGCTATTCAGAGTGTTTGTCTTCACCCTTACATGATCGTGAATCATGTCTTCAGGGCTTTCTTTTCTTTTTGTCAGTCTTAATCATAGAGTCCAATGCCTTCTTTAACTTCTAGAACACTCTTATTAGAGCTTTCTCAGTCACCTTTTGTTTTTTGGACAACTGTCTCAACCTCGAATCTTCATCATTTATTTTTGGACAACTCTCAGACATACCTCAAGTCTTGATTTATCTTCATTGTACTCTTACTAAATTACTGCAACACCTACGTGAAGGTAACAAACAACCAATATTCTCCATTTACACATAAACAATAAACTCTAAATAGATCTTTGATTCAACTCCATTCAAAAATTTGCAATCATGAACATGATCAGCCCACTCAATCTTCTTTGGATAAAGCACAAACAAATGATCTTAAAAATGACTTTTACTAGAACTGTATTACACAATTTTGCAGGAACTTGTATAAACAATCCCGCCCCTAACACTAACTCAAATCTTCATTGAGGAGCTAAGTATGAGTGTATCACACTTTTCTCATACATTTCTTTCACTATAATCAATACCAAACCAATATACACAAAATCTCTGTTTGCTTCTTTAAAAGAAACCAACATAATTGTCCTTAGTGTTCGTAGCAATTTCTTCCCTCGGGTATCCTCACTCTGATACCAATTGAGGCAGGGCAATGCAGTGTGCCCAAAATTCATCAATTTACTGTAACTTGAAATATAAAATTATCTAACCTCACAATATTCACTAACTTGCAACAATCAGAATTTTGTGGTCTCACAATATTAATCAACAGTCATAATAGAAAAGCCAATGATGATTCAAATTAAAATCAACTTTACAATCAACAAATTAAAAATTTGGAGGCATGTCTCTTGCAACCAGCAGCCCAACTCTTCCAAACCTCCCAAGTTTTTCTCCTCTCCTAACCCTATGAGAAATCAAAGACACTGCTGGATGAAATCTAAATCAGAAACTGATGTCATATTATCAGGTGTTGTTTCAAATAATTTCAAACAAGCCACTTATTACTTTGACCAGGCACAAAATGTTGCACATTCAATTCAAAAGATGAGGCCACCAAGAATCAGACTAGCTATGTCATGGGATAAAATTCTGGTGAAACAATTATTTACAGAGCAAAAGGCACATTTGTACATAGAGGGAAGCTGGCAAAGCTCATGGCTTAAACATAACTATAGGCTCACTTTCTCACCATGGCTTGGGAGGTCCACACCAGCTGCTAACAGAGCACTAGAGATCCAATGCAGAAGTTAGAACAGATAGATAATAGACAAGGTTCAGTTAGCAGCCACAAGTATGCTATGCATGATGCATGTGAATTGGAGAAGCCAGTAAGTACAGAGCTGCAATTTAACCTCTTAACATTTATTAACTGTATAAATAGGCCACCATAAGGCCAATATTATCATAATTATCCAATACTTAAGGATGTTAAAACTCTACAATATAAACCAACTGAAGCTCATATACAGGTTTGTTTTGATCATTATATAACCATGAAAAATAACCAATTAACATTTTATTGTAAGAATCAACAATGCAAATACTGAAAAGAAATGGATTGTTATGTACAATTGATGAACAAGGCTTCAACTGGCCTGCAACGGAAACCACATCATATGGCTTACACAATTTCAAACAATCTACTAAATCAGAAATAAACCTTATGGCATATCACCATCAGGCCTAGGTCGATTTAAACGCCTTCTCCTCCTCCGTCCAGCAGGACCATTACCAGATACATTATCAGTGTCTTGAGACCCCAAAATGTCTTCACCCCACAAATTTGGATTGTTACTATGCATACCAGAAGATCCATGCTGTCTCCTTGAGCCCCTCCATCTTGCTGGCAATCCTCTAGCATCTTCAATAGAAGCCATGGGACTGATCATATGAAATAAGAAGAAAGTTGTCCACCATGGTTCTTGTGTACCCAATGCATCCCTTTCACTGTCCCGATGAAGATGGATACCATCTTCATTATCAATGACATAATCCCCAATAACAACTGCACTTGGCATGGCTGAACGAATGGTACTGAGTACATCCCCATAATCACGCTGATGCTCTAATTGCCGCCACGCATGCTGGCGAGAAGGATCAATATCAGTTGGCCTTGTTGTCGGATGCACACTTCTTGCATGTTTTCGCAGTTCTTCATATGTACCATTAAAAGAGCACGACTCTCTAGAACAGCTTCGCACCTTCAAATTGAGATAATGTCTAGCATCTTCTACAACTTTCCAACCATGCACTGAACCTCGACAAAGAGGGCATTTCAGCGCCATCCCACCATTTGCAGTGGCTTCAATTTCATTGCCATGACCTAGCGAACTTTCCTGACTTTCCGTTTCTCCTATTGTTGCGTTATCTCTTGATAATCTATCTTGCCTCCTATTAGAATGCAACTCAAACAAGCCATGTGTGACCCTCCTATTTGGTGTTTCTTGGAATCCCCTTGAGCGTGATCCCCAAGACCTTGTAATTACAGTTCTCCTTCCTGGCCCACCCAACCTTGTATCGTCATGGAAGTTCTCTAGTGATCTCAAGCCCAATGGTTCAACGCTTTGAGTAGCATTGTTTCTGCAGTTTTCTCTTGGTTTTCTGTACTGATCAAGGCAATTCGAATGGCGATAGCTAGTGTCACACATGTATGATCGACAACCTTGGTCATGTGAACTACACATAATGAGGACAGCATTGTGTGGATGTTCCATACAAATGGGGCACCTAGCATCATCCCACTCTTTCTTCTTAGCTTCCATCTCTCCATCTTCTGGAATGTTTTCTTCAGGATTTTGGTTTCTTGGACTATCATAGGGATGATGACACTTCCTAGCCTTCCGTGGAATGAAGATGTTGCACTCCTCCATATCCTCTGGCATTTTTATTTATTAACTGAACAAGTGTAAAAATACAATTAAGCAATTTGATTTGTGGGAAGAGCCCTTTCATGTGAAATATTTAATGAACAACATATTACAACTTTATGAACAACATATCCTTTGGTTGTCAAATATCGAATAACCAGCAAGATAACAACAATTTTACATTAGCCCTTTGCTCAAAGGTATGACAAAGAGTCTTTATAGTTCCGAGTCTAGAACTAGGAGTCAAATGGTCCCGCAGGAGCTTAATCAAGATAAATTTGTCTTCTTCTTAACCGATATGTACATGTTTTGCAGCCTGAACTACTTAATTAGTCATCAGAACCCTTTAACTACCCTTACCATTCTACACCCTGCCCACTTTTGTTTGAACACATCTTCACATGAAAATTATGCAGTGGTGTTTGTCCACTACTTTATGATGCTGATATTCCAAATCAACAGACATTCAAATTTCAAAAGCAAAAGAGAAAGAAAACCATTTAGAAACAACAGCTGGAAAGTCTAGACTTGAAATGACTAAAATTCTATTGCTGCACTAAACCATTAGATTTCCTTAAAACTCAATACCATTTAAATATAGGTAGATGGCTTACCGAGAAAAAGGTCACCCAGAATTTATTCTTTAACTTTAAGCTGCTGAAGAAGATTGCAAAATCACTATCCGCTTCTACAGGAAAGTTAGTTGCAGCCTTAACTAAATTTCTTCAGTGACGGGATTTAGAAGCCAGGTCCTCAAATAGTTTGCAAGACCTCATATTCCGCAACAAATGAATTCAAGAATTTAGTTTGGAAATTCCATGCACTGACAAATACAATTCTGAGTCCTACTTACGCTCCATGGAAGATATATTTGAATGTCTTAAAAGCCTGCACTTGAGCCCGTGGAAGGAGTAGAGGCCAAGTACATGTTATCAAGCACACAATGCAACAAAGAAAGATGAGAACTACTTATAAAATTTTAACAGCAAACACAAACATCCAACACTATACTTCAAAATTTCAATGGAGAACAAACAAAACCCGAATGACGTGGTAAAAGTGAACATCAAAATTTGGAAGTACTCGTCCAGGCAGTAAAAAAAAGATTCTAGTAAATGTTCTCAGCATAGTGTTGCCGAGGAGCGTTTCCAAACCAAGACCCCATGGACTGGTTTAACTAGCAAAAGGAACATCTGACTTATAATGAAGGGCAGATGTAACTGGCAAAAATAGGATTTACGACATCACGGTATCCAAAATAAGACTACATTATCTTTATACCAGGAAAAAGATAAAACATGATTTTGGTATCTTCTGGCATTATAATCCATGGCAAAAAAATAGCTAACAAGTACTGTTACACCGAAAAGTTTCCCATAAGGCCAGTAGACATAATTCATAGTAAGTCAAGCCTTATAAGCTTTACAAGAAAATAGTTTGACTATAGTCTATAACCCTGCGAAATTCTGGCTGACAAGTGTTTAAATTATAGATAGGAGAGACTTGTTGGGCTTTTACATGAAATCTTAAGGGTATAGCCGCCTTATTTACCTGAATGGTCAAACGATTGAACAGGGTGGGATGGATCAAACCAAACAAACAAAGAACAAAGTAGAAAGATCTTCGACAATCGGCCCTTCTTGTCGCAAATTGCAACCCTACAGTAAGGATGCTTCACATGAAAGCATCATGTAGCTAAATGGTATAATAACCCACTAGGCGGGGGGAAGTCATGAATTTGATTCCCAGCCTGTCCAATTTTCAACAAAGTATCAGGGTCGGGTGTTGAGATTGACTGGCAATCACTAAAAGGCTTCAGCCAAACATGCGTCTCGAGGGAGGAGGGGGATAGCAACCCACACCTTGATATCAACCCTGTGAAGGAACCCATCATTAAAAAGGGCATATAGCACAGCCCACCGGCCACGAACGGATCTTGAGGGTTTGATTCTTAGCCTGCCCAAATTTCAACTCCTCTCACAATTTGGTAAACAATCAATCTGATTTCACAGTAAGGAATTCTTGTGGGTGCATAGTTACCAAACAGGCTGTCAAAGTCGTAAATAGCTATAATTTGTATTCTTCTACAGAAAAAGAGCCAGAAATTTTGGAATCAAGGCAGCCAGCACAACAGGAAAACCCAATGGCAGAAATAGCTAGAATTAGTATTTTACACAAGACAAATTAGAAAATATGGGATTCTATCGGTTTCAGAGAGGGTATTTCCTCGGTTTCAAGTCAACGAAAGAGTGCAAGATAAATCAGCACAGCCCTCGCGACCGCAAAACCCCTGGCATTTCTCTACAAATTCAGACCTTCAAAATATGTGTATGTTGTGGCCAGGGGGGCGTTATTGGGAATTTTCTTGATGCCCACTTATCAGGAATGTTAGTGTGTATCAATACAGATATCGGAACAGTGAGATCAAAGCAAGCATCTTCTGATCAGATTTGAAGAAAAACAAAATAGGGTATTCTGATCAGATTTGAAGAAAAACAAAATAGGGTAACATGGATCGTGACATGCCAAAACACAAGGACAGCTTTTCTCCAACGAAACCTTCGATAAGATGTGAGAAAATGGATTGAGTATCAGCGCCGGAACGACCCAACAAACAAACCCCAGAGCGTAAAAAGGAGAAACGGAAACCCAAAAATAAAATTGAAAAAGAGGCTAACAGAGATGAAATGGCATGCAGAAAAGACCAGAAGCTCCTGCAATTAAAGTTGATGTTTAGGTCCAGGAAGCTCGTATCCTATTGCTTGCTCCTCCTCTTCCTTGGAATCCTTCGCTCCTCTTTCCTTCACCAAGCCCTTCTTTCTCACCTCTACTCTTCCTTCCCTTTCGATGCATTGTGAAAGGGTATACCCGAATGCTCTATTTATCCCTTGGTGATCGACGAAGGTACCTCTTCCTTGTGGTGCTAAAATTCCTCACCCCTTTTTTAAATAATTATTTTATTTATGATGGGAGTAATAACCGGAATGGTTAGGTAGTTTTCGTTAACTTTGAGATGTTCTTAGATGTTCCATGTGTAGCATGATATATGTTTAATAATTATTTATTATTATTTATTATTATTATTATTATTATTATTATGTTGTAATTTTAAAGTTATTGTTAAGTTAGATATCAAATTGATGTATGAATTTTTTGTTTATGTTATAAGCTATTTATTTAACTGTAACTATTTGACTTTCAAATTTACGAAGGTATTCATATCTTTATGGTTTTGAGCCTGATAACACATGCTCTTAACAATTAGGTGCACTCAATCACTGTATTTATGAAAAGAGTAATACCTAACTTTTAGATGTTCAAATGAAGATATGGTAAAGTTTTTAATATTTAAGTATGTGTGAAATTACAATTGACTTCATAGTTTGGGTAGTTAGGTGTATTTTTTGTATTTTTTCCATGATGCTCAATTTGTAAAAGTGATATTTTGATAGGGTAAAGGTTTTAACATTTAGGTATGTGTGAAGTTACAATTGACTTCATAATTTGGGTAATTGACTTCATAGTTTGGGTAGTTGGGTGTATTTTTTTGTTTTCTTTTTTATGATGTTCAATTTTTATAAGTGATATTTTGTTGTATTAAGATAAAGTTAGAAAGGTACATGTTTTTAAAAGATTTTTTTTATTATAATAAAGTTAGAAGGGTGGATGTACTTTAAAGTCACACAATTAAATGGTATATTTAATTTATGGGTTAAATATATTTTTGGATTATTATATTTTTTTATTTTAAATTTATGCTTGATTATTCTAATTAATTATCTATTTTTATATATTAAGGGGAAAAAAAGGTTTTACTAAACATTGTTGGGTATGTGTTATATTCTTTCCACGACTAGCCCCACACGTTGTACGTTGCGCCAGGCGCAGTAGGGGGGTCACAAAGGAGGAGGCAGCCGTCACTGTTGGGGTCCGGGGCAGCGCCCCAGCGAAAATTGTTTTGGTGTGCGGACCCACTCATAGGCGGACCCACCCATGTTTTGTGCATGAGTTTGCACATGGTTTTGGGGTACGATGGTTTTCGTCCCCTGGTATTTTGTAGATCCGATCAAGGGAACTACGGTTATGTTCTAATCCAGGGTTTATGGATTGGGGTTTATGTATGCTTCGGCGTGTATATATATGTGTTGTAACACTAAAAGGAATATAATGAAAAATCAAGATGGTCGTCCCGATTTGGGATGCAAGGGAAAATCTCAGTGTTTATCTATTTTATGTTTTATGTTCTCGCTATTATTTATTTTCTGTTATAAGATTTGTGTGTAGATAATTTATGTTCAGGGTTAAAACCTACATTTGGTATCAGAGCTATTTCGGCTTCAAGGGGATGCCTTTGATGCTCAAGGTTTTTTGCTCGGACCTGAGGTAGACCCTGTTCAGTGGGAGATCTGCGGGATCGATTCTTGCGGTGAAATAAGATGGCGAGCGACGAAAAGATAGAGATCGAGAAATTTAATGGTCAGAGTTTTGAGTTGTGGAAGCTCAAGATGGAGGATCTGCTGGTGGATAAAGATTAGTGGATGGCGGTAGATCCAGGTACTAAACCAACGGCAATGTCAGATGAAGACTGGAAGAAACTGGATCGGAAGGCTAAGAGCACAATATGGTTGTGTGTCTCAGATTCAGTATTGTTGAATGTATCTGGGGAAGCAACGACGAAGAATTTGTGGGAAAAACTTGGGACTTTGTACCAATCTAAGTCTCTGGTGAATAAGCTGTTCCTGCGGAAAAAGTTGTATAACCTGAGGATGAAGGATGGAGACTCGGTGACAGAGCATCTGAACGCCTTCAATACTGTAGTAAGTTAGCTGTCATTTGTTGATATTAAAATCTCAGATGAAGATAAGTGCATCAGTTTGTTGTGTTCTCTACCAGACTCGTGGGATAGTCTGGTTATTGCAATAGGTAGCAATACAACTACCTTGAATTTTGATGACATTGTCTCAGCCTTGCTATCGAAGGAAATGAGATGGAGAAATATGGAGGGCCAGAATGGAGATGCCTTATTTGTACGAGGAAGGTCCCAAAACATAAACAAGAATAAGGTTTCGAGTGGGAGATCCAAATCTAGAGGGAGATCTAAATCTCCTGGAAAGTTTGTAAAGGTATGCTGGAAATGCGGAAAGGAAGGGCACTACAAAAAGGAGTGCAGATCTAAAGCTCCCGAGAAAGGAAAGGGATCTGATGATGCTCCTTCTGCAGAGGCAAAAACCACCTCGGATGAAGGTGGGGATGTGTATTTGGCTTCTTCTTCAAATACACATGTAGATCATGAGTCATGGTTGATTGACTCAGGTGCATCCTTTCACTTCACTCCACATAGGGAGTGGTTCTGCAAGTATGAGAAATATGATGGTGATGTCTTTCTAGGGGATGATAGGAAGGCCAAAATCATCGGACGTGGAAAGGTCAAGCTGAAGTTGCAAGGTGGAAGGATTAGAACACTTCCTAGTGTTCTGCATATTCCTGCATTGGCCAGAAATCTATTTTTTGTAAGCAAGATGGATGATGCAGGTGTAAAAACAGTGTTCGAGAAAGATGCCTGCAAGATGGTTCGGGGAGCACTGGTATTAATGCGGGGAGTTCAGACTGGAACTCTGTACAAGCTACAAGGTAGCACTGTTATTGATGGGTGTAATAGTTATGTGGTTCCTGAAAGTGGAGCGGAAAGCCTAGCTGTCTCTGGAGAAAAGACCATGCTATGGCATCAAAGGCTTGGACATATTGGAGAGAAGGGCTTTCGGATACTACATAGAAATGGTATGGTAGAAGGTATGTCTAATTGCTCTCTGGATTTTGATTTCTGTGAACATTGTGTATATGGGAAGCAGAATCGGGTGAGTTTTCCTTATGGTGCTAAGAGGGCGAACAAGATATTAGAACTTGTGCACAGTGATGTGTTTGGACCTGTGTCAGTTCCATCACTGGGAAAGTCTGTGTACTATGTTTCATTCATAGATGACTTCTCAAGGAATACATGGATATATTTCTTAAGGAAGAAATCTGAAGTCTTTGATAGATTTAAATAATTTAAGGCTCTGGTGGAAAACCAGACAGAGAAGAAGATAAAGGCACTGAGGACATATAATGGTGGGGAGTTCTGCAAGAAGGAATTTGAAGAGTTCTGTAAGAAGTGTGGTATAGCACGGCAGAAGACTACTCCATACACACCTCAGCAAAATGGAGTTGCAGAAAGAATGAATAGAACACTGATGGAAAAGGTAAGAAGCATGCTCAGTGGTACCGGGTTAGGACAAGAATTCTAGGCAGAGGCAGTGGAGACTGCATGTTACTTAGTTAACAGATCGCCTTCATCAGCGTTGGAAGATAAGACTCCACATGAGGTATGGACTGGTAAGAAACCCTCTCTTTCACATCTAAGGGTATTTGGATGTGATGCATATGTACATGTTCCAAAGGAGAAAAGGACCAAGTTGGATAATAAATCTGAAAGGTGCATCTTTATTGGGTATAAGGATAGTTTAAAAAGTTACAAGCTTTGGAACCTGGAAACAAGGAAGGTTGTGTACAACCGAGATGTGGTGTTTAGAGAGGTGAAAGATGTTGTTAACCATGAAATCATACCAAAGGAACCTGAGAAGATAGAGTTTGAGCTAAAGGAGGATGAATCAGACTCTACAGCAAAAGAAGATTCAAGAGAGGAAGAGCCACAAACTCCAGCTTTGAGAAGATCAGTTCGGGAAAGAAGGCAACCAGAAAGGTATAGTCCATCTACTTTCTATTCAGGTTTTGCCTTAACTATAACTGATGATGATCCCATAACTGTCAGGGAGGCGGTAGATTCCGAGGATGGAAAACTCTGGAAGGAAGCCATGGTTGATGAAATGGCATCCTTGCACAAAAATGAGGCATGGGATCTGGTGGAGTTGTTGGTTGGAAGGAAGTCCATTAGGAGCAAATGGGTGTTTAAGAAGAAGATGAATGTAGAAGGCAAGGTGGAGAAATACAAATCTCGATTGGTAGCAAAAGGTTATTCCCAAGTGCCGGGAATTGATTTTGGTGATATTTTCTCTCCTATTGCCAAAGTTACTTCTATTAGATTACTTTTATTTGTTGCTGCTGCATTTGATTTTGAGATAGAACAGATGGATGTGAAGACAACATTTCTTCACAGGGATCTAGAAGAGGAGATCTACATGAAGGAACCTGAAGGCTTTATGGTGAAGGGTAAGAAAGAACTGGTATGCAGGTTGAAGAAGTCTATGTATGGGTTAAAACAGTCACCAAGGATGTGGTATCAGAAATTTGATACCTATATACGGGGACTTGGCTTCACCAGAAGCAAGGAGGATCACTGTGTTTATTTTAAATTAATTGGTGACCGTGTTATTTATTTGGTCTTGTATATGGATGATATGTTGTTGATTGGAAATGACAAAGAAATTATCCAAGATTTTAAGACCCAACTGTTCTCCAAGTTCGACATGAAGGATCTTGGTGCTGCAAACTATATTTTGGGCATGGAAATTAAGAGAGATCGGGCAAAGAGGAAGCTTTGGTTAAACCAGAGGAAGTATGTCGAGACTATATTACAGAGGTTCAATATGCAGGATAGTAAACCGGTGAATGTTCCTATTCCCGTAGGTGTAAATATATCTGCTGAACAGTGTCCCAAGACACAAGAAGAAGAGGAGGATATGTCCCGTGTTCCATATGCAAGTGCAGTGGGTAGCCTGATGTATGCAATGGTCTGTACTAGACCAGACATTGCACATGCAGTGGGAGTATTGAGCAGGTTTATGTCAAACCCAGGGAAGGAGCATTGGACAACAGTGAAGTGGGTTTTCAAATATTTACGTGGCACTAGTGATTATGGCTTGTGCTACCAGGGAAGACCAGGATTGGAAAGAATGTTGGACATTCGTGGTTTTGTTGATGCAGACTGGGCTGGAGATCTGGACCAAAGAAGATCTACAAGTGGGTATGTGTTTAACCTATTTGGAGGCGCAATCAGTTGGATGAGTAAAAGACAGTCTGTAGTGGCTCTTTCAACTACAGAGGCAGAATACATAGCAGCCACTCATGCAAGCAAGGAAGCAATTTGGTTGTAGAGATTGTGTTCAAGTATGGGGTTGGTACAACAAGCTATAAGTATAGACTGTGATAGCCAAAGTGCAATTTTCTTGGCTAAGAACCCTGCTTATCATTCAAAGACAAAGCACATTGATGTTCAATATCACTTTGTTAGAGATATGGTTGAGGCTAAAAGGGTGTTGCTGGTAAAGGTGGACACTTTGAAGAATGTTGCAGATGCATTGATGAAGTCTGTGAGCACTCATAAGTTCTCTTGGTGTAGAGAAACAATGGGTGTTGAAGAATTGGCCCAATGACTAAGCTCTCATGTGGCCCCCTGTGGAAAGAAAACAACAAGTGGGAGAATGTTGGGTATGTGTTATATTCTTTCCATGACTAGCCCCACGCGTTGTACGTTGCGTCGGGCACAGCAGGGGGGTCACAAGGGAGGAGGCAGCTGCCACTGTTGGGGTCCGGGGCAGCGCCCCAGTGAAAATTGTTTTGGTGTGCGACCCACTCATAGGCAGACCCACCCATGTTTTATGCATGAGTTTGCACATGGTTTTGGGGTACGATGGTTTTCGTCCCTTGGTATTTTGTAGATCCGGTCAAGGGAACTACGGTTATGTTCTAATCCAGGGTTAATGGATTGGGGTTTATGTATAATTTGACATGTATATATATGTGTTGTAACACTAAAAGGAATATAATGAAAAATCAAGTTGGTCGTCCCGATTTGGGATCCAAGGGAAAATCTCAGTGTTTATCTATTTTATGTTTTATGCTCTCGCTATTGTTTATTTTCTGTTATAAGATTCGTGTGTAGATAATTTATGTTCAGGGTTAAAACCTACAAACATTAATTTACTTATTATTATTGACAATAAATTAAGATTTATAATAACAAATTTAATTTAGATATCATTCAAATAATCTTAATTTCAACTAATTATTATTATAAATTCATTTTAACTTTAGAGGGATCAAATTTCTCAAGATGCAAAACTTTTTTTGAGTGTAAATTTCTTTTTTAGATTTAATTCCACTTCACCCTTATTAGATTCATAATTAAGATAAAAAAAATGTAATAATATTATTTATATTTACATAAATTTTGGAGGCTCCTAAGAAATTTTGGAGGCAGATTCTAACTAGGAAAACTAAAGATAATAATAAAATTGTTTTACATGACTGGAATTCCTATCTTAAAAAGCTTTATGAATCTCCAAATGCCAGGGATTTTGAAACCCTGCTCACAACGAAAGAATTTTTCTCATTATAAGACATTGATTTTGGGGTTAAACGCATGCCAAACGGGAAAGCTAAAGACATTGAAGGTTACCAAGCGGAAATCTTAAAAATGGGAGGTCATGTCCTCATCCCCCACATCCACAAGCTTTTCAACCAAGCGGTCAAACAAGGGTTCCCTAAACCTTGGACTTAGAGCCTCATTATCCCTATTTTTAAAAGTGGGGATACAAATAACCCCTCTAATTATCGGACAATTATGATCAGCCCTCTCTTAGCCAATTTATATGGTATTATTCTGGAAAATAAGTTAAGCATTCGGCTTGAATGTGAAGGTAAGCGGGCTAAAGGCCAAGCGGGTTTTAGAAGGCAGCACTCAACAACGGACCACCTCGTTACGCTAAGGATAATTGTGGACGAATGCCGCAATGATAAATCCATTCTCTTATGTTGCTTTGTGGACTTTAGAAAGGCTTTCAATGCGGTTCCTAGAAACAACCTATGGAATAGATTAGAAGAGCTAAATGTTCCTTTCGTACTAAGAGCGGTTGCTATAAGGTTATACGAGAATGTAATTTCCAAGTTAAAGAGCAATGAGGGGTGGTCAAAAGATATTAAGTGTAATATCGGAGTTAAACAAGGTTGCCCCCTCTCCCCTACCCTATTTGGAATTTACATCGACAAGCTAGAAGGTTATTTAGAGGAAGCAAGATGTGCTGGCACAATCTTAGCTGGGATAGTCATCATCCTTCTTCTCTATGTTGACGACATTGTTCTTCTCGCAAGGTGCCCATCTGATCTTGATAAGCAACTTAGACTTCTTAAGGATTTCTGCTCCACCATGGGTATATTTGTTAACACTGACAAAACAAAAGGTATGATTATCAAATCCAAGAAGGACACTTACGCTAATTTTATGTATGACAATAGTAACTTGGAGGAAGTGTCTTCTTACAAGTACCTAGGAATTGATGTTCATCACAAGCTCAACTGGAACTATAGCATTCAGAAAAGGATTAATGGGGGGTGGAAAGCTTATTTTGGTCTTGAAAATAATTGTAAGACAGAAAACCTTGTAATGTGGGATAGAAAGAAGTTCCTCTTTGAAACGTTAGTCACTCCTATTATCTTATATGGATGTGAGGTTTGGGGTTGCAGCATCTCTAGAGAATCCTGGAGAAATATTGAGCAAATCTAGAAGCATTTTATAACTTATAACCTTAAAATTAAAAGCAATACACCCTATCCTATTCTCCTTATAGAAGTGGGTCTTTCCCCTATCGAAAGACTAGCTATGACTAGGCTTCTGTTGTACAAGCACAAGCTCAATAGCATAGGAGACCATAGACTTCCTAAGCTAGCTTTAAATTCCAGCCAAAACCACCTAAGGCTTAAACAAGGTTGGTATAAAGACACCAAGGCCTGGTTAAACCATTGGGAGATCGACAAGAATGTTGCATTGCAAAACATTAATAACATTAAAAAAATTGTTACTTCTAAGTTCAAAGAAAAAATATGGTGTGAGAAAGATCTAGCAGCTAAAAGAAAATTAAGATATTATAAGGAGGTCATCAACCCCACCCTAGAAGATCAAAATTATGTATCTGTTTTAACTAGCTCAAAGAAGAAAATTAATATAGCCAAGATTAGAACGAACTCTCATGAGCTCCATAGTGAAACAGGTCGTTGGAAAATTCCTAAAACACCATGGATGGAAAGGATCTGCCATCTCAGTGAGAATATGAACATCGAGGATGAAAATCACTTCCTCTTGTAGTGCCCCGCGTGCAACCACATTAGAGCTCAATTTCATAATCTTTGTTGTAATACCGACCTTCCTAGCCTTTTAAGATGTCAAAATTATAGTGAGCTCGGGAGGCTTCTCTCTAAGCTTTTTGAGCATAGGAATAAAATCTTAAATCAAACTAAATAACTCTTTTCTTTAGGTCTGATAGACCAAAGATTGGTCTCAGTGGACGTTAACCACTACCACCACCATCATCATCACCATATATAATTATTTAATTTTTAATTTTGTTGAAATCTCCATAATACATATAGTTACATAAATGTGCATATAATTTTTTTTTTTTTTAATTTAATATTTAATATTAAATGTAATATGTATAGCATTGATGATACCTATATATAGATAGAAAGATCAATAAACTCGAAAAAAAATTATTATAAATATTAAAATTTTATATTCTTATTAATTAAATTTAAATACAAAGTTGTGAAATATTATAAATATGAATCATTATTTTAATTTATATGGTCATATGGATCTTAATTTATAGTTATTGTTTATATTATATATATTTCACATTTCTATATTTAGAAATATTTTTATTTATAAAATTCTTTCGGTAATAATCACATGTAAAAGAACTTTGTCAACACGTGTGTGATTCATCATCATGACTGGGTTAATTCATTAATTATTTAATTTATAGTGATAATATTTATTTTATTTTATTTTAGCTGCTAGATCTTTCTCACACCATCATCATCATCATTATCTTATTTTCTTTTTATTATTATTATTATTATTATTTCATTTTCTTATATTTTGTTGTTATTATTATTTTATTTATTTATATATTTTTTAATTTATTTTTTAAGAATGAGGTTCAATGAAAAACGAAAATGATAACAAAGAAACAAAAATCGAGCCTAAAAAACAGATGGAGGACGGAAACACAGGACGCTTAAGAAAAAAGGGCAGGAATCCAACACCTATTGATATTCCAACCGATCTCTGTTGAGATTAACTGGTCTTTTTTCAATTTCTAAGGCCTCCCTTAACTTACGATGATGGAAATGGTCGATCCTAGCAATGACCTTAGCCTCTTCGATGCAAATATGATGGTTAGTTTTTTCTGCATGTTCAGCTAGGGAGGAGGAGCGAAATATTCCATGTTTAATGTCAGTAGCATGTTCACAGATCCTTTGATTTATAGATCGACCAGTTTCACCAATGTAAGGTGTCCCACAAGAACAAGGAATAATGTAGACACCTTTCCCCTTCCTAGGGTCTACCAGATCTTTAATTGATTTGAGAGAGCTACGAAACGTGTTAAGGGGCTTGAATGAACCACACTGGTTGGTTTGAAACGCATCGACATAGTTCTTTTACATGTTATTATTACCGAAAGAATTCTATAAACACAATGGATCACAAAAGCCAATTTTTTAAAACTATTTTTATTTTTAATTATATTTTTGTTGATTAAATTTATTAAGTTTGTATATGTTTATTAATTATGTGTTTTAAAATGCTCATAGGGTTTAGAGTAGACAATGACAAGGTGTTCTATTAGGGCACTTTGTGGTATAAAGGTTGTCGGTTTGAAACTCCGTGGGCAAAAATCCAGTCATGCTAAGGGCTCGTGTGGCCCAGGCTCAATGCAATTCTCATGTGATTTCGATGGCTTAGATGCCCCTAGGTCGTGGCTACTCGAGCCACAAGTTAGGTGTGTTGGTCATCTCAGGAATCACATTACCTAGTAAACAAACAAAAAAAAAATTATACGTTCTAAAATATTGTTAAAGGATCTTGGCTCGAGTGGCTTGGTGAACAATTTGTTTCTCCAAGTGTGTAGGTCCAAGTCTTTGGTGACATGTTGTAACTTCCCATTATTAGCATTTATAAATAGTTATATCCAGTGTAATTATAAGGGAGATGTTGTCTCGTAATGTTACATTTAAGTGATTGATATGAAAGAGATCTGTAATTCATTTTATGCTAGACATAGAGTTGACATGTGGTATTTTAAAAAAATATTAAGAGCAAAATAATATTAACCATAAATAAAATCAATGTTCATATTAAACAATATAATTTTATATCACTTTATTAGGGTATAGAATAAACAGTGACAGGGTGCTATGCTAAGACACTTTATGGTGAAAAGGCCATCGATTTGAAACTCCATGGGCAAAAACTCAAACATGCTAAGGGTTGGTGTGGCCTAGGCGGGGTGCATTCCCCATGTGATTTTTATGGCTTAGATACCTCTAGGTCGTATCTACTCAAGTCGCATCTTAGGTGTGTGAGTCATCTCGGGACTCACATTACATAACAAACAAACAAAAAACCATAATTTTATATCGAAGTAGTTTTTTAAGTGCAAATTTTTGGAGTTTTCGGTGGATTTCTTGCCACACTACAGTGTAAAAAAATTGTGGTCAAATCTTAATTTGTGTTGTTTAAATTGGTTTTTTGACTGCATATATGGATTCAAATCCCTCAAAAACCCCTCGAGCACTTGGATTATGAAGAGTGCATCTGTCAAACTTGTGATTTCAATGAATCCTTGTTGAATTCTAGACATATTAGATCGGAAAATAAACCAGAAACTTTCCAAAAAGTCGCACTTTAAGACTACTTGTTTTATATCAGCTTTATATAAAGAGAGATAAAATAAATGGAAATTTTAAAATTTAAAGATAAAAATAAAATAAAATAAAATTTGTAATAATTTCCCTTAGTTAAATTTTAATAATTAAAAATAAAAATAAATTATTATTACTGCTTTTAAATATTTTATTTTATTTTATTCCTCTTTTGAATTTTGACCACTTCTAATTTTAATTTAATTTAAATAATTTGAACATTCATTTTGATTCTTTTAATTTTATTATTAAAATTTATAATAATATTAAAATTTAATTTCCTTTTTGTTATATTTTAATAAATTAAATTTTTTAGTTTTTTTTTAATATTTGATATTTCATACTTCTCATTAGAATTTGATCAACGTTTTGAACTAATTGATGTGGTTCATCCTTATGACAAGGTGAAAAATTCAACTGATCTTATCGAATAAATAGTGTGGATGCATCATTCCCCGGTATTAACCACAGAAAACTAGCTATTAAAAACTAGTTGTTAATGAATTAGTTAATTAGTTATTAGGGAGTAATAATATATATATATATATATATATAGAGAGAGAGAGAGAGAGAGAGAGAGAGAGAGAGAGAGAGAGAGAGATCCATTAAACAGAGAATCCAGGAGCATGCTGCAGACATCGGGCACAATCGATCCCACACATCGGCTCTTGCGGAACATGCGAAAAAATCTTGTCACCATGTGTGCATTGAAGACTCCAAAGTCATTGCTAAGGTCAACCACTTCCATCATAGGAAGCTTAGGGAAGCCATTGATATTGAGCGTCATGCTAAGAATCTCAATAGGGATGATGTTTGGAAGTTGAGTAAGAGCTGGACTCTAGCCCTCTCTAAGTGATTTTTCCCCTTGCGTTAGGTTTTCTTTTGCTTTCAGTCTATGTTTGGCATTTTTTTTAGGGTTTTATTTCCCTTCCTTTTTTCCTTTTTATTCACGGTCTTAGTTATTTCCTTTTATCTAGTCTTTTATATTTCCCATGATATTATTTTTATATTAACCTTTATGTTTTTATATAATATATTTAATCACATATGTATTAATTAATTAGTAATTAGGTTTCTAACATAACAAATTCTATTATAGTATATATATTTATCAATTTAAAATTTATTAATCAAAAAAAAAATATATATATATATATATATATATATATATATATATATATATATATATATATATATATATATATATATGGTATTACTCCCTAATAACTAATTAACTAATTTATTAATGGCTAGTTTTTAAACGACTAGTTTTCAACAGCTAGTTTTAATATGCTAGTTTTATGTGGCTAATACCAGGCAATGATGCATCCACACTATTTATTCGATAAGGTTAGTTGACTTTTTCACCTTGTCTTGAGGATAAACCACATTAGTTGGTTCAAAGCGTCGACCTCGACCAAAGCCTAATGATGTGATTAATCCGAAAAGGCATTTATCTACTTTATGGATCACAAAAGTCTCAGATCTAACATTTCATACTTCTTCAAATTCTCCCTTTGAATTTGACCTCATCTATTACTTAAATTTAATTTAAAATAATTTAAAATTAAGTATTCAAATTTCTCTCTAAATAATTTATTGAAGTCAATTCTTTATTTAATTATTTTTAACCTTTTATCTCGTAAGTCTTTCACTATAGTCAAATATTTTCCTATTATAACGACTATATTTTATCACCATCCTCTATTTAAAATATTTTAATGTTAACTTTTTTAACTTTTAATATGGAATTGATATGCAACATTTAAAAAAAATATTAATAATAAAACTTGATATTCATTTTAAGTAAAATATTTCAAGATCTCTTTCACACACATATAAAAGATAAATATATTTATATTATTCCATTTATAGGTGTTTTCCAAATGAGGGTATGAGAGAGATGTATAATTTCTTCAATGCTTAATATGAACTTGATATGTATAATTAAAAAAAAAACCAATGTCAATATATATAAAGAGAGTAAGATATCATCTTTTATGGGTATATGCTTTCTACTTCTCAATATGAGGGACACATGGATTTAAATTTCTTTATTTTATTATAGATATTGTTGGAAATACTGAGAGCAACAAGGGAGGTAAAACAATATTTTGTTATTATTAAATTTAGCTTTTAAAACATTTGATGCACACAAATCATAAAACATAGATATTTATATAAGAAACGCTTATACAATTTATCTTTGTAAATCTTCGTGTAAACATCCTCGTACAAAGTATGCACCAACTTACAACTTTCATAGGCACCAACCTATAGGATATTTCAATCCCTTTGCTAAGCACCAACTTAGTAACTTCGTAGGCATCAACCTACAAGAAACTTCAATCTTCTCAGCTAAGCACCAAATCAATAATTTGCAGGAACCAGTCTACTTCTTCAAGATACTTCACAACTTCTCCTACTTCTTCAATTTGTTCCTTGGACCTGTCAATAGCAGTTCTTGTTTTCTTTTTTTCAATGGCCTTCCATGGTAAATATGCACAACAAAAAACTTTACACTGCTTCATAATTGTTTCACAACACCCATCTTCCATTATGTTGGTCACACGTTGATCTTTCACTATGTTGGTCTTTCATTGTCCTCCTCCAGACTTCACATACCATGTAGCAGGGTTCTCATCATTTGTATCTTACTGCTCCAAGGCTTTGGATCTTTCTAAATGGGAAATCTCATTCATTTAAGCACACCACTCTAATTATGTTGTACCATCACTTAATGGTCATACCCTACTCCAAGCTTAGGTGTGGTTTCTCTCTCTCACAAATATGCATCAATATATATTAGGTGTGATCCTTCTCAAGACTTGTGTATGGATTCGTAAGCCAACCCACAATACAATACAATGTGTGTGATGTTTTACCCTATACCAAGGTATGGCTTCCCAAGCCAACCCAAGTAAAAAGATGTGAATCCCCACCCAGATCACCCCACTTGAGTTGTTGCAACAACAAACTATACTCAACTTGCAACACCACTTGGGTTTCAACGTAGAATGAAAATTACAACAAAATTTTTCTTCATCTTGCAACAAAGAGAGACTTCAACTTGCATCATGAGGGTTAATGTGAGCCTATTCCAAGGCATGTTCATGCAGCTACCCAAGGATTAAACTTCGCCTAGGGCTCAATCTCCCTCAATACCTAGCACATAGAACTAGGCTTCCTTGACAAAACTCAACCTCTCAATCAAAACAAAAATCGGCCTCTACCAACATTTGGCTTCCTTGAAAACACTCATCCTGAACAAAAATAGGCCTCAAATAGGGTTGAAACTTGACCTCCTAAACAAGACTGAAAATCGACCTCAAAACAAGGTTGAACTCGTCCTCAGCATAGAGCTAAACTTGGCCTCAACAAGCCTTCAAAACAAATTGAAACCATTTCCCAAAAATTATGTCAAAAACCCTCCTTAACTCAATTTCCTTCCTCTAAGTTAGTCTACTCATTGCTCCTCAAAATCGAACCTGCCTCAACCTGTTCCTTTCTTTTCTTAGCTCAGATCTTGTGTTAAAATTGGCATTCCTCCTTCAGTTCATATCTATGGTATGTCCCATACCTTATTCTTCACACAACCGAGTTAATTTCTAAATGAGCCACACGAGTGGCCTAATTTATACTAAAAAAGTGGGGGGTCAAGTTGTCTTTGTGCTGACTTGTCCACTAGTTGGGTCAACTTGTGCAACTGGAAGGATATATGAATATATACATGAATACATTCAAAACTTGATTTCTTCTCAACCGTGAGGAGTTAGAAGGCATGCCACATATCATCGAAAAGGTCTTGAAATATACTATTTGACTATGCAATTGTATATTTCAATTGGACAATCATTAACATCAATAACAATTTTTTTCAATAGATATTTTTGTATCTTAAGAGACAATTCCTTGGTTGTGAAAAGGAATGAGTGCTTAAGACATTTTTTTGAACAATGTGTCACAAAAGTAATTATATCAGGTGGTCTTCATTCAATCCATTTGGAAACTAATTCTTTAAAACTCTTAATAATCTGGTATAATGAAAGACTCTACAATGCCATTAACTGCTGATATCTGAATGGAAAAGAAGAATTGTAGAAGAAACTCAAAATGATATGTTGTAACACGAAATCTACCACTTCAAATTTCAAAATGAATTTATGGAGAGAGAGGAAACTCAAAATAATATGATGTAAACACATAATCTATCACTTTTAAGTTCCATAGAGAATTTGTGAAGGGAGAGGAGTTGGAGTGAAGGAGTGCAAATTAAGGTTATTTAACTCTTACTCACAGATGTAATTAATAGATCGAAAACTACTTTACTTCACTTCATTCCAGGAAGAAGGGACACAAAATGGCACAGGAAAAACAAATCACCATCAACAGTTGTAGGAAACTTGATGCTTCTTTCATTAATTCCTCAGAAAAGTAAGTACCAAAGTTTTAGTCTTCCAAAGGTCCAAAACTCGGAACCCTTATTCTTTCTTTCTATCTTGCTTAAATACATCAAAAACAGTTCGTAACTGCCAAAAATTCTTGAAACTCCTTCGACTTATACCTAAACTATTAAAACTACTTATTACATTGCAATTGAGGACATCACTATAGCTTTGACCTTAACGGACAATAAAACGAATTAAAATTTGAAAGGTTATTGCTTTTGTTGAATCTGATTTGTTGTTGACACGTCTCCCTGAAGTATTGATGTGTCTCCCTGACAGATCGGACATCCTTTCCCTGCATTTCTTCCAGAGTTCAACATTTTTCTTTTTTGCTTGTTGTCATGTCTTTTCTGCTTCTGGTGCAATATTCGAACAGTTCTGCAATAATGTATCCTCTCCCGACTTGACCTAGCTGTTGTGTTTCCAACAGTGCCACTATATGCTCTCTTTGCCTGACTCTGCTTATGCCTCTACATTTCAATCAAGGTTATCATGTCCCCTTCTGCTCAACTCTGGCTCTTCTGCTCATCTTTGCTGCGTTCTGTATTTTCCTTCCCTTTGCTCTGCGTCGGGTCACATACCCGAGTCTATTGCCCGCATTCACATTTCTTCGTAAAACCAACGCAACAACACATAATATTGAACGTTAAATAAGTTCAACTTAACCTTTGAATGGTATCGCGTTCTCCTTTCCATCACATTTTGGCCTTCGGCGTTCATAACATATTTCTTAGCACCTTTCCTCCTGAACTTGCGACGTGCGACCGCATCGCCTCGTAATATTACAACTTTAGGCCTCATCGTAGGTCGACTTTTATAACCTTTACCTCATTGGCACTTCGCAAATTTTCTAATTTTCAATTTCTCTGATCGTTGCAATATCTTATTGCATGCGATGTGCGATATTCATCACATCGCCAAATCTTAAACTTGTCGCTCTTCGCATCGCATCTTTGCAAGTTGAACCATATCTCAAACTTGTATCCTTTACCGAATGCGATATGCGACGAAACCTATGGCTGACACACGGCTTCTCTTCTCAACCTCCGATCCATCTGACTTGCATTTCTGTGATATGATCTTTGTCTTCCATCTCTCCGCTTCAATTCTACACTTTGATCCTGACCGTCGATTTCCCCCCTTTACGCTTCTTCCAAAACTCTTATGTTTTTAAGGAAGATATGCCAGTTCTTTGCCTTCAGGAAATCTATACGATTTCTTCGGTAATGAACACAGTTTCATTCAACAGGCTCGCATACGTTCCTTTAAAAAATAAATGATCTTGATTACTAATTTGTTTTTCTCCACGGTGTAACCCTCTTGAGCTTATTCGATATTCTATAGCGCTAGTCTCTCCTAAGCTTGCGAATAAGCCCGACTCAACCCTGACCTATGTGCAATGTTCTGAACGCATCAATCGACCCGACTCTTGAACTTTTCTGCACGCGAATAAGCCCGACTCGACCCGCCAGCACATCTCCGCACATAATGTTAATACACCAACATAAAAATCAAAATTCTTTTTCAACATACAAAAATTTTACCTTTTCTAACATATATGCTTTTTTGGTGTTTTGAGAAATATTTCAAAAGTAAATGAAAATGAGCCCAACATCTGGCTCCACCTAGGGATAGTGCTTTTTCCCATGAAAGCTCTAAGAACCGTAGATTAGTGGCTTATCCATTGGTCATGGAGTCAAATATTGCTTGGTGACATATGAACAATGAGCAATCTAGTATTCACAATGGTGAAATGTTGAACTAGTGTTGGAAATAATGCTTCAGATACTGCCCATTCACAGGCAGCTACAGAGATTATCCATCTAAATCTTCTAGGATGAAAGTATTGTTTGATTAGGCTTCAGAGATTCTGCACGGGCCACACCAGAGAGGGTCAAAATTTCCATGTTTTCCTTTATCTTCCCTTCTGGTGTCCCATCTTAATACTAAATCTCCTGCTTGGAAGAGGATTTCTTTTGATTTTCTGTCAAATATGGACTTCATCTTTGCCTGATAAGAAATCAAGTTATCTCTAACTTTGTTCCTGTCTTCACTTGATTCAATCACCTTGTTCAATCTTCTCACTAGAGAATTAGGTTATCCCTGAGCTTCTTGAAGGAAAGCAATCATTGGTTTGGCCAACTAAGTAGGACATAGTGCCTGAGTTCCATAAACCAATTCATAGGGTGACTTACTAGTAGACCTCCTGGTGGTTACTCGTACTGCCCAAAGAGAAAACTTCAACTGTGAATCCCAGTCTTTCTGATTTTCAGTGATTGTCTTCTTCATAATCCTAACCAATGTCTTGTTTGAAGACTTTGCTAATCCATTCCCATGTGGATGGTAGGTTGTGGACTGTGACAAAATTAGATTATATCTTTGACAGAAATTAATGAATCGAGCAAAATTAAATACCTGGGCATTATCAGTTACAATCTTGACTGGACAACCAAACCTACTGAAGGTTTTCTCCTCCATAAACTTCATCACCACTTGGTCATTTGCTTTCTTGGTGGGGATTGATTCAACCCACTTTTTGAAGTAAGCAGTAATAGTTAGAATCCATTTGAACTGCTCACTTGATGGTGGATTGATCTCTCCAATAAAGTCCAGTCCCCACTTACTGAAAGTGATCCAGGTGGATATCGGTGGCCACCCACCTATTCCATTTGGACCCGCACCATCAATTCTTGCAGCTTTTCACATTCAGCACAACTTACTATTTTAGCAGGTTTTCGGGTCCTGTACTCCCGGAGCCGTTTTAGGTTTAATGATCTAGGTGGATATTGGTGGCCACCCACCTATTCCATTTGAACCCCCGCCATTAGTTCATTCAATTATTAAGTTGCAACACAACTTACTATTTTTAGCAATTTTTCGAGTCCTGAACTTCCGGAGCCGTTTTGAGGCCCTAAACGATGTTTTTTGGGAAAATTGGGAGTAACATGGGTCCATGGACTGATGTTGCTCACATTGAAAGTTGTAATCCTCAGATAGATCTTTCTAACGAGGTATGATATGCGTCAAACGAAGACCATATGTTAAAGTTACGTCCCCGGTAAGTTGAAACACCAATTTACCCAAACAGGGCCCATAGTTTTGGCGCTTCATCTCCTAGGGTTAGGTTTTTGGAAGTTTAGAGTTCTCCATTGTTTCTCACTATTAAATGGGCCCTCAAGCCTCATTTTAACATAGTTCAGAGGTCTGTAGCCGCCACATCTCTTCTCAGAGATATGCTACCAGCACCCTAGCATATTTTTATTTCCATTATGTTTCTAAGCTTATTTCAATCATTTGATTTAAATAAAATGAAGTATTATTTCCGCTGCATCTCTCTTTTTATGGTTATATGTGTATTCTGTTGCGTTCTTGCATAAATCCGGATCAGAAATACTCTTCTATGAATACTGGAATGAGAGGAAACAAAGTAAGTCTCTTACTTTCTGCAAACAATTGACACTTCTAACAAATTCTAACCAGTCTGTATACAACAGCAAATAGTGTAGGCCAATAAAAACTGACTTGAGGATTTTATGTGTTGTGACATTCCAACTATAATGTGCTCCACATAGAATTTCATGATATTCCTTGATAACCTCAATGGATTCACTTTCAATTAAACACAACAACAAAATACCAGTAGGATATTTCCTATACAACTTTGCTTCTACTGTGACATATGGCTGAGATTTAAGCTTGAGAGCTCTGTATTTGGTTCTATTCAATGAAGATGGAAAAGAAAAGAAACACGGGTAATGAACAACATCTTTATACCAATATAAACACAAAAATTTTTAATGAATACCTATTTTGGGCTTATTCTGACCTTCTTCATTGTCAACTCCATCCACTTGTGCCAAGAGATTAATTCCCAATGCTTGAAAATTTGTTTCTGTTAGAAAATTTTCTAAACCCTGTCCTTTGATTAACTTGGTGGGTTTAATGTCAAAATCGTACTCCTGGATTTTAGCTATCCATTTTCCTATTTTTCCTTCAACATCACTTTGAACCAGCACATCCTTGACATCAAAATTAGGTACTTAAGCAGTTATTTTGGATTGCAACACGTAATTCCTGAAGGCTTTGAGTTCTTTAACCAACGCATACACTTGTTTCTCCAAAATGTTATATTTGAGCTCAACATCTCTGAGAACTTTGTTGAAGAATGACACTGGTTGTTCCTTACTATTGTCGTTTTTCTGCAATTACACAACAACAATAATGGTGGGGGAAGCAAATGAAAATATTTGAAATACATTTTGATAATCAGGGCTTATTAAAACCGGAGCTTCATGGAGTGCTTATTTTATTCTGGCAATTGCTTCTCTTGCTTCTTTATCCCACCTCACTTCTACATTCTTCTTCAACATGTTTGTTATATTTCTCACAATCTCAGCATAATTTAGTACATATCTTCTCAAAAAGTTTATTTTTCCCAAAAATCTCTGAATATGTTTCTTGCTTCTGCTTAAAGGAATTGTTCGAATTGCCTCCACCCTTCATGGATCAATCTTTACTCCTTGTTTCGAAACTATGTGACCCAATAATTTACCTTCCTCCAAGGCGAACAAATATTTTTTGGGATTTAGTGACAGACCATACTTCATGCACTTTTTGAAAGTCCTTTGTAGATGTTCGAGGTGTTCATCATCTGATCCTGAAAAAACAATTACATCATCCAAATATATAACCACATACTTGTCTCCCACAAACGTTATGTCCATGGCCCTCTGAAAAGTTGCACCTGCATTCATAAGACCAAATGGCATCCGTGCATACATGAAGGTGCCCTAGGGGGTTGTAAAAGTTGTCTTCTTCTAATCTTCATGATCTACTACGACTTGGTTATATCCAGAGAATCCATCAACAATAGACATCCTGTAAGCTCCTGTCACCTTCTGTAATACATAATCCATTTTAGGTAAAAAATAATTATCCTTTATAGATGCTCTGTTCAAATTCCTGAAATCCACACACAATCTTATCTCTCAATTTCTCTTCCTCATAGGAACCACATTAGAAACCTAATCTGAATATCTAAGAGGGACTATTATTTTTGCTTGCAGCAATTTCTTCACTTCCTTCTCAATAGGAGCTAACAATAATGGATTAATTTGTCTGATCTTTTTTCTATGTGGTTTGATTCTTTCTTTAAATGGGATCTTATGTTGTATTATTTTTTTATCATACGTTTTCAAGTCTTCATATGACCAATAAAAGACGTCCATATACTTCTTAAAAAGTTCAATGTATCTTTCTTTGTAATTTTTGGGAACACCCTTGAATAATGTCATAATTGTTGGCTCCTGCTGAGTTCCCAAATGGAAATCTTCCATCTCTTCCTCTTGATGTATTTCCTTCGAATTAACAGCAACATCGTTAGAGTCAAATAGTCTTTCAAGGGGAACCAGTCCTTTAGGGAGGACATTGTCTTTCAATTGGATAATATTCTGCTCATGTATTGATTGCTTGAGGTTTCTTACCTCCCCTTTTTGCTTTGTCTCTTCTTCTTCTTGATCTATCTCAACATATTCAAAGTTTCCAATCATTGTCAAGAAATGATTTATCTTCTCATCATCTTCAAACACCTGCCAATGTTTCACATTGTCAGGAATATAGGGTTTGTGTCTAATTTCAATCTCATACCTTAACCTTGGATTCATTGGAGGCTTAAAGGTACTAGATGCAACTGCTAACAAATCTGCCAACCTATTCTCCTCCCTCGGGATGAATCGAAGATTGAAGGCTTCAAATTAGTTCTCTATTAGATCCCAAAATTCATTTGTGTATGATCTTAATCTTGGATGCTTGGTTTGACAATGATTTTTGATCTGTCTTATTATCAGTTCAGAGTCACCGAAAATTGAAATACACTGAACTCCCATCTGTTTAGCGACTTGAAGGCTTAAGATTAAGGCCTCATACTCAGCCATGTTGTTTTTTGAATCAAACTCTAACTTAAAATAAAAAGGCACGAGGTTACCTTCTGGCGATATCAACAAGAATCCAGCTCATGTGCCTTCCTTGGAGTAGGCACAATCAAAGTAGCATTTCCAAATCCTTTTTGAGTGCAGCTCATTATTTGAAAATGCTGAAGAGAGCTTCTTCTCTGCGTCTTTAGCAAATTCTGCACCTTCATGCTGCATGAAACATGAAACATCTTATGTTTCTCAACTATAAATAGGGTAATTTCCTGCATCTTTCTTGGTAGTAGTCTTTACGAATCTTGTTTCCTTGTACAATATCCTTTCTTCTCCATTGAAAACAGGAATTATAGCATAAGTGAAATCCAATTTAAGAACACCTCCCAGCTTTTCTCCTTAAGATCTTCACATGAGCATTCCAAACCTGGCGGGAATGTTAACAACCACTACATCCATGACTATAATCTTTGCTGGAATTTGCGCCAAAGAAACTGCTACATCTTTAATTAACCCAATGCATTTCACCCTTTTGGAATCAAATGAATATAGATCCCTGTAAGTTTTGGTAATCTGCAAGTTTAATTCCTTCATAACAAATAATGGCATGAGATTATGGGATGCTCCTGAGTCCAGCATACAATTATGGAGAGTAAAATCATGAAGCAACAGAGAAATATAGAATGGTGGAATGGAGGGGTCTACTTCTTCTACACGAGGACCAAAGGTGACCACTAGCTTCTCTTCTTGTAATTTCACAGTGTCACTTATATCTTCAATATGTGTGAGATTAATAAATTCTGAAATTTCTTTCTTGTAGGTTGGTATTTTAGCTAATTCTAGAAGAGGTACCTGAATTTTTACCTTCTCCAACTCTTTTGTCAAACTGAAAGAATGAGATTTTTTAACATTCTTTTCACGCTCTTCTTCACTCTTTCTAGAATTTGCTGCTTGTTCGGGTACAGGAACAACTCTCTTCAAAATATTAGTATCAATTGATTTGCTCTCGGAAGGTTCACCCTGTTGCACATCTGTTCTATTAACTGAATTTATAGGTTGCTTCCCATTACTGACTTGTTTTACAGGGTCCCTTTGTTGTGGAGTCGTCATTGGAGGAGGGATATAATCTTGTTGTTCTCCTTCATTATCCTGCACTCTTGATATCTTTCTAGAGCACAAATCATATTTTTTATGCAACTCGACTTGCATGAAATATGTGAATTGCCTACAGTATTCATCTATTTCATCTTGGTCAAAAGATACTTTAGCTTCAGCATATTCTCCCTCACAATCTTCCTCTTCGTCATCTTCTATTGTGTACATAGAAGATATTTGATCTTCAACTTCCCTTTGGTCATCTTCTACTGGCTCTCTGGGTGCTGCTTCTATATACAATGGTGATTGAACCTAGTCTTGATCTTTTATTTCCCTTTGCAAAATTTGCAGAGGATGCCTTCTGAATTTAGGGTTAAATCCCCCTTGGTTTTGTTGTACAAGTCTTTGGGAGTTTTTACTTTCCAATTCCATCTTAACTATCTTATTTGACAATTTTTTTATCACCTTTGTCATATCTTCAATTCTTTGATCTTGTGATGATTCTTCTTTGGCTTTCCCCTTCTCTTGGACTAGTTGTTTCCCTTTTGCCTTTCCAACTACAGCCATATTAGCTTCAATCTCTAAAGCATCTATCTGTATTTTCTCTAGAGTAGGGGATCTCCTTTCTCTAAGCCTGAAACTAAAATCGGCTTCAAAAGCCTTAGAAAAAACCACCTTTGCTCCAAAAGGATGGGGCTTCTTTTCTACAGGAAAACTGTTATACAACTTATTGAATCTTTTGATAAAATATGATATATTCTCATCTGGTTTTCTTTTGATTGCGTTGAATTCTGTCAATGAATATCCATGATCCCTTTTTTCATCCCATCTCTGAGTGAATTGATTTTCTAGTTCTGCCCATGTATTAATAGAATTATTTGGCAATCCCTTAAAACTCTTTCTAGCCTCTCCATCCAGAGACTGAACAAACAACTTCATTACAACATCAAGATGTTCTACATTCATATTTTCAGCAAAATTACAAAACATAGGCAAATGTTGGTTTTTAGTTATTTCATCTTCTCCAGAAAAATGTGGGATTAATTTAAGATACTCTTGAGGCATTGCATTCATTGGTTGTGGAAGGTTAAGTGGAGCATATCTGTTCAAAAAAAGGTTGGTGCTGCCATGTTTGCACCTTGATTGATTTTTCCTTGGTTAGATGTGGTCGACGAACCTGTTGTGAAAATGAATGAAGGTGGAGGTAAAACCGATATGGGGGTGGGTTGATGGACAATAGAAGAGGGACCAACAACTGGAGTTTGTTGAGCCTGAGAAAAAATGAAAGAAACAGACTCAAACGAGTGTTCTTCCAACTTAGGTTCTCGAAAATAAAGTGGTGTGAAAGGTGAATCTTGTTCCAAGAAAGGAATTACTTCAAAGATATATTCAAACAAAGGAATACTAGAACTACTTCCAAGAGATGATAGTGTAGGACTAGGTGTTGAGGGAGTTTTGGGTTTCTGAACCCTTTTAGAAACCAATCTTTCAGGGTCTAACAAAGCAGGGACCTTCTGCTGCAAGGTATCCGACCTTGTGTGAGGCCTTTTGTGAGCCAGAATTCCGCGAATAACAAACACAACCAAATATTTCCTCCTCACTGAACAACCAGAGGAAATAATGTGAAAAACCGAGGGGAAATAACTTCGTCCCCAACAGCAACGCCAGAAAATGTTGTATCTTAAGAGACAATTCCTTGCTTGTGAAAAGGAATCAGTGCTTAAGACATTTTTTTTAACAATGTGTCACGGAATTAATTATATCAGGTGGTCTTCATTCAATCCCTTTGGAAACTAATTCTTTAAAACTCTTAATAATTTGGTATAATGAAAGACTCTACAATGCCATTAACTGCTGATATCCGAATGGAAAAGAAGAACCGTAGAAGAAACTCAAAATGATATGTTGTAACACGTAATCTACCACTTTAAATTTTACAATGAATTTATGGAGAGAGAGGAAACTCAAAATAATATGATGTAAACATAGAATCTATTACTTTTAAGTTCTAGAGAGAATTTGTGAAGGGAGAGGAGTCGGAGTGAAGGAGCACAAATTAAGGTTATTTAACTCTTACTCATAGATGTAATTAAGAGACTGGAAGCTACTTTACTTCACTTCATTCCAGGAAGAAGGGACACAAAATGGCACAGGAAAAACGAATTACCATCAACAGTTGTAGGAAAATTGATGCTTCTTTCATTAATTCCTCAGAAAGGTAAGTACCAAAGTTTTAGCCTTCTAGAGGTCTAAAACTCGGAACCCTTCTTCTTTCTTGAACTATCTTTCTTAAATACATCAAAAACAATTCGTAACTGCTAGAACTTCTTGAAACTTCTTCGACTACCTAAACTGTTAAAACTACTTATTACATTGCAATTGAGGACATCACTATAGCTTTGACCTTAACAGACAAAGAAAATGAATTAAAATTTGAAAGGTTGTTTTGTTTGCTTAATCTGATTTATTGCTAATGCGTCTCCCTGAAGTACTGATGTGTCTCCCTGATAGATCAGACAACCCTGCCTTTCTTCCAGAGTTCAACATTTGTCTTTTTGCTTGCTGTCATGTGTTTTGTGCTTCTGGTGCGTTATTCGAATAGTTCTACAATAACGTATCTCTCTTTTCCCGACTCTGCCTATGCCTCTACGTTTCAACTAAGGTTATCATGTCCCCTTCTGCCCGACTCTGCCTCTTCTGCTCGTGTCTGCTGCATTTTGTATTTTCCTTCCCTTTGCTCAGCATTGGGTCACATACCCGAGTCTATTGCCCGTGTTCATGTTTCTTTGTAAAACCAACGCAACTGCACATTGTATTGGACTTTAAATAAGTTCAAATTAACCTTTGAATGGTATCACGTCCACCTTTCCATTGCATTTTGGCCTTCGACGTTCACAACATATTTATTAGTGCTTTTCCTCCTAAACTTGCGATGTGCGACTGCATCACCTCGTAATGTCGCAACTTTAGGCATCATTGCAGATCAAATTTTATAACATTTACCTCATCAGCACTTCACAACTTTGCCAATTTTAAATTACTCTAATCACCACAATATCTTATCACATGCGATGTGCGATATTCATCACATCGCCAGATCTTAAACTTGTCTCTCTTCGCATCACATCTTTGCAAGTTTTACCATATCTCAAACTTGTATCCTTTACCGAATGCAATATGCGACAGAACCCATGGCCGACATTTGGCTTCTCTTCACAAACTTCGATCCATCTGACTTGCATTTATGTGTTCTCTCCACTTCAATTTTGCGCTTTGATCCTGATCGTCGATTTTCCCCCTTTGCGCTTTTTCCAAAACTCTTAAGTTTATAAGGAAAATACGCCAGTTCTCTGCCTTCGGTAAATCTATACGATTTCTTCGGTAATGAACACAGTTTCATTCAATAAGCTCGCATATGTTCCTTTAATGAATAAACAATTATGATTACTAATTTTTTTGTCTCCATGGTGTAACCCCCCTCCTAAGCTTATTCGGTATTTTGTAGCGCTAGTTTCTCATGAGCTTGCGAATAAGCCCGACTTGACCTTGACCCGTGTGCAATGTTCTGAATGCATCAATCGACCCGACCCTTGAACTGTTCTGCATGTGAATAAGCCTGACTTGACCCACCTTAAAATCTCCACACATAATGTTAATACACCAACATAAAAATCAAAATTCTTTTTCGACATACAAATTTTTTACCTTTTCTAACATATATGTTTTTTTGGTGTTTTGAGAAATATTTCAAAAGTAAATGCAAATGAGATACAACAGATACTATAGTCCATTGTTTTTTTCTTTTAAGTATTATGGTCACCTTTTTTTAATTTTTTTTTATGTTTTTTAAACTCCATGCTTTCGAACTTATTTGATTAACATTGTATATGTAACACATCCACCCAAGTTGTAAATGTGCCTAGGCTACTTTCAATGCAACAATGACAAGGAATTGTGCACCATGTCAAATTGGATTCAACTCAAGTGGTATATTATGATTATTCCTTGAGTTTTAAAGCATAAGAGACCTTAGTGAGCGCCTATCATGATATTCAAGGCCCAATCATTTCTAGTTTCATGCATGTAAAGATGTTGGCCTAATCGTATTGAGTTGTATCTCTATGGTTGTGTCCCCTCATGTTGTTGGATGTGGGGCATCATATATTGGTAGTTATATTTCAACTAGCATAGTTCTATCTTAACACATGAGCACTAGAAGCTAGCTTCTAGTGAATATTGTCTCTTGATTATAAGAGCTTTCTAGAATGGTTATAGATGGTATGGTTATCCATGATACGAAGGTGTGAGAAGCACAATGGTAGAAATAATGTATTTAATTATTGATATCACTTAAGTATAATAATTCTAGTGGCATCCATGATTGATTGAATTAGTTATTTGTACAAGAATTTCATGCTAATTATATTTGAACTAGTTATAAGCCATGTCATAGATCTAATTTTAACTTGAGATCAAATTTTTCGAAATGGAAACCACTTTTTGATTGTAATATTTGAAAAAGGTTTGTGAGCTTTGGTTCCTTTAAAGAATTAAGATGGATTTATAAGAGTTTTGAGAAAAATATTAATAAAATCTTTTAATTATACGAAATTATTTATTTTCACTCATTTTATATAATATATACATAGTTGATATTGAAATATTTTATTTATGACTCTCTCTCTCTCTCTCTCTACACACACACACACACAGATATATATATATATATATATATATATTTTAAAATGTTTACATGTCAACTCCATATTAAACATTAAAGGAATTACAAATCTCCCTCATATCTTGAATTAAAATGAACTCTCTCTCTCTCTCTATGTGTGTGTGTGTGTGTGATGTTAAAATATTTTACTCAATTGTATATTGAAATATTTGATTTATGACTCACATTAAAAAAATTATTAATATTTTTTAAATATTATATATCAACTTCATATTAAGAATGTAATAAATTACACAATACTCCTCATCATGGAAAGTGAAAATATAAGAATTTAAATTAATTTAAATTACTTTATTTTCTCTATATATAATTGATATAAAATTATTACGCTGAGAGGCACTCTCAGCATAGTATGGAAGAAATGTTATCATGTCATGTAAACATTAGTAGTTTTAAAACTCTAGGTTTTGAATGGCCATGGTTTTCCCCATGGTATTCTTCTCTAATGTGGCATATTTAAAGGAATAAAATTTTAATAAATTTTCCTTTTTTCCAAAGAGAAGGATTTGGTTGGGGCGAAATTCAAGCGCAAATGTGAGGCACCAATTGATATCTTGAAAAAATAGGTTTGTATTCTTCTTTATTTCTTTTTTCAGAAGAAAAAAATGACATACTTTAATTTTAAAAAGTAGTAACATAATCATGTTTGTGTCACGGTTCTTCCCACATTGTCTCCAATTACAAAATCTCTCAATAGTATATTATTTTAACATCATAAATTCTTAATTATCTCTCATATGTCATGAAATATTACTAATATACATAATAATCTATCATCATTACATTCATTCTATATACAAAAAGTATCAAACTTCTTTCAAAGCATGTAAATCTTGGTCCGAGGACCAGAAAAATAAAAATAAAAAACAAAACATTTACATTACAAGGAAAAGACCCTTTAGCGGATGTTTTTGAGGAACCCCTTATAAAAATAGCCCATACATTCGTGTGTAGCGGAGGTTACTAGAGGAGGTTAGCGGGTGGAGGTTTTTGCAAATGCTTTTTTCCTGGTGCATTACAATAGAGAAAGCACTGGTGCGTACAAAAAATTGGCACACCGGGACACCGTGCGCTTGGTACAAACCCACCCGGTGTGTCTCATTATTGTAGCACATCGGTGCTCTACAAATATTCTACACTCGTGCGTCCTAAAACCCCACGCTAAAACTGAAACATCCCGGTGTAGTTTTAAGAAACCACCCGGTGCGCCTATAAAACCCACGCACGGGAACAAGGTTAAATAATAATAAAAAAATTACAGCCAAAAATCCGCATTTTTCACTTTTCAGTGCTCCAGAGCTCTCAAGCTCTGATGAAAATTTACCTTGTGTGAGGCACCCTGCTATTAGTGTTCCCATCGCATGCACTGCTGTTGTCAATTGCCCACCATCTCCATTTTGAATTTTGCAAAATAGTGGCAAAAATTAGTTTTGCAAATTCTACAGCCGATATGCCTCCTCGACGGCCAAATGTACAAGTATTTTACTTGTTTTTCCATAATTAAACCTTTTAGTGGATTAGTTTTCTAAAATAACTTAAAATTCACCTTATTTAAAAAAAAAAATTCCCACACGGTGCGCTCGAGCAATTCAGCTCGCACTGGTTCGCGGTGCTACCTGTAAATTTACAGGTCGCTACGCGACCGGTGCTAATGGTATCCGCACTGGTTCCGGGGTGGTACCGAAATGGCGCATCGTGCTTTTTTAAAATTAAAAAAAGTTGCGGTGCGGTCGGGTTGACCATGTCGAATTGCGGGAATGCGGTGCGTTGACGAAAATATCCGCCTTGGGGCAGGTAATTTTGTCAGCGCATCGCCCTCCCAAACTGGACATAGTCAACGGTGCGGTCATGTAAATGACCGCACCGTTGACTATGTAGTGATGTCAGGAGGGCGGTGCGCTTCCTAAACTATACGCCCCGGGGCGTATAGTTTGGTCAGTGCACCGCCCTCCCAACACTGGTACATAGTCAACGGTGCGGTCTATTATACCACTGCACTATTGACCTTGTAACAATGGTAGGAGGGCGGTGCGCTGAAAATTTCCAGGTGCACCGCCTCCGGTGCGCGACAAAAAAAGATACACCATTACCGATGCATGCCTCTTTTTTGTGGTGCACCGAATTTTTTTTTTTCAAAAAAAATTATATATGTATATTCCTAAATACATGTCTCATTTAATAAAAAAATTGTATTTAATATGTCAATCATTCAACGACGCCAAAGGAGAGAAGAGAGGGAACATCAACAATAACAAGCGGACCAGTATAACATGGTTCGCCTGTGGGAGGCACTAGAGAGGGAGAGAGATGCGTACCCTCGCCCTATTATAGCAGCCACCTAGAGGATCCTAAGGGAGATAAGCGTCCTCAATTTCTATGAGGAGGCTACATCCCTAAAGGGCCATAATGGGTTTTTGCGACAACTTATCCACAGGTGGAATGCCCACCAACAGGATTTCTGGGTTGGTCCTAACCAGTGGTATGTGCCCACTGAGGAGGAAATCTACTTCATTACTGGACTATAGAGGAGAGGGGTGGATTTTCCCTCATTACCAGAGGTCCCTGTTGGCTATGCCGCAAGGAGTCAGTCGGTGTACTCCTAGAGACACATTAGCACGGGTATACTGTCTCCTATAGATTTTCAGGTCTCCAGAGGTCAGTTACGTATTGCTTCATTTGGTGGAGAGGTGAGGTGCCTCTCACTACTAATTTCGACCATTGCACACCATACCAGTGACGAGAAACACATTAGTTTCCTGCTTCTATTTTATGTTGATTCTTTATTACAGGCGCCACGACTTGTGAGGTGGTATGCAATTTTTTTGCGGCAGTTCTGTACAGCTTTAGATAGATTTCGTGCTTAGGCACAAGGGAGGGTGAACTTCCCTTTTGCTTCAGAGCTATTTTGTTTATTTTTTGAGAGGTTTCCAGAGACGAGGCCTAATTTTTTTAGCAGCCTCGTAGGCCGATGTTGCATGTACGGTTCAGATGTGGGGACAGATGATGCCCAAGAGGGGCGAGGTAGAGTTTTCCACGAGGATATCACATGATGCACTGGAGTTGCTAGCCTGTGTTTATGAGCATCCCTTCGTTCTGGTCCCCTATCCGTATGATGGTTTACATTGGCGAGGGTGTGTCAACATCCTCTTCACAGATGATGAGCCGCCGAATGATAGAGTAAATATTATTGTTTTATTTAAATTTATTCTAACATGTTCTTTAACTTATTTTTATTAAATTGTTTAATGAAAATTTCTAATTATTGTTGTGTACTTATATATATTTTGCAAACATTGGGTCATTTGATGGCGATGAGATGCCACCGCCACCAAATGATCCAGGTGTAGATCTTGATGACGATCAGGAGATGGAAGATGTCGAGGATCAGGCGCCCGATGCAGACAGACATGGTCCTCATGTTGCGCCGGTACCAGCTGTTGTGAGGCATAGGGTTGACACTAGATTTAGGATGGAGTTGCGCGACCAACTCTATGCACTGCTTGTGAAGGGGGGATTCAGGCCCGTCACTATGAGATAGATACACGTCGATGCTAGGCTGGTACAGATGTGGAGAGGCATGCCACGTGGCATGTTCACCCAGATGTGGCATGTCGTAGGAGCTACCAGCTTAGTGATGCAGTTGAGGAGGGCCCTTCAACGTAGGCGTGGTCGAGACGCAATACGTCGAGAGTCAAGCAACGACGCATTGTCTGATGATCACAATCAGGGGAGTGATCATTGTTCACCTCACGCCGTAGATGAGAAGCCTGCAGCATCGACTAACAATCATGATCATGAATAAGCTAGACCATCCACGTCGAGTCAGCCTTCTTAGCCTGTAGCATCCAACATTCATGATCATGAGCAGGCTGGACCATCCACGTCGAGTCATCATGATCAGTAGCTTGCAGCATCCAGCAGTACTCATGATCATGAGAGGTTGGACCATCCATGTCGAGTCATCATGAGCAGCTGACAGTTGATCCCAATCAGCATGAGGCACCACCAGATCAGCAAGCATGTGATGATCAACATCTATCTGAGCTTGTTGAGGCTGCACCATTGAATGAGCAAGCCTCGACTAGTACTGCTATTGAGGATGTACCACCAACTAATATTTGACATTTATATTACAGTTGTATATTTTTGACATTATATGTGTGTGTGTGTGTGTGTGGTCCATGTATTTTATGTTCATGTTGCAGTTGTACTTAATTTGCATGTTGGTGATCATCATGATGTGTATATTGTTAGATCATGTTAGATATGTTCATTTAATGTGCAACTTGTAGATAGATGTGTATGTGATAGCAGTTATTTGACATGAGATGTATATTTGATATTTGTGTTGTGATGATGTTATATAATGTTAATTATGTTTTGTTAGATGATCATGATCACGATGATTAGATGATGTTAGAGAATTTGAATGTGTTTTTTAGTCGAATATGATGTTTGTACGATGGTTATCATGATCGCGATGTTTATTTAATTTAATATTAAATCATGATATTTATTAAATATTATGTCGTGATTGTAATTGAAATTTTAATTTTAATTGTAATTGCAATATTTAATTTATTGTGAAATTATTGTAATTGTAATTGTAATATTTAATTTATTGGGAAATGATTGTAATTGTAATTTTAATTTTAATTGTATATATGTAAAATTGTAAAATTCTAATTCTAATTCTAATTGTATGTAAAATTCTAAAATTGTAATTGTAATTTTAATTTTAATTTTAATTGTAATTGTATGTAAAATATTTGTAAAATTTTAATTGTATTAATGTGAAATGATTGTAATTGTAATATTGTAATTGTATGTAAAATTCTAAAATTATAGTTGTAAATATTGTAATCGTAATTGTATGTGAAATTGTAAAATTGTAATTGTATGTAAAATATTTGTAAAATTTTAATTGTATTAATGTGAAATGATTGTAATTGTAAACTTGTAATTGTAATTGTAATTTAATGTAAAATTTTGAAATTGTAATTGTAATGGTATATATGTAAGATTGTAATATTTTAATTGTAGTTGTAAATTTCATGTAAAATTCTAAAATTGTAATTGTAATTGTATGTGAAATTGTAAAATTGTAATTGTAATTGTATGTAAAATATTTGTAAAATTTTAATTGTATTAATGTGAAATTATTGTAATTGTAAAATTTTAAATGTATGTAAAATTCTAAAATTGTAATTGTAATTGTATGTGAAATTATAATTGTAATTGTAATTCTAATTGTATGTAAAATATTTGTAAAATTTTAATTGTATTAATGTGAAATGATTTTATTAAAATTTTAAATTTGTAAATAATTGTAAAATATTAAATCTAGAATAATATTAATTTTTGTAACATAATAAAATTTAGAAAATAATGCAAATAAATTCAAGTGCTTTAGAATGATCATTATTTTATTATGATCTTACATACCAAAAAAAAAACTTTATACAATACACCATTGTTTTTTAGATCAACATAATTTAAAATCATCAAGTGAAGTATTGATTTTAACATTAACACAATGCAAATTACCAATTAACTCAAAATACATATTATAATGTTTCGAAAAAAAGAGTCTTATAAGTTATAAGGTAATTAAGTCCTTTTCTTTATAAAAACCCAACTTAAAAATGATGAAATAACACATGTACCATATCACTCTCGGTTCTCATGGTCACCCTCATTATCTTCCAACTCGCTTGGCATGATAACACTATTGTTCTCAAAAATATGTTTCGATCTAGGGTCATGTCTCAATACAAACCACCAATCCCTATCCAATACATATGGGTAAAAAAAACACTTGGTTGCAGTGTTTGGGGAAAACATAGGGCTCCTTAGCTTCATCCCACATCTTTCTAGAGTTGATACATATCAACCTACTATTGCGATCTTTCTTTACATTATTCCGATCAAAGGTGTCCCACCACTTGCACCTAAAAATAACACATTGGAAAGAAGAGAAATCCACTTCATTGATCTCTTATATCTTTCCGATGTAACCTAACATCCATTGTACTAGGTTTTGATCACAGTGGCTAGATCGAATAGATTGATCGAACTCGAATTCCACTACACAGTCTTGTGTCATGTGTCCATCATCGGAATTTTCTGTGCAAAAATGGTGTCCATATGTCCACATAGATGGGAACAAATGCACCTATAAAAAAAGTTAAAAAAATCATAGTGTCATGTGTCTTATAATAACCCAACAATTAAAATATGAAATATTACATTTGAAAGGTGCATTATTAAGTTTCAAATGTACATATAAATTAAATGGATTATTACCGAGTTGATGCACCCAATCCCTATGTTTAGCGCATCCTCTTCAACACGCGGGTCATGACTTGTTGCACTGTATTTCTCTCTGACTTGGTCAACAACCCAACTTTTGGGTTATATTTTTGGCATATTTTCTTTTAAATGATCGAGATAAGGCACACTTATATTATTCAACCGTCTGAATTCTTTCCTGTCACTATCCCATTTCGTCCTCTTTTGTTCCTACAATGCGACCCACAGTTGTGTCCCTTCGGAATTGTAAAGAATGAATTTATTGATTGCTTCAAATTTTGCATTCGCTGATGAAATCAAACCGACATTATATAGTACATAGAGATCAAAATATACATTATATCGAAGTTTAACATGAATATTTATTTTGTGTAAATTTGAAAAATTATAAGTTGCTTACTCTTTATCAAGCGCTTTTTTCCATTCGTTTGGAGCAGCTCCCCTTCTCTTTTGTCTTCATCCCTTTCATTGTCCCAAACCACCGCACCTAGTCTGTTGTCGATCTACTTGATGTACTCATTGGCATAATAGAAATACTCATACGATATGTAATCCATTGCCATAGACCCCTCGGGTTTTGCCATTTGTCGAACAAAACCTTTCAATTTCTTCATGTACCTCTTTAATAAGAACATCCAACGACAAGAAACCACCCCAACTAATTCAACCTCATCTACTAGGTGGATTAGAAGATGAACCTGCAAGTCCATGAAACTCGTCGGCAATTCCTTCTCAAACATACCAACAATCTCAACTATCTCTTGACGCCACCATGGAATGCTAGCCGCATGAATCTCCTTTGATGTGATCCAATGTAAAAATGAAAATAATTTAGATATGGCACGTCCTAGGTCTTGAGGGAATTCATGTTTCACACACTGTTAAGTCCCTATATTAATAGTGTAGTCCCTTATTATGTTAGTGTAGCCCCCCTTATTGTTATTGTTATTGTTTTACCCCTGTAACCCTCATATTGTTATTATTGTGCCCTTATATTATTATTGTTAGGTCGGCTAAGATTACATTGTGGCCACTAGGATTATATTGTGGCCCCATGGACTCCTATATATAGAAGGAGGTTTTGGTCATTTGTATCATCAAAGAATTGTTCATTCATGTAATGTATTGGAGGTTGCCACTTCGAAGTGGCTTATTTATAAGGCATTGATATCTTTTTTCGTCTATTTTTGGAGCTGGTTTCACAACATTTGGTATCAGAGCTTTGGATTCTAGGGTTTTCGCTGCTCCAAACAGGTCATCGTGGAATTTTCGCAATATCTTTTTTTCTACGATGGTTCAGAAGCTGAAATTTTCAAAGTGCAAAGCCAAAATACTGAGGAACATCGTTGCAAAATTTCAGAGCTTGGTTCACAATATTTTCAAAGATATGATCTGTGGAAGTTAGGGTTTTTTGCAGGCTCCTGAATTTCACCTAAACAGGTCATCACGAAATTTTCACTATAAATAGTTTTCTACGAAGGTTCAGAAGCTAAAAATTTTATAGCGTGAAGCCAAAATCCTGAGGAACATCGTCGCAAAATTTTAGATTTTGGTTCGCAATATTTTCGGAGATATGATCTGTGGAAGTTAGGTCTTTTTCAGGATCCCAAATTTCATCTCAAGGAGGTGATCATGGGAAAATCTTCCTAACTCTCTCTCTAAGCATCAGATTGAAATTTTGTAAAAAGGGACTGGAAGTAAATGGACTGTAGTTTCCTGTCTATAAATTTTAGAGCCAAAGGAGCAAACAGTGACACGTGGAAAGTCGTACAAGTTCGCTCTACCGAACAAGTCCATAATTAGGTCATTGTGGGAGATTGGACATAGCTTTTCCTTAAAGAATCCAAATCAAGTCAGACCTATGGCATTTGAAATAAGCTTCAGAGAAATACTACCGGACTAAATTTCAGATATTGAGGATCTTCAAGTATAGAGATAAGTTAATTTCAATATCAAGCTCCTCAAAAGTAAGTAAAAAGTGTTTTTTTTACCGAATTGCATTAGTCTTGTTTGAATAATAAAGTTGAATTGATTCCAAGGGCATATTGTAAAATAGATATCAGTATTGGATTCTCAAATGGCCCCTAAAAAGAATTCAACACCCATTAAAACTTTATAAGGCTCTACTATGACTCATGAAGATGAAGAATGACAACATGACATATCAAAATTACAAGAGCAAGTGCAACAAATTTCAATCTTACGAAGAGCAACCAAAGATGACATAGATGGTTTAAAAGTAGAAATGGCTAAGTTGGATGGTTTGAAGGATCAAAAAATAGCTAATATGGATGATAAATTAGTGGAAGATCACATCGAACATCAATAACAAGTTCTCCAACTCTCGAAGGATAACCTAACTTTGGTGCAGAATCTAATGAGACAACAGGAAGATCAACATCACATCGAAAGAAGTTCTGAAGTAGTCACAGAAACAAGAACTCGACAAGTACGATCAATTTCAGAGTATCTCAGCAAGTGGAAGAACTTTCCTATAGAAGATTCCACATGGGAGGATGAGAATTTTATACAGAAGCATCAAGAAATAATCAAGCGTTGAGGAAAACACTTGTTTGAAGGAGAGGGGCACGTTAAGTCCCTATATTAATAGTGTAGTCCCTTATTATGTTAGTGTAGCCCCCCTTATTGTTATTGTTTTACCCCTGTAACCCTCATATTGTTATTATTGTGCCCTTACATTATTATTGTTAGGTCGGCTAGGATTACAGTGTGGCCCCACAATGATTATATTGTGGCCCCATGGACTCCTATATATAGAAGGAGGTTTTGGTCATTTGTTTCATCAAATAATTTTTCATTCATGTAATGTATTGGAGGTTTCCTCCTCGAAGTGGCTTATTTCTAAGGCATTGATATCTCTTTTCATCTATTTTTGGAGCTAGTTTCACAACATTTGGTATCAGAGCTTTGGATTCTAGGATTTTCGCTGCTCCAAACAGGTCATCGTGGCATTTTCGCAATATCTTTTTTCTACGATGGTTCAGAAGCTGAAATTTTCAGAGTGCAAAGCCAAAATCCTGAGGAACATCGTTGCAAAATTTCAGAGCTTGGTTCACAATATTTTCAGAGATATGATTTGTGGAAGTTAGGGTTTTTTGCAGGCTCCTGAATTTTACCTAAACAGGTCATCGTGAAATTTTCGCTATAAATAGTTTTCTACGAAGGTTCAGAAGCTAAAAATTTTATAGCGTGAAGCCGAAATATTGAGGAACATCTTCGCAAAATTTCAGAGCTTGGTTCACAATATTTTCAGAGATATGATGTGTGGAAGTTAGATCTTTTTTAGGATCCCAAATTTCATCTCAAAGAGGTGATCGTGGGAAAATCTTCCTAACTCTCTCTCTGAGCATCAGATTGAAATTTTTTCAAAATTGACTGGAAGTAAGTGGACTGTAGTTTCCTCTCTATAAATTTTAGAGCCAAAGGAGCAAACAGTGACACGTGGAAAGTTGTACAAGTTCGCTCTACCGAACCAGTCCATAATTAGGTCATTGTGGGAGATTGGACATAACTTTTCCTTGAAGAATCCAAATCAAGTCAGACCTATGGCATTTGAAAGAAGCTTCAAAGAACTACTACCAAACTAAATTTCAGATATTGAGGATCTTCAAGTATAGAGATAAGTCAATTTCAATATCAAGCTCCTCAAAAGCAAGTAAAAGGTGTGTATTTTTTTTTCCTTCCGAATTGCATAAGTCTTGTTTGAATAATAAAGTTGAATTGATTCCAAGGGCATATTGTAAAATAGATATCAGTATTGAATTCTCAAATGGCCCCTAAAAATAATTCAACACCCATTAAGCCTTTAGAAGGCTCTACTATGACTCATGAAGATGAAGAATGGCAACATGACATATCAAAATTACAAGAGCAAGTGCAACAAATTTCGATCTTACGAAGAGTAACCGAAGATGACATAGATGGTTTAAAAGTAGAAATGGAGGCTAAGTTGGATGGTTTTAAGGATCAAATAATAGCTAATATGGATGATAAATTAGTGGAAGATCACATCGACCATCAACAACAAGTTCTCCAACTCTCAAAGGATAACCTAACTTTGGTGCAGAATCTAATGAGACAACAGGAAGATCAACATCACATCGAAAGAAGTTCTGAAGCAGTTACAGAAACAAGAACTCGAAAAGTACGATCAATTTTAGAGTATCTCAGCAAGTGGAAGAACTTTCCTGTAGAAGATTCCACATGGGAGGATGAGAATTTTATACAGAAGCATCAAGAAATAATCAGGCATTGAGGAAAAAACTTGTTTGAAGGAGAGGGGCACGTTAAGTCCCTATATTAATAGTGTAGTCCCTTATTACGTTAGTGTAGCCCCCCTTATTGTTATTGTTTTACCCCTATAACCCTCATATTGTTATTATTGTGCCCTTACATTATTATTGTTAGGTTGGCTAGGATTACATTGTGGCCCCACTAGGATTATATTGTGGCCCCATGGACTCCTATATATAGAAGGAGGCTTTGGTCATTTGTATCATCAAAGAATTGTTCATTCATGTAATGTATTGGAGGTTGTCCCCTCGAAGTAGCCTTTTTCTAAGGCTTTGATATCTCTTTTCTTCTATTTTTGGAGTTGGTTTCACAACACACACCCACGCATGAGCAAAGGATAATGACACTGCAAAGTTATAAACACATGCAATAATATACAAAATTAGTTATGTTTTATGATCCCTGCATGAGATAAAATATATTAATATACCAAATAATAAAATCATGCTTTTGACATTATATGTACTCTTAGAAAATTCAAATGGTCATGCGATTTCAACCTCGAAAAATGGTCATCCACGGTGAAGCAATGTTGTAGTGAAGACCCATATGAAGATGACACCCTCACACCCATTATAAATTCCTTTTCCAAAGAAAGATCATATTTTTTTAAAATCTATGGGACATCACCTTATTTGAAATACCATGAATTAGAGGGACCAACGCCTACCTTTGATCCTCTACTTTCGAATCGTCTTGGCCAATGTTTCTTTTTAGTTTTTGAAGTAATAAGATCTTTCCTAACATCCAATGTGTCACTTTGTTTCAATGATATGTTCCTCCATAAGGAAGATGAAACATTTTTAAATATATTCATGGGATCTAATAAGTGGGTAATCTTAAGATGCTCCCAATATGGGAGGTTATAAAAGATAGATTTCCTTTTCATCCCAATGGGAAATTTCTCAACATAGGTGTCGAAGAATTCTGGATCATCGAACATAGGCTCCCCATTTAAATTAAACATTTCTATTAACTCCTTCTCCTTCTCTCTCTGATATGCTCCAAGCCATTCAGTTGGTGTCGTTATTGGAGACCTTTGGGTTTGTTATCATTGGAAAATCGGACAAGCAAAGATGACATTATTTAATGTCAAGCAGAAGGATTTACAGGGCTCAGAGACATTAGAGAATCTGAAGTATTTAAAAATCTCTAAGTTCTAAGAGGAAAAATAAAATTGCACACTGAAGGAACTAGAAAAATGTGCCTTTGTGCACATTTTTCTTCGATAAGTGTGCCTTTGCGTAGCTTTTCCTCAAAAATCCACGCAAACCTGAGAGTGGCAGAAGGCACTTTCCAGGAGCACTAGGCACACTCCAAGACATTGACCCCACACTTGAGGCCGCCTAAGGAGAGCCACCCAAGCCTCCTTAGGACCTCAAGGGAGCACACAATGGAATACATGTGGCACACAATGGAATCACCCTCCTCTCTTGGGTCACCATCCACAATGTATCAAGAGAGGGAAGGGGAGTTTGAATTATCCTATAAAAGGCCACCAAGAGATAAACAATTTGAGAACACATTGTTATGTTGGCCAGAATTGCCCCAAGAAATACCAGCAATGTGTGACCTAGAGAAGAGATAGAGGGGACTCAGTTGTTGGCCATCCAACAACTCCAGTCCACCATAGTAGAGAGAGGGAGATTTTGCGCCAAGGTAGCTCGAAAGTAAAGACATCCTTGCATCGGGACTTAGAACTCCCTAGTTCTAAGGGCCCCTTGGAAAGTGGGTAAAATTTTCATCCTTCATTCCTACCAGCACTCAATAAGAGGGGACGTAAGCACCACCATTTGGATTATTGAAGTTGTTTGACTCTTTTTAGAGATTTTGTATTATTTGTTTTAGTTTAGTTTTTTATGTTTGAATATGCATGCTATTTCTCTATCTAGTATGTTTATGTCTTAGCATGTTCCACTAACTTGCTTGAATCCATTTATTTTCTGTTTGTGACTAAGAACTTAAGAGGGAAAAACCAATCCTCTTAAGTAGGTGTGATTTGGTACATTCGTGCGCCAAACACACAAACACAGGATTGGCGGCTCCACTAACTTTTATTTCCAAGTTTATGTGGTTGTGCCTTTTTTTTAAAGACCTCTTTTTTTTCTGAGGATTTGGGTTGGAACTGCCCCCTTTCTCTCCTTCATTGCCTAATTCACCCTCAATGACAGGCTGAAGCTGAAGAGCTCCAAAAAATTACTTTGCAGGAAAATTGCGCGGATTTTTTACAGACAGACTGTTGTGAAACTAGCTCCAAAAATAGAAGAAAAGAGATATCAACGCCTTAGAAATAAGCCACTTCGAGGGGGCAACCTCCAATACATTACATGAATGAACAATTCTTGGATGATACAAATTAAAAAACCTCCTTTCTATATATAGGAGTCCATGGGGCCACAATGTAATCCTAGTGGGGCCACAACGTAATCCTATCCGACCTAACAATAATAATTTAAGGGCACAATAATAAAAATATGGGGTTTACAAGGGTACAATAATAACAATAAGGGGGTTACACTAACAACAATAAGGGACTATACTAGTAATATAGGGACCTAACATGCCCCTCTCCTTCAAAAAAGTGTTGTCCTCAACACTTGAGTAGCTCTGGGTGCTTCTGTATAAAATTCTCATCCTCCCATGTAGAATCTTCGGTGGGTAAGTTCTTCCACTTGATGAGATACTCTGAAATTGATCGATTCCGTAGTTGTCGAGTTCTTGTTTCCGTGACCGCTTCAGGTTCCAATATGATTTTTCCTTCCTCATCAAGTTCTGGCAATATTGTTTGAACTGGAATATTTTCACCTATAACCTTCTTTAAGCATAAAACATGGAAAATTGGATGCACTCGTGAAGAAGCAGGAAGCTCCAATTTGTATGCCATAGTACCAATCTTTTGCAACACCTTGTAAGGACCATAGTACTTTGGCGATAATTTATTATCCTTCTTTTCTTGCTTAAGGGGCATTTGTTTGTATGGTTGTAGCCGTAAAAATACCCAATCTCCTACATCAAAACTTCTCTCGCTACGATGTTGATCTGCCTGTTGTTTCATTCGATTTTGTGCCAAATTCAGGTTATCCTTTAAGATTTGGAGAACTTCTTGTTGATGCTCGATGTGATCTTCCACTGCTTGAACCTTCGAATTTTCCCTTAAAGATGATGTGATCGATGGTGGATGATATCCATAAAGTGCCATAAATGGGGTCATTTTTGCGGCAGTATGGAAGGAAGTGTTATACCACCATTCAGCGAGAGGTAACCACTTGACCCATTGTGTTTGTTTATCAGATACAAAACAACGAAGATATCCTTCCAAAAATTTATTTACTATCTCAGTTTGACCATCGGATTGAGGATAATAAGATGAGCTATGAGCTAATTGAGTACCCAAACAAGAAAATAACTCTGTCCAAAAATTTCCAGTAAAAATGGGATATCTATCACTCACAATAACCCTTGGGTTTCCATGTAGCTTTTGAATTGTGTCCATAAATTTAGTTGCCACTGTACTTGCTTTAAATGGATGAGATAATGCACAAAAGTGTGCATACTTGGTAAGTCTCTCAACTACCACCATGATGACACTCTTTCCTTCGGACTTAGGTAAACCTGTGATAAAATCCATTGAAATCTCCTCCCAAATTTGACTTGGAATGGATAAAGGTTGTAGAAGACCCAGGGTCTTAATTGTCTCAACTTTATTATGCTGGAAAACCAAACAATATGCCACAAAATTTTGAATATCAGATTTAAGGCCATCCCAAAAAAAATCATTCTTCACCCTCTGGTAAGTTTTTAAAAGCCCTGAGTGTCCTCCTAAAGGAGAAGTGTGCAATTCCAAAAGAATCTTTTGTTTTAGTTGGGAATTCTTACAAAGATATAAGAGATCTTTGTACCATAAGGAATCATTTTTTTATCTAAATGTATCAAATGTATTAGGATCTTGCTGCAACTCTTGAATGAGTGTCCACACTTCTTCGTCCTTCTTCCATTCATCTCTTGCTTCGGTTATCCAATCTGGTTGGATAATAGAAATGGCACAAAGCAATGCTTCCACCTCTTCATTCTTTCTTGAGAGTATGTCTGCAACAGCATTTAGCTTCCCTTTTTTGTAGATTATTTCAAAGTCATAACCCAACATTTTGTGATCCATTTTTTCTTCTCTTCTAAAGATAGTCTTTGTTCCAAAAAGTGTTTAAGACTATCACGATCATTTTTTACCTTGAAGTGTCTTCCCATTAGGTAAGTTCTCCATTTCTTTAGTGCATGCAGTATTGCTAACATTTCCTTCTCATAAATAGGTTTCTGTAAATACTTTCCTTTGATTGGACGACTTTCAAAAGCAATGGGTCTTCCTTCTTGCATTAAAACAACACCAATTCCATTTCCTGAGGCATCACATTCCACAATAAAGGTTTTTGTGAAGTCTAGTGTAGCTAAGACTAGTGCTAGGCACATTGCCTCTTTAAGATGTTCAAAGGCCTTAGTTGCTTCAGGAGTCCATGAAAATGCATCTTTCTTCAATAATGTTGTTAGAGGTGCTGCTATTCTCCCATAATTCTTAACAAACTTACGATAATACCCTGTTAACCTGAGAAATCCTCGCAACTGCTTTATGGTTGTGGGGACTTTCCATTCCTTAATGGCTTTAATTTTGTTAGGGTCTACCTTAACACCCTCGTGAGATACAATATGACCCAGATATTTCACCTCTTGTACTCGAAAGAAACATTTGGATGTTTTTGCATATAATTGTTTCTCCTGCAATAGTTTGAGCACCCTGTCAACATGTTGAACATGATCCTTCCAAGACCTGCTGTAGATTAGTATATCATCAAAAAATACTAGCACAAATTTCTAAGGAAGGGCTTGAAAATGGAATTCATTAGCCCTTGAAATGTAGAAGGTGCATTGGTAAGGCCAAAAGGCGTGACCAAAAATTCATAATGACCCTCATGAGTTCGAAATGCTGTTTTCGGAATATCTTCAATCTTCATTCTAATTTGATGATATCCTGAACGAAGATCCAACTTGGTAAAATAAATTGCTCTTTGTAATTCATCCAATAATTCATCAATCACAGGAATGGGAAATATATCTTTAATGGTGAGCTTATTGAGCTCCATATAATCAGGACACATGCGCCATGATCCATCCTTCTTGTGTACCAATACTACAGGAGCAGAGAAAGAACTTTGACTAGGTTGAATTATACCCGCCTCTAACATTTCTGCAATCATACATTCAATTTTTCTCTTTTGGACATAAGGATATCTATAAGGCCTGATGTTTGGAGGAACACTTCCTGGAATCAAATGAATAGCATGATCATGATCACGAATAGGTGGGAGTCCTTTGGGAGTTTCAAACACCTTGGAATGATTGTCCAAGACTTTTGGAGATCTGCAGAAATAGATGATTTTGATGTCGGAACTTCTAGTGAGCATAATTGTGCAATTACGCCTCGTTGTTCTTTCTTTAGAAGCTTTGTCATGACATTAAAGCTTATTATCCTTCCCGGCTTCCCTTCAATACCCCGTAATTCGACTTCCTTTCCTTCTGAAAAATTTTTCAAGAAAAGTTCTTGAAAATTAAAAGCTACCGTCCCCAAAGATTGTAACCATTGTACTCCTAGTACAACATCAGCACCTCCCATAGGAATGGAAAGCATTGGACTATTCAATACATATTCCCCCATGGTTAGCATGATATTATGGCATTTTCCAGAGCAATTTATAGTTCCTCCATTTGCAACCATCACTTGACATTCTGGTGCTGGGTATAGGAAACAATTCAATTCCTTGGCTACCTTACAATGAATAAAATTATGGGTACTACCTGAATCAATCAACACTATTACCTTTTTCTTCTTGATATGTCCTTCTATCTTGAGAGTTTGAGGAGTGCTAATTCCTGCCAATGCATTACACGATATGGTCGGACTCATTTCTTCCTCTTCTAGGGTTGGTTCCTGGTGTATATCCTCTTCTTGTTCATTTTCTTCTTCCTCTTCACAATCTATGTAAAACAATTTCTTCTCAGCACACTTATGACCTTTAGTGTATTTTCTATCACAACTGTAGCAAAGCCCTTTTGCTCTTTTTTCTTCCAATTGTTGTGGTGTCAACCTTGTAGGTTGTGGAAATCTAGGTGTAGCAACACTTCCTTCTTTATATAAGTGAGTGGTAGGCTTCCTTGTCGCCATAATTTTACATTCAATTTTTCTTGCCAACCTGAATGCCTTCTCCAATGAATCAGGTTCCAAAACGTGAACTTCATGTTGGACGTTATCCTTTAAAGTACCTATGAAGAGATCAATCCTGTGTTCCTCTATAATATCAGTTACCCTTATATTCAATTTTTGGAAGTCCTCAATGTGCTCCCCCACTAAACCCTTTTGTTTGAGATTTATCAATTGGCTAAAGAAGGTGTTTCTTTTTGTATCCTCATAATGTGCTATCATTTCCTCCGTAAAAATTGACCAAGTGACAATTTTTTTACGGGAGCAAAGCCATTGATACCATACAAATGTATTTTGTTCAAAATGTAAAGTTGCAATGCGTACCTTTTGTGTGTTTTGCACGTTATGGAGATCAAAATATTGCTCCATCTGTAGTATCCATGTTACAGGATCCTTTCCATCAAACTTCCTCATATCCATTTTTGGAATATGGTGGTTCTTTCACCAAATTGATTTATGCAAGAGCGATTAGAATTTATTCAGTTCTCATCATGAGTTTCCTCTACTATATTTTCACCATTAGGAGAGCGTTTGTTGTATCAACTTTTTCAAACCTTCCATGTCTGCTTTAAGATCATTCTTCATGTTTTCGATTTGTTCATCGATCTTAGCTTCCATGTCATCCATATTAGATTCCATTCCAGCTTCCATGCCATCTATATTAGCTTCCATGCCATCCATCTTAGATTCCACGCCTTTCTTCAAACCATCCATCTTAGTTCCCACGCCTTTCTTCAAAACTTCCATGTCATTTTTTCTTGCTCTTTGCGAGAGCGAAATTTGTTGCACTTGCTCTTGTAATTTTGATATGTCATGTTGCCATTATTCGTCTTCATGAGTCATAGTAGAGCCTTCTAAAGGCTTAATGGGTGTTGAATTATTTTTAGGGGCCATTTTAGAATCCAATACTGATATATATTCTACAATATGCCCTTGGAATCAATTCAACTTGATTCTTCAAGACTTATGCAATTCGGGAAAAAAAATATACACACCTTTTACTTGCTTTTGAGGAGCTCTATATCGAAATTGAATTATCACTGTAATTTTAGATCCTTAATATCTAAAATTTAGCCTTGTATTATCCCTCTGAAGCTTCTTTCAAATGTCACGGGTCTGACCTGATTTGGGTTCTTCAAGGAAAAGTTATGTCCAATCTCCCACAATTACCCAATTATGGACTGGTTCAGTAGAGTGAACTTGTACGACTTTCCACGTGTCACTGTTGTCTCCTTTGGCTCTGAAATTGATAAAAAAGAAACTACAGTCCGTGTGCTTGTGGCCACTTTTTACATCATTCCAATCCGATGCTCAGAGAGAGATTTATGAAGATTTTCCCACGATAACCTCTTTGACATGAAATTTGGGATCCTGAAAAAGACCTAACTTCAATAGATAATATCTCCAAAATATTGCGAACCAAGCTCTGAAATTTTGCGCTGATGTTCCTCAGAATTTCGACTTTTCTCTCTAAAAATTTCAGCTTATGAAACTTCGTAGAAAAAAAGTTATAGTGCAAATACCGCTATGACCTGTTTAGGTTAAATTTAGGAGTCTGCAAAAAGCCGTAACTTCCACAGATCATATCTACGAAAATATTGCGAACCAAGCTCTGAAATTTTGCGATGATGTTCCTCAGAATTTCGGCTTCGCACTCTAAAAATTTCAGCTTCTGAACCTTCGTAGAAAAAACGTTATAGCGAAAATGCCACGATGACCAGTTTGGAGCAACAAAAACCCTAGAATCCAAAGCTCTGATACCAAATGTTGTGAAACCAGCTCAAAAAATAGACGAAAAGAGATATCAACACCTTAGAAATAAGCCTAGTGTGTGCGGTATCATTCGGGGCTACCTGACCCGTCTGATACTCAGTACTAGTAGCTGAACTACTAAGAAGCCCATGATTCGAACGATCACGTGGGACATCGGTGCTTAATGGCCAAAATTATCGCATCCTTCCCTATAGGTGACGGTGCAGGCAAGCACTAAATCCTCTACCTTTATCTTGGTGGATTTTCTTTGATTGACTGAGGGTGTTGCCAGTTATTTTAGGACGTTGTGCCAGCATTCACAAGATATATTCTCAAGTCCCAGTTACATTTGAGCGTGTGAGGAAGATTAGGTCTTCTAGGATTTGAGTATCATATGTAAACAACAAAAAACCATATTTTTTGATTGACTAATCACATAGGATTAATGTAAAGGGAAAATTTATATTTTATTTTTGCTTTGTTTTATGTATGCAGTCAGATTTTTTCTTTGATTATAATCTCTATCCTCTCAAATATTTCCAAAAACATACCTAGTCAATTCCATAACGGACCCAACGGGACCTCGTCAATCTAGACACCTTTTGGACCTCCCCCCATTACCGGGAGGGGTTCCAGGTCATTCACCATTTAGGTGTCAAAGATAGAACACTACCACACTTATTGGTTCATCCTTTATCGGGGCATCATTAGTTGGGAACCCTAGTTAGTCTCCCAAAGCGACACTGGTGAACACCCCCACAGGGTCACCACACACAACTCCTCGCACAACCCCTAGCATGCAGAGGAGTGCTACCCATTCGGGAAGCCAGGGGAATGCAAAACAAGGTACGTCACATACAAACCGTATTCCTAACCAGAAGATTGTGTTTTCACAAGTTGCAATGACTACAAACTCGCAGTCACCTTTTCTAGCTTCGTTAAATCTACTAGATTTAACCAAGTTGACAAACGACCCCATTGCACACAACCCTACATGGCCTCCCATGCCCATGAAGCTCCCTTAATACATTCCAAAGTTTGAAGGAAATCAAGAGGAAGACCCGGAAATCACATAATGACTTTCCACCTGTGGTGTTCGTCGAAAAACATCGTTGACGATACTATTCAACTAAGACTATTTCAATGCACCCTAACCGGAATAGCCACGAAATGGTATGTAGAGCAGCCCCCTACTACACATGGAACCTTTAGCGCCCTCGCTACTGCATTCTTGACCTATTTTCATTTTCTCGTCCACTATGATTCTGGAATGGAATTACTGACCCATTTTAGGCAAACACCCGTCGTCCATATCTCAGACCATCTCCACGAATGGTAGTGACATTGTAGTTTGTGCAAAGCCAAAATTGACGATCGAGTTCTATTAGACTTGTTCCTGAAAACTCTCACCGCATATATTTCAAAATATGTGGCACAGAAAAGGCTCATATCTGAAGAGGATGCCATCAGTAAGTTCCAACAACTCGAACTGATCTATACGTAGTTAGGATATATTACAATATCCTGGCTAATGCCCTGCGCCTGCAAAATTAAAAATAATTTCCAAGCACGTCGAACTCCGTAGATGGTTTACTTGGGTCATTGACCCAAAATCACTTAAGCAACAACATTCAATACCTCAGTTACGCATATGATTCTACCCAAAACATACCGCAACCCGACTACCAAAGTCATCCTGCGCCTCCGCAAAATTTGACCAGTAGGGCGTCATCGTACCACCATCAGCATGGAGGACCCTATCCTCCGGCTCAGGGGACCCACTACGCAGCTAGACATTTGACGGAAGAGCTCCCCCCCCAACAACCATTTATAAACTAGGGACTGCAATATGCCCAGTCCCCAGCACAAGACCCGCCCATGCAGAATAATGCATAGGTGAACTTTGTGAAACCTTCCCAAATTCAACTGCGCCAACCATACAATCAGGAGAATTTGAAATATCCTCCTAACGTGGTTAAGAAAAAAGGAAAAAACAAGCCTAAGGTAAATCCTGGACAGGGGGGGAAACAATCAACAACGCCCTCTATGATCTTAGGTTGGAGGCAACTCCAACCAAAATCAAAACTAGGAGCCAAGAAACCCCCAAAGGCATAAAAAGAGGGAAATTCTTTGGATGAACCACTCTTTTTCAATCTATGGTGAGTACAACCATTACACTCACCACTGTCCCGACCTCCCTGAGCTGAAGAAGCTGCAGAGTAACCGTGGACAATGGGGATCCTCACAGCAGGAAACTTTCTTGCAGGATCCCTTCCCCCATCAAGAGACAGCTAGCACACATCAACAAACTCTTGATGATTCCGGAAAAAATAGCTGCAAAATCTACATGACTGGCGAAGAAATGTTTTTTCAAACACGGAACTGAAATTACGATACCCCACCAGACACCAATGTGTCAGGGGCTAGTACAAGTGCACCAACAACACCTTTGACCATATCAAATATGCCTATTGTTGAGATTCAACAATATGATGAAGCTTAGTGAAAATCAGTCACCTTCACTAAGTAGGCCCACAGGCTATTTTTAGGTGTAAGTCTATTTTTAGACTATGTCTATTTTTAGACATGGTGATCATATTTCAGAAGTTGTAGGATGTTATTTGTGGATCGTTGGTCAAGTTGGAAAAATAGATGAAATTCTATTTTTAGAATATTGGGTGAAGTCTATTTATAGATCGTCGATCTAAAAATAGATGTGTTGATTATTATTAGCCCTTAATAATAATCAGACTCTAAATATCAACGTATTCTCTTGGAGCACTTTATTTTAGCATACAGATTTGGAAAATCAGTGGGTTGAAGGAATTACATAATTCCTAGGATTTATTGGTGGCTCATGCATGAAGAATCAGTTAGAACTGAAGCGGAAAAGTTATGACAGAGTTGGAAGATTAGTTCATGGAGTTGTTATTTAGTTTAACTTAGTTAATGGAGTTAAACTCAGTTGAGCTAGTTGTATCTAGTCTAATTGAAAGATACACTAGTGAGAGTTAAGTGAATTAATCAGTAAATTAATTCACAACTATTAACTCACTAACAACTGAACGGAAACAACAGTTAACTATAGTGCATGTCAGTTCCAGTGGAGACCTAGTGGAGAGGTAGGTGAAAGGGTGAGATGGACTATCTGTTGTGACTATAGTGATGCATTGATTACATGACACACACATTGGAGTTTCCAATGAGGATTGCGCAGTCAAGGCAAGGTAGATTCGAATTCATTCAGGGGTCTTCTTCAGCAGGGATTGCGCAGTGGAGGCAGGCTATCAGGTGGCAAGAAATCAATGCATGGACTTGCAGATTTCATGTTAGTGTGTGACGATTGATTGTACTGAGAGCTTGATGTACTAAGCTTTGTATGAGATTGTTACATGATCTCCATGATACATAATATATGATATTTGGGGTTTTTAGCTTCAGGATTTCCCGTTAAACAAATGTGTTATGTGCGATTGTTTTTATTGCTTCATGTGTTTGGAATTGAGTTTTAAATTTTTGCAAAAGATTAACAGTGGAAGGATTCTGTATTTAGCAAGAAGATAAATATTTTTAGATCAGGAGAATATGGATATGTACATGCATATGTTATATAATTTATACACCTATTGAACCTTTGCTAAAAATGGCTAAGGGACCAACTAGGTGGGCAGGAAACTATTCCAAAGCAGCCCATAACTATAGCATTGTGGATGATCTAGATCAATCTCTCGCCGCTATGTCAGCTTTGGAGGTATTACAATCATGCCCAAAGCAGCGAAAAGCCTTACTTTCTGCATTAGGCACCATCAACCCTGTTGATTCATGCCTGATGACATTTGATTTAGATAAAGCCACCCCTAGGCTTCCCTTAATGGTCGCCTTTCAGATATTGGTGTTAGTCCAAAAAATCACCATTCACTGATGTATCATTTACGAGGGTGCATCAACATGCATCATGTCAAAGAACGTATGGTAGAAGTTAGGGTCCCCCGAACTAAATCCATCAGACATCATGCTTAGAGCATACAATGGTCGCCCTTCAGCACCCATCGATCTTTACCAAAACGTTATGGTCTGCTTAGCTAGCAAGGCGGTCCTTATAGAGATTGAAGTCATGGACGCCTGATTGGAATACAATATACTCCTTGGCCGGAGTTATATGTACAACATGTCAGCCATCACCTCATACATCTTCTAAACTATGATGTTCCCCCATGAGGACCGCATCGTTATTGTCGACTAGTTGACACATAGCGAAAAGTGGGCCCTAACAAATACCGATGTCATTCTACCCTATGTAGACACATTTGATGAGACGCTTACACAGTACTAGGAATATGGCCCCGACTAGTTCAAACCATCTTCCATCCTAGGGTAATTCCTAAAAGATCCCCTTGTTATACCTGTGTCATCACCTGATGTCACAGTGGCTCCGGTGTGCATGTTGTCCTCATCAAGCACCGAAGCTAGTCAAGACATGGAGATGAGCAGTAATGGCACTAAGTCCTTAGCTTCGACAACCTCTCTAGCCTATGCCACCTCCCAAACTCCTTTTCTCTTCCCCCTAGCCGGTTTTGTGTCACAACAGGTCATGGCCACGGTGGTCCTACCAAACTTATCATTTGCAATACTAGTTTGGTACATATTCCAAACTACTCCAATGGGAGTCACGGACATCACCTCTACAGGGTTAATCCCTATCAATCTTGAGCTAGCCCCAGTCGTTCAAGAGACTGTTGCAAACATCCCTTCTAAAGAAATTCCCATCGCAAAGTTGATGGTTATGACTAAGAAAACTGAGAGAAGAGGAAAGAAGGTGGAGAATCCCACCACACTGCGCCATATGTGACGGGGTAGGCCAACCTACCCACATCTGCTGAAAGCTGGACAAATTAAAATCGCTCCTTAGCTCTGCAATAGACATCACAGCACCAAGTTCCTGTAAAAAAGAACTTGCCACCAATAGTCAAGGAAAAGCATTGCATACAAACCACGCATGTGCTATCTGCAGCAATTATGGACACTATATCCATAATTTTCAAAATATCTCACGATATAGGGATGCCTTACATGCCATCTAGAAATCCTATCAAGAGGATCACTCCACCCAGTCATCTGGAGATGAACCTCGCGTCATTCTATACCTACAAGAGGAATGACAGTTGCCTTAGAGACTCCTAGCCATCCCCCCTCCCCCTATCGAACGATGTGTACTTTTTGATGAACTCGATCATTTCATCATCGATTTCCCAGCTCTGGAAATGTTCTAGTGATGGTATCCAGTCCATGTAGTGTATCGCACCGACCCAGATACACAATATTCATGTCAGAGATGTGGTGGAAATCATCCATTACGCCATTGCCACTATATTCCTAGATTTCGTGCAGCGTTAGTTTGTATGCGATCAACTATAGTCCACCTCTCCCAAGAAGATGGCTCTGACTCAGAATCTTTGAACAACTCGACAACTCAAGAAGATGTGACGATTAGATCCATCCTCTTTCTGTTAGTTGAAAAGCGACCAATCGGGGAACCCCTAGTTACCCCCAACCACCCTCTGCGTAGAAGACCAACATGTAAGTTGTGTAAAACACCCAATCATGTGGTCACCACTTGCCCTGACTTAGAAGCGCTATGCCGCTGGTACCCAGTCACGCCATCAAGCGAGCAGGACGGGAACCCCATATCTAGGATGTTTTTCCCAGTGTGTCAGGGAAATCACCATGAGAAGAGTTGTTCTTTTATTCCGTGAGTTCGTCCTCTAATTGTATGGTACATACATTAGAAAAAAATGTGATGATCTCCTCAACCAATATAGAAGGCAAAGCACCCCTAGGCCATCTACTCCTTACCCACATCGATGTAATGGGAAAGTTGGGATGGTGCAACAACTAAGCATGACCCAGGTTCAACCTAGGATAACATGCGAACTATTTTACTTGATCGACCGCCGGGTCAATTAGTGCAAAGAACTGAAGCACCTCGAAAATAGTTTTCGCACAATCTCTTCTCTCCCACAAAGACTCATCTCTAACCAAGAGAGGATCACACACACTTATTTCTGGATTTGTTCACACTTTCGTCATACAATAAAATACGAGCATCTCCCGAAGCTTAGAGCACCAAGAGCGGCATTAAGTCTACACTCCCTAAAATATTTAGACATACCCAAGTCAAAAACTCAGAAATGGAAGCAGAAGACCTCATCTTCTACATCAGAACCTTTCTGAGCGTCCATGTCTAGGACGAAGAGTAGTGTTGATTCCCACACAATCTACTCAGTTGGAACAGTTGTACCATGCACCATTTTCACTGGCCATAACCAAGAACTAGAGGCATGCCCTCTAATGGAAACATTCAGGCGTCTCAGCACCAGACACAATTTCCACCCACCGAAAATTTCCTATCCTAACGAGGGACCCAACCTTGCGCTCACGCAAGCTCCCATCACAGAGATTCTCCCCCCACCAAACACCAACAACATGATACACCATATACGATTCATATCATTATGTATCAGAACTATGACTCGATATGTTTTCTCATCTGCCATAGGTGTCGAGTCAGCTTCAACTATGAGAGTAGTTGTACCTACGATAGTGCAGTCCCAATCGGTTTGCACTCTTTCGACTGTGTTTGGTTCCACCATGTTGACGATGGAATCCTCCTCATGCCTATCAACTAGCTCCATGCAGACTGAACCTCTTCGGCACAACCTTGTGCAGAATCAATCCCCCTTAGGATCCCTATTCCATTCATATGAGGACATCCAAGAGGCCATGACGGAGTTGGATTATCCATGGGATGCGATGCATCACCATTCGCTTTTTCTCCCCAAACAAGTGTTAAGTCCTAACAAGACAAAAGAACAAGAGATCTATGCGATCGAATAAAAATATTTCCTCCCAACAGGGAAAGTCAATTGGTTCAAGAATCATATCTCGACGCCCAAAGCATTTGAGGAAGGAAACATGTCAAACATCTCATTTTTCGTCAAGGTGAATACATCCCAAAATCCTAGAAAGGTCGAAGAAATCTCACTGGGGGCAGCATGTTCTCCATAAGAAATAAACTCTTATACTCAATTTCTACAAGAGTATAGAGATATCTTCGCATGGGACTACTAAAAAATGCCTAGGCTTAGTCCCACTATTGTAGAGCACCATATTGACACCTAGCCTGACGTACCTCCAATATTCCAGAAACAATGTCAACTGAACCCATCAAAGGCAGAAGAAATAAAACGAGAAATCAATAAGCTTCACAAATCCAGGTTTATCTACCTCATCGCTTACACATCTTGGGTTTCCAACCATGTTCTCGTCATGAAAAAACATGGCACAATACGTGTTTGCACCGATTTCCGATATTTAAACAAAGCATCTCCCAAGTACAATTACCCCACCCCATTCATTGACCAGGTCATCGATGCTTGTGCTGGTCATGAGGCCCTCTCCTTCATGGATGGATTCTATGGGTACACTCAAATTCAAATCCACCACACAGACCGGTACAAAACTGCATTTTCCACCCCTTGGGGCACATTCACATACAAGGTAATGCCATTTGGCCTAAATAATGCTGGAGCCACCTTCCAGAGGGCCATGAACTAAATATTTCATGACATGGCACACCTTATCCTCGGCTACTTGGACAACCTAACCTTCTGCTCCAAGAAGCCCTCAGACCATATCGAGGATCTGCGATTGGTATTCCAACGATGCCAACAATACAAATTATGCTTGAATCCCCTCAAGTGTGTCTTCTACATCACAACAGGAAGACTATTAGGTTTTATCGTGTCCCAGCAAAGGATTCGTGTGGACCCCTTCAAGGTCCAAGCCATCAAAGAGGTACCTCCACCTCGAACCCTCAGGAAACTACAAAGCCTGCAGGGAAAGGCCAATTTTCAGAGATGCTTCATCCCAGATTATGCCACTTGTGCTCAAGGGTTTCGTTGCCTCCTTCGCCAGGTTATCCCATTCAAATGGGATGATCATGCCCAACAAGAATTTGATGTGCTGAAAGAAACATTGTCTTCAGCACCAGTCATCAGTCCCCCAGACTATGAAAAAGACTACATCCTGTATCTATCAGCTTCAGAGACAGCCTTGGCCGTAGTTTTGATCCAGGAAGGCCTAGATGGAAAGGAGCACGTAATCTACTACATCAATAAAACCTTAGCAGGCCTAGCATTAAGATATGAACCTGAAGAAAATACTACCCTAGCATTAATACATGCAGTCCAAAAGCTTCACCACTACATCATCTTAAAGACCACTAGGGTCATCGTGGATATTAACCCCATTAAATATCTACTCACGCGCCACCTAATGAACCAAAAATACGCCTGCTGGATAGTCATTCTCTAAGAATATGACTTACCGTTTCGCTCCCCCAAGAGAAAAAAGGCACTAATCTTAGCAGAGTTTATTATGAACCTCCCAAGACATACCAAAGGATCACCAGTAAACGATTCTCTACCAGATGAACATCTCTTCTTCGTAGCAACCGACTATCCTTGGTACGAAGATATTCTACTCTTCTTACAAACCCAAAATTTTAGACCTCATCTCACTAAAGACGACCGTTAATGCATTTGCCATTAGGCCCCTCGATATCTCCTTGTGGGATATGTCTTGTACCGGCAAGGCATCGACACCATTTTACGCCGATGCCTTAGTCACGACCAAGCGGAACAAGCCCTTAATGGTCGCCATGGTGGAGCTTGCGGCAGCCACCTTTCCGAGATGGCCACCACCCAAAAATTCCTATGAGCAAGATATTTCTGGCCGTCCCTGTTTCGTGATTGCATCACAACAGTCAAGATATGTGAGCGATGCCAGCGCTTCACTCATAAAGCAAGAGCCCCTCCCGTTCCTCTGCTCCCTGTCATCATCGTTGGCCCATTTTTCAAATGGGGAATCGACTTCATGACCTGCAAGCCCACATCATCAGGCAATCATAAATACATCATAATGGCTGTTGATTATTTCACCAAGTGGGCCGAAGCCATGCCCACATACGAAAACACTACAGAAACTGCCACTCGATTTCTGTTTAACCATGTGATTGCCCGGTTCGGCGTTCCCAAGGAGTTAGTCTCCAACCATGGGAAACACTTTAAGAATGAAGTTTTCCAGGAGCTATCTCACCACCTTGGATTCACCCATGAATTCACTTCACCATACTACCCCCAATCCAATGGACATGTAGGAGATGTAGACAAAGTCCTCAAAACTATGTTACAACGCATGGTGAATAACCATAAAACCAATAGATACCATATGCTTTTCTCCGCCCTATGGCCATACTGCACGGCCGTGAAAAAATCCACTGGTTTCACTCCCTTCCACTTGGTATACGAGGTCGAAGTCGTGATTCCCATAGAACGCGAGATCCCGAATTTACATGCTGCCATCGAATTCCTCGATGATACCCAACCTCTAGAACAACGTTTAGTACAACTAGAATTTGTTGACGAAAGCCGACGGAATTCGCTGAAAGATAACGAGGCCCACAAGAAACAGGTAAAAGCATTGTTCGACTGCCACATCGCCCCTCGCTCACACTGAGGGAGAACTAGTCCTTCGCTAAGATGTCACAAAAGAAGCCCTAGGGCCAGGAAAGTTCAAAACTTTGTGGAAATGACCCTACATCATAAAACATTGCCTCCTCAAGGGGGCATACATCTTGACTAAGCTTAACGAAACATGCCTCAACAACCCCATCAACGGCCTTTATCTCAAGAAATTCTACCCATAAGGGCTGAGATGGCCCGCCCCTAGATTCAACGTACACATACCCAAACACTTTAAAATTTTGACGGAAAGACTTCTCACAAAAACGCGCTCTAGTGTCACAATGGATTACCAACCCGACCTTTACTTCGGATTTGCCAATGGAGCATTGTGATAGTCTCAAAGTTTAGCTACATCCGCCTGGGTTATCTATCACCTTTACCGATCACCACTCTACACCAATGGTGTTTGTATTAGCTCAGTAGCAAACAGTTAGGCAGAATATGACACTGTCATCTGACTTATGTGCGACACCCTCAATCAGGGCATATGCCATATGAACATCTACCTTGATTCCCAGTTAATAGTGTCACAGTTAAACCAAGCATTTGAGAAAAGGGATTCACACCTGTTTAGAAAATACTTGTGTGCAAAAATATTAAGTAGACAATTGACTACATTACATTCACACATGTACCAAGGAGTCAGAACCAAACAACTGATCGCATAGTTAACAAAATTCTAAGCTGGAATGTATCTGGAGTAAACCATCATACATAAAAAACAAAAACATAGATATCCATTAGCATAGCATAATCCATAAACAAAAATAGGGGGCACACCATTTAGAGCCGCAAAAAATATCTCTTGTATATATACCAAAAATGTATGTGTCTGAGCACAAAAAATAGTGTCTCTGACTCGCATGTCAGCCCAAAAAGATAAAAATATACAATTCGAAAATAATAAGGGAATCATCCTCATAATGGGTGCTTTCCCCATGTACAATAATACTCTAGGGTGGTGCTCGCCCAGGTGGGGCACCTGGATCCACTGCTACTCCCGGTACCAAGACTGGAGCCGCTGTCAAAACGGAGATCGCCACTTGACGTAAAACCGACCGATAGCCCCTCTCTCGGGCCATCAAGGTCTCCAGCAAAGCATCCTTGAGGTTTTCCACAAAACCTCAGGTAGGCATCCCCTAGATCAAGTGGTCGAGTCGATCCCATGCATCCTCTAAAGCAACCACCTGCTTGGTCAGATCAGCTACACGAGCCTCTGCCACATCAACACGAGCTCACTCAACAACAATCTTTGCAGCTACCAAGCTACTGCCCTCCCCTGAAGGGCGAGCCTCCCCACCTGGTGCTCCACCCAGAGGCTATGCAGGAGCTCCTCCTTGTCCCCTGCGAGCTCCTTGAGGTTGCTGAATTAGATGGTGTCCCACCAACTGAACCGTAGGACGACTGACCTCGCCAACCTCTGCAAGAGTAACCATGACCATGTCCGTGTCATCATAATACACACATAAAACATAAATACTCAAGTAAATGCAAAAAAAAAAAAAAAACATACATGTTGGCCCCCAAGCATACCCAACAGGAAGACCGATGTCTGGGTCTCCCCGGAAGTCCATCCCTGCATAAGGGAAAGGTAGAAATATCTAAGGATTGGCCTCAAACCAAGCCTCTGTGTTGGAATTCCAATAATGCCCCACCCTACCTCCACATCCCTGAGGCATCACAGGGGTGCACCTCCTCATGTGGGGCTCTTGTGGCCCCCTAGCTGGCACCGCCACCGTAGATCTCAGCGGCACCACCAGCTCATACATGATGTTGCATAATATGCTGGCATAAGTAAACAACTTCGATCCATCATGGACCTTGGAAAGATGTGCCAGCATCCTGTCGTAACAAAAAAAGGCAAAGTAAAAAAAGTGCCCAGCCCTCAGTCGGTGCAAGACACAGATTTGCGGACTCGATGCCTAATGAGGATCAAACGACCCCGCTAGCTGTACAATGGCCGCTAGAGCACACCACTCGGCCAATTCAGTCACTGTAGCAATCACTATACACCCCTCCATAAGGGATGCCCTACCACAATGGCCTGTTGAGAATCTCGTAAGGTCCACTCTCCCAGAAGGAAGTGGATACTAAAGTGCCTCACCCTGAGGTAGCAACCCAGTCAAAAAATAAATATCCATCTCAGGAAGGATAATAAGGTCACACCCCCACAACACCATCACCTTGTGCCGCCTGTTCTAGCATTGGACCAAGTAGCGTAAAAGATGATCCTGTGATCATAGCAGGCATTCTCCATGAATTTGAGAAGACCCTAGTGTGCCAACTGTTGGCGCACGTGACCATCAGCAACCAGGGCAGCACAAAGATTGGGCCAATCCCTCTCCCTCCACAACATCCTGTCATCAAAACAGGAGCACATCAGTCACACTGAAAAACAGACCAAACTCCCAAAATTTTGGCAAAAAATAGCTTCGGTTCTCCACGCACCTATTCCTTAGATAGGCGTGAGGAGGGCACGTCTGTCCTTCTCACAGACGTGCCAAATGCACACCCAAAGCTATGATAGGTGCGCTAAATGCGTGCAAAACCTTATTTTTGTGCGCAAGTTGCGTGCTTGTACCTTGATCGCCCGCGCGGTCAAAGTAAAAAATAGCCTAGGATCCGTACAAACCCATCTAGTACGGACCCTGGCATCAACACATTGAAAAAATTAAAGTGTAGGATGTCATGGAGCATACCTGACTAAAAAATCACTAATCCCGAGTGCTCAGGATGACCGCAACGACAAGAACTGCTCCACAAATACCTTTGACCTCTCAACACTCAAAAGACACAAATGAACTGAATTGAGCCATATTTGCCTATATGTCACCCTTTTCATAAACTTTGGAGGACCATATCGAGAGCTCAGAAGGCCCAATTATAGGAATGAAAACAACACTGTGATCAACACTCCATAATGCCCGAGGGTCGTGCCACACATTCGTACCCTAGAAAAAATAATTTTTGAGTGCCGGTAGGTATGTCCTCTCTCATCTTCTTTTTTAAAGCATATGCCTTTAAAATAATATTTGAATAAAGAACATGCTTTCACTGGGGGTATTTGTTTTTGCAGGTAATGTGAAAACCATCCACCACTCGATCCATTGAAAGTTCCATAGCAGGTATCATTATACCCTCAGCATGATAGAGTCCCAGAAAAACTTTGCATATCCTGACATCATTTCTCCAGCAGAAATTAAACCATAGGTCCCAAACAACCGTCCATGTTTATCATCACCTCATCTTGCACATGATAAACATCCTCGTTGATCGATAGAGCCTCCCCTCCATGGCGCCTGTCACCCACATTAGACCATATATCACAAAAAATAACGATGCCATGGCCATACCACTTTAGTCTGGGAAGCACCTCATGCCCATCCACCCACCATGCATCAGGTCAAGTTTTACCATATCGAAATAAAACCCATTTCCTAGATGACCAGGTTTTGCAAGCAGATCGAAAGAGCACTACTGCACCTCATATTTGGCCTACCATATCTCCATCAGCATAGCCCCTTTGCGACATTTTCCATCCGTTTCATCAACCCCACACATGAGACCAACCAATGGGGCCCCCATCCTCAGCAAAAACACCTTCCTCACATCATCAGTGAGCGAACCCTTTCATGTTTTGGGGCACCTGTCTCTATGTTTTGTACAAACCAAACCCCATTATTTTATTCTTTTGGTAAGTGTACAAAGACTGCAAACGATGCACAATGTCCCCCACCCTGCCATTAATTTTTTCTCCCATGGCAGCAGTCCCTCGTCACCCTTGGTTGGAGTATTACACCCTCACGCATAAGCCACCATGAAATTCATAACCAATATATACCCACCCTGGATGTCCTACCGACTCCAAGGGATTTCCCCATTAGAAATAGTTATGACTGCCGCCAAGCTTCTTTTTCTACTCTGACCATGGGCCACTGAATCCCCATCATCAGTTTTTAGTCACCCCTCGCCATCATGCCTATGTTAAAACCTTCACATCTAGGATCTTTATCCCCTATATCAGTGAATCTCTCATTCGGTTGAGGCCTCCGTTTCATCGACATCAACGCTTATTTTCCAAAAAGGAAGTAATACCTTGGATCACCTCTCTCCACAAAAGGGACATCCTTGGGTGGCACTGTGGGAGACATTATTTCCCACATATGTCATCGATCCTCCTGACATTTGACTACAACACAAGCTTTCATGTCAAGATGGTATCGTACCTTACAACCATTGCACTTTGATCAAATTCGTCGAAGACCCGTGCCGTTTTAAGCATCTCTTTTAGCAATGCTTACATGGGAAGGTCCCATCCAGATACCTATGCGTACAATGCGCAGTTATATGCCATACCAATTTTACACATATGGTTACCAAATTCCAACTATTTTCAAAGAAAAAATGCCCCTGAGGGCGTCAACAATCGTCATCATCAACCAACAGATCACTACCATACCAGTGACACAGATAGAATTTATATCTATCAAATAGATTTGTTTAACTAGCCAAAGCATCACAAGCATGGGACATGCTTGCCTCATAGAAAATTTGTATATATTTTAATATACCATTGCTAGCAGGGTTCCCACAGGACATGGTTGCTCTTCGACCCAATGCAGGGTGTCTCCAACTCCGTGCTACATGCAGGTCTCTCTCTCTCTCCACACAATACACAGAAAAGAAACTATAATGTATTTCAGCTATACAGTTCTTCCTAGACCTCACACATTAGGGGGAAACTGTTATCACTGGAAAATCAAACAAGAAAATATGACATTATTTAATGTCAGGTAGAAGTATTTACAGGGCTGAGAGACATTAGAGAATCTAAAGTATTTAAAAATCTCTAAGGTCCAAGAGGAAAAATCAAATTGCGCATTGAAGGAACCGGTAAAATGCACCTTTGCGCAATTTTTTTTTCAATAAGCGTGCCTTTGCACGACTTTTCCTCAAAATTCCACGCAGACCTGAGAGTGGCGGAAGTCACTTTCTGGGACCACAAGGCACACTCCAGGACATTGATCCCACACTTGAGGCTGCCTAAGGACAACCGCCCAAGCCTCCTTAGGACCTCAAGGGAGAACACAATGGAATAAATGTGGCACACAATGGAATCACTCTCCTCTCCTGGGTCACCATCCAAAATGTATCAATAGAGGGAAGGAGAGTTTGAATTCTCCTATAAAAGGCCACCAAGATATGAAAATTTTGAGAAAAAATTGTTATGCTAGCCAGAATTTCCCCAAGCAATACTAGCAGTGTGTGATCCAGAGTAGAGATATAGGGGACTCAGTTGTTGGCCATCCAACAACTCTAGTCCACCATAGTAGAGAGAGGGAGACTTTGCGCCAAGGTAGCTTGGAAGTGAAGACATCCTTGGATCGGGACTTAGAACTCCCTAGTTCTAAGGGCCCCTTGGCAAGTAGGTAAAAGTTTCATTCTTCATTCCTACCAGCACTCAATAAGAGGGGACATAAGTGCCACCGTTTGGATTATTGAAGTTGTTTGAATCTATTTAGAGTTTTTGTATTAATTGTTTTAATTTAGGTTTTTTATGTTTGAATATGCATGGTATTTATCTATCTAGTATGTTTATGTATTAGCATGTTCCACTAACTTGCTTGACTCCATTTATTTTTTGCCCATGACCAAGAACTTAAAAGGGAAAAAACACTCCTCTTAAGTAGGTGTGATTTGGTACATTCGTGCGCCAAACACACAAACTTAGGGTTCTCTCTCGTTTACCATTGAAAGCAGATGTTGCTCTTCTGTAAGGGTGTTCTTCTAAGAGGAATACCCTGGAGCAGTCATACACTGGCTTTCGTAGGTTATTTGACCATCTAGCTTTCAGAGAAGGTCCACAACATTTACATCCAAAATACTCTTTTGTTACAAGAACTGCGAGATTATTGTATACAATTTATATGCATGGCACATTAAAGAATATCATGAAGATCAGAACAATTACAATGAATTATAACTAATATGCAAAAGAATATTGTTACGTATATAAACAAATCAATAAACATGTACTTTACCAGAGAAAACTCCTAAGCCTGGATAATCACGTGTCATGCAAGCAGATATGCCATACAATGTAAAACTCCTCTCTGCTATGATGGGTCTTGATACATCGTATACATTTATCCCATCCCATAATTACTTCAATTCATCTACCAGTGGATGTAAGCAGACATCCATATTCTTCACTTGTCTTCTACTAGGGACTATGAGAGCCAACATAAGATGTTCATTCTTCACGGACAACCATGGGGGGATATTTTTATTGATCACTACTACAGGCCAAACATAATAGTTAGTGTTCTGGAAAGAATATGGGTTGATGCCATCCATGGCTATGCTGAGTCATAGACTTTGTACTTCATCCTTGAATTTTTCAGGCCATGTATCCTCTATATGCTTCATGGCTATTGAATCAGTTGGGATTCGCATAACTCCCAACTCACTTCTATGTGAGGCATGCCATCCATGAAACATAGCTAATTCTTTGCAACGAAAGAGCCTTTGAATCCTTGGGATTATAGGCATGTGCCTCAATATTTTAAAAGGAGGACCACATGATTTACCCTTCTTTTTTTATTTATCATGCCTGTCATGCCCACATTTCGGACATATCTCTTTGTCTGCATATTCTCCTCTATATATAATACAATCATTTGGACATGCATGATATGATATGTACTCAACACCCAACATTTTCAAAAATTTCTTTGCCTCTTCGCAGCTACCGGGCAAGACATTATCTTTCGGAAGAACCTTATCTTTGAATAAATTGTAGTTGGTGATCATGGAAAATATTAAATGTGCATTAATTCCTATATAATTATTAACGTTCATAAAATTGACCATTTGAAATGTTCATTGCGTGATTATATTTCTCAAATTTATATAAGGGAGGACTTTATGGTAACTTACCTCAAAATTTCCGAGAAAAATGCATTCGACAAGCCAAACTTTGCTTTCAAGTTTTACAATAACATCGTTGTCCCCAAATGGGTAGACTTTGACTGACCGCCAGGTCCAAAGAGAGGGGTGGTGGAAGCAAATATAATGCTTTCGAAAAAGGTGTCAACGATATGAGCATCATACCCTAGCTGATCATCGTTTTGGAATGCATCTAACAACATTGTCTCCATGGCAGTCGTATCCCTTAAGTAATCATCCATATCAACCTCTATTTGATTGCCTCCATTGCCAACTTGTGAAGAACTACTATTGTTGTAGTCATTCCTAATTGGTGAATCTGGACATAGTGGGAATTAAATCGGTGGTTTATTCAACCATTCTTGGTATCGTTCCTCTCTAATTTTTTCTCTTAATTCAACCTTCTCTCGATTTGACATTGTCGTGGGGTGCAACGGAAGATGGTAGGTAGGTCGCTCATCATCACTAGAATCCTAATAATTTCAAAAAATATATTTGAACATGATTAGTACAAAATCTATGATATCAATTAGTAAGAACGTTGACAATGCATGATTAATTCGTTTGAAATTGAAATAATTATATTAATATACCAAAAAATTATTATTACCATCATTGTCCTGGGATTGTGGCTAGAAGATGCAATATTGGTACAATTAGCAAGGTGAAGCGACTGTCCATTTTCATCTACCAAATGTGCCTTGCGGTATGCTGCTCCTGATAAGAGCTTCCGACGTTTTGGAGCTATTTGAATATTTTGTGCATCTGAACTTGATTCTGAATCTGCATGAACCTGCAAATTTGTATACATTTGATTGACATGGATAAAAAACACAAATTCAATTATATAATGAAAATATAAATAAAAACTGAAGTAAATATTACGTCTCGAGATGGATAGGGTGAAATCCGCAATGGACTTTGAGAAATATTATGGAACAAGCTGGATTTTGAAGAATTTCCCATTTGATATAATGATGATATTTTCTCCCCGCATTTGAGAAAAATCAATAATAAATTTTAGTGTACACACATAAAAGTAATTTCGGTGCCTTAAAAATGGACTTATTGTTATCGGTGCTTATGTACAGATAACCGCACCGGTGCGTTTTAGTTACTGCGCATTGGTGTTGTGTTATTAAGTGACACACCAGTGCAGTGTTATTAATTGACGCACCAGTGACGAAAAGCCACAAATAAAAAAAGCGCAACTTTTTTATTTTAAAGTGAAAAAAAGCAGTAAATTGAAAAATGGGCGGAAAAATATTTTTGAAAATCTAATTTCATAAAAAAATTATTTAAATACTAAAAACTTTTCATTATTTCACTATTTTTGCAAAAAATTTCGGCCAGAGATTTGCACGAGACATACCTGGAGCAAGAGAGCACGAGAGCACTGTGGAGCAGCGAAATACTTTCGAACAGAACTATTCAAACAATCAAAATTCCAAACCTCTGGTGATTCAAACCTTGTAGCATAGAATTTAAATGATCTCATGATTACATTTTATTGTTTTTTTTTACATTTTTTGCAGTATTTTTTACGTAGTAAGTAAAACATTTAAATATACTGTTCATTTTCAATATATATATATATATATATATATAAAAGTAAAAATAAAAATAATAAAATAAAATAAATAAAAAATCCATTTTACCCTAAATCCTTCATTCTTTTTGTTTCTGCCCTTGCTTCTTCCCGTTTCCGTGATTTCAGAATTAGGGCTTTTAATCTTAGATTTATAGGGTTTGTATTGCTATATATATAGACCTATGGCATTTAACCCACGAGACGAATTGCATAGTCAGATCCCAATCCATGTAGGCCCTTGCGTGAATTTTTTTAATCAGTGTGCCCTGCGTAACCTAGAACACTGGTGTGATGTCTTATCACAGCACCATGCACGTACTGTTTGATAAAAAAAATTAAAAACATATATATATTTTTAATCCGTGCGCCATATGTAAAATAGGGCATTGGTGCGCTATTTCATTATAGCGCATCGCGCACGTACTGTTTGGAAAAAATAATTTTTTTTATTTTGTGTTAATTGGTGCACCATGTAACATATAATGCACCAGGTCTCCTTGTTGACAGAGAGCACCGTACGGTGGTCCCATGTTTGTGCGGGGCGTTTATAAGAATAGGTCGCACCGCCCCCTCCACGACACCATATGCTACAAAAACTAACACTAGATGATTTTTATTATTTTGTCTGTGTTAATCGATGCAGTGGTTAACATTTAACACACTAGTGCTCCTTGCTGACATGCATAGAGCACCGTACGATGTTTTATACTGTTTTGGTTGTGAGTTTATAAGAGCACGACGCACCGACATCGGCGCGTACATAATTTAAAAGTGCATTGGTTTCTTGATATTTTTTTTTACCTGAAAAGTTGATGATTTATTTATAAAACATATTAATGAATGATATGGTACAAGTTTCATATTGATAAAGAAATGGATGACAAGAGATGACGTAACAAAAATACTGATAGCACATCAAGAAAAAGCAAAAAAGGCAAGTTCATTGTAAATTCTTTACAAAAAATATTATTTTTGAATTATATGTAAGTTTAATTAATATGTATTGTTTACTATATCATGTAGAGCCACAAAATGACGAAGCTCGATAAGATTATTTCTGATCTAGGACCAGAAGAGTGTAAAAGGTTGATGGAAAAATTGCAAAAGGATGAATCGGGTGAATGAAAAAATACTATTGATCAAATATGAGTTTCTTTTTTATTTTTCATTAATAATATACTTAAAATTATTAGATAACATGTTTCAACAAATCTATTAATTCACATATGTTTAATGTTCTACAGGGACCAACAACTCAGAAAATGAATGTTGTTCTAAGAAAATAAAAGAAAAATAGTACATGAAAATGAAAATGAATTGCTTCTTAGCTCATCTGGAGTGGTGCTGGAGGTTAACGAAAGGGGGGAAAATTTTACAAAAGTTTGAAGGATCTAGTGGAATGAATGTATAAACGTTCTTTCCACTTACAATACAAAAATCAATAAAATGATTCCAAGAACCAAATTTTATCTAAACTACAGGAAGAGTTTCCAGAGAATTGGTTAATGAGACATGTCAGAATTTTAATAGAAAAAATGTACAGCAATAAAAAATAAGGAATGAAAAAGTAATATTCCTTTAAATGTTTTTTTAGAATGATTTATAAATATCACTTTTGTTATATTTACTTTTCATATATTAATATAAAAATTAAATAGTTTATTGTCATGTTACATTTTCAGGAAGATTATGAAAATCTCAAAATATGAATGAGATGATATCAGAAATATGCCAATAGGAATGTCCAAAAAGGTGTACAAGGAGATGGTCAAAGAAATGGACAAAATTTCATCACAGGAGGAGCCATCTCAACAACAACGTGCTTCGAATGTAATATGTAATCATTGAATTTTTCGATCATTAGGTACAATAAATAAAAAATTTAGCATTAAATATTAATTTTCAAGTATTTTCTTGCAGAAAAGAAAAGAAAATGGAACCCATTCAACACACAAAACAGGACGACAAGGAAGAAAAGGTTTGATATCTAAGTTTGTGAGTAATTTTTACTTCCTTATAAGAACTTAACTAGATTTCATTTTTGTATATTTTAAGTTGTTTTACAACAATCATTATTGAATGTCTTCAAACAAGTGCTAACATACAATGAAGAACCATCAGATGAATTGATTGACATTGGGTTAAATATGGGTTGTGAGTATATGTTGGCATATCAGAAATTAATTGTGGAATTTGTACGCATCTATCGATCTTGTTTTACTTAGCTCCATCTATAATTAATAGGACAAACAAATATTTTATATTAAATATATGATTTGTTATGGGGTATAAAACTTGCAGGAAACAAAGTATGGAACTGCGTCAACAGACGAAATCTTGAAAGACGGCACGAAATTTGGTTTTGAAAGAATGTGTATAGTTCATGAGTCAATTGTTGCTATGGTACATCATTTCTTTTTTATTTACATTGATGTATATTATTTAAGAATGTGTATAGTTCATGAGTCAATTGTTGCTATGGTACATCATTTCTTTTTTATTTACATTGATGTATATTATTTAATATTCCAATTTTCATTATTCTCACCAATGTATATACACTCATTACAATTTATTTTTATGTTTGTATATGGAAGGTGAAGAAGAAGAAAACAATCAACACCGTGAATAAAAAATTCCTCAAAATAACCCAAGTCATGGAAGTAGCTAGAGTAGTGACAACAGTTCAAGAAAAAAATGATGATCATTATGTTTGGATATCAAAACAAGGCATTGTATTTTTTGAAATATTTGTATTTGAAATCAGACATTTTGTTTAATGTAATGGACATAGTGTTGCAATTGAAAGACAAAGGGATACCAATAACTGTCCCATTTTGTATGAAAAATATTGTCTTATTCACATATATATAATAAAATATGTTTTAATTTATTATATTGTGTTCTCCATTGTTGTTGTGAAATGTAACACCACTGATTAAATTTATGGATGATTAAATATTATAATGAAGAGATGTGAATCTGATGATATGATATAACAAATTAATCCAAACGTCACATTCAAATGCACTAATAAAAATTTAATTGATATGAATACTGTTATAAGATATATGTCGTCTTTTGATGAATAATGAATTTTAAAAAATCACAATAATTATGATATGTTATAACAAATTAATCCAAACATCACATTCAAATGCACTAATAAAAATTCAATTGAAATGAATACTGTTATAAGATATGCGTCGACTTTTAATGAATAGTGAATTTAAAAAAATCACAATAATTGCAATATCACAGATCGATGTTTCTAAAAAATACAAAATGAACACTGGTGCGTGTTAATTACTGTACATCTGTGCATTTGTATGATAAAGCACACCGATGCTTTTCTACGACCTATGGGCACCGCACAAATACCAATACCAATTATAACTCTCGGTGCGTTTGTGCGATATTGCGCAACAATTCATTTATGTGATACTGCTCACCGGTGCATTTGTACGACCTATGGGTACCACACAAATACCAATAAGAATTAGAACAATCGGTGCGTTTGTGTGATACTGTGCATCGGTGTGTTTCTATAATAATACGACCCTGTGCGTTGATATGACCTATGGGCACCGCACAAACCCCAATACCAATTAGAACGACCCACTGCGTTGTATCACCTTTAGTGTGCCCAGTGCAGTTTTAGACCTTTATGGCTTGGTGCACGCACCTTCGTCTAACCCGAGCCAACTGTCTTGATGACACGCACCGGTGCGTTGACACCTAAATAGCGCACCGATGAAAATAACATCTATAATAACCTCCAACCGCCCAGTTTTTTCAGTTGTGTTGAAATTTCGTTAGAAGCTTCGCCAAAACCTCCGTTACCGAAAACATATGTTGTAGAAAATGTTTTTTTGACAATTTTGGCCAATTTTATAACACTAAAAACCTCCTTTATAACCTCCGCTAGAGGGTCTTTTCCTTGTAATGTTATCATCGATTATCCTATGGACTCTATGAAAGTTATAAGATATTGATACTCCCCAAGTTTTTCAGAGTACTGTAGTTAAAAGCAGAAAAATTGTTCTCTCCTAGTGATGTTGAAACTCCTTCCTTTGAAAAATAATCCACCACCTTGTTTTGTTCTCTATATATGTGGGTGAATGAAATATTTTGAAAGGTCTTCTCCAGGGTTATAATATGTCTCATCCAATTTGAAAGAGAAGGCATATTGAAATGTGAAATCTCTAGTACCCAATCAATGATTCCTTTTGAATCACCATACCCATTAATCTCTTCAATACCCAAATTTTTTTCACAAATACAGACTCTCCATAGAGTAATAAGTTCAACACGACTATTGGTATTGGTGCCACCAACCCAACAGAAATGATAATAAATACCAGCCTATAATACAATATAAGCACCACATCTGCATATTATTTGAGTTGAAGCCCTGTCAAAAAAACCAACAGGGAAGCTATGTCGCACCTCCTTATACTGGAACAATCTCTTGTCTTGTAGCTTCTTTCTGGGGCCAATCTCTTCAAAATATGAAACAATATTCACAACTATTCCTCTCACATCTCCCACATTCTGATCAAATATATTGGAATTATGACATATCCATATGCCCCAAAAAATATAAAATGGAAAAGTATAGTATTCCTTGAATGCTCCAAACTAGTGTTAGAGACATTTCTCAAGCTCCCAAGTAACCAATGCTTGATCTTCATCATACTCCACCAAATATATGGTGCAATTTTTTTTTCCTATGCTCCATCTTTGATACACATATCAATTTTTTTGTTTTAAAGATATTTCTCACTAATGATTTGTTTCCATAAACTATTGTCGTTCAAATCCCTCCTTAAATTCTCAATCAATAATTCCCTGCTGAAACCTTCAGTATCCTTAATTCCCCATCTGCCTACCTCCACCTTGCATGAGATCACATCCAAGCATATAAGGTAAATCTTCCTCAGCTGACCCAGCTCAACATAAAGAAACTTGGTAATGATAACATCTATTTTATGAAAAAATTATTTAGGAAGCATGTATAGATGCACCCAAAACACTGAAATATTTTGTAAAACTAACTTAATTAATATCAATCTCTCGTCCAATGAGAGCCATTTAATCGTCCACAAAGAAAACTTCTTTTCAAACTTTGTAATCATTCAATCCTAATCATGATTACCATAATTTTTAGGTTTCAACATGAAGCCAAGATATCAAAAACCTTAATCATAGGGATCATATTAACCTCAAAGATATGACAAATCTCGTTGATCCAACCTTGTCTTTGGAAGCCAATATCAAAGCCAATTTGTCCTTGTTAATGAATAACCCTAAATATTTCACAAAAGAAGTAAGAATCTAGTAAAAAGTGTGCAATTATATAACAAAGACCTCTCCTCTCAAGAGTAAATCATCCATGAACATCAAATGTGAAATGATGATTCGTCTAAACAACCTACAACCCTTAATCAAATCCTAAGAGAGGGAATCACCAATCTTCTTGCTCAATCCATCAATGACAAGCTATAATAAAACATGATACAAAGCAAAAACCTATCTGAGACCCCTTGATTCCTTAAAAAAGATAAAAGGATACCATATATAATAACCGCAAAATTCATCGAGATTAAAAATGTCATATTCCAATCAATAACTTGTATCCCGAGCCCAATCTTATGGAGAATCAATCTTAAAATTACCAGGCCACACTATCATATACTTTCACCAGATTTATCTACATAAGACATGATTCCATCTTGCGGGACTTAATGTAGTGTAGAAATTATTGCGTGATTGCAACAACATCTTGAATTTGTGTCTTGTCAAGAAAACCAAATTGTTCCAAATATATGTGTTTCGATAGAGTTGATTTGAATATGTTGGCAATAAATTTGGAAATAATTTTGTATATATAATTACATAATGAGATGGTCTTGTAATCCACAAATGTAGAAGGCTCGAGAATATTTGGAACGATGGTAATAAATTTTGCATTAATAGAGATAGAAATCGAACATAGAGTCTAGGATTCCTTAGCCACCTCCAGAAGATCGGTAATAATCATATTAAAAAAGTGTATAAAAAGTCCCACTGACCATCCAAGGCTTTTTTTCTTGGCACATGCCTTCAAGACCTATCTCACTTCTTCCTTAGTGATCGGCCTCCCCAGATGGTCATTATCCTTTACCTCAAACATAGCTCCATTTGTTTTGTAAAGTTTTGTCTTTTTTCTCTGAATTGCCTATTAAAAAATTCCATCACTACATGTTTTATATCTATTTTTGAAGTGATATTATTGTCTTCTTCATCCATGGTTCCTAAAATGGAATTTTTATTCCTCCTTTTAGATGCATGTATATGAAATAATATGGTGTTATTCTCTCCTTTTGTCACCCAAGTAGCCCTGCTCTTCAACCTCCATTCCTCCTCCCGCATCTTAATGATATGGCTCCCTTTCGATTCTAAATCCAAAATTTTATTCTTTTTAATCTCAGAGAAACATAAATGGTCTGACAGGTCATTTAATGACTTCATAGCACAATCTATGTCATTCAGTTCACAGAATAAATCCTTGTTTTTTTTCCTTTCCCAATTATGAGCCTAAATTTTTAATGAATTGAGTTTGGAGTTGATAGCATCCTTGCGGTTACGAACCGAAATATTCAGGGGCTTGATCCAACATGATCTAACTATATCATCAAATTATTTTAGCTTTAACCATGAATGGTTGAACTTGAACAAAAGATCCTTACGGTCGATTTCACCCACCCAAGACATACAAATTAGTTCATGATATGATTTATTAGAAAATAAGAATTGAGAAATCAAATTCTTCAAGGAGCCTACTAGGTGTACATATACGAAGAATCTGTCCAGTATCTTAGATAAACCATTAGTCTTAGATAACCATTATGCCACGTAGGAACTTTCGAACAAGGAATGATGCCCTTCAAAAAATATAGACCGAAGAGTTATTTGAAATAGGATCCTAGAGAGTCTATCTTACTCTTATTCCCCCATATATCATCAGAATCCATTGTCATATTAAAGTCTCCAACCAATATTAATGAGCTCAGTTCCAATAGAACACAATGTTCTAAATGATCCCAAAAATACTTTCAACTTGAATATACGGCGTAGATGTTAATAATACGAAGGAAAGTGTTAGAACCCCTTAAAAAACTAGTCAAAATAATCCATTCAAATGAGTGAAAATCCCAAAGATTAATTTTTTTGGGATCCCATATTGCCGCCATCCCCCTCTTGAAGAGATTAAATAGGATAAGTCTTCATAATGACTATGTATTTATGAATTTATGGAATGAAGAAGACAAAGATAATAAAATGTATTTTTTAAAGCTTGGCTCATTGGTTTCATGAGCAATAGTTTTTATCATAGGTCAAAGACTTCTTCTTGATGTCTTTTAGGAGTTTGTCATCTAGTCATAAATGTATAAAATATAGTCATGTATGTGAAGTCATGTTACACTTTTGTAAAGGACAAATTATATTCTCCAAGACCTTGTCACCTTTCTCCATGAAGTCAGCTCCAAATGTGTTGGAAATACTCCTTAACAAGTCAACCCTCAAGCAACTGTTCTAGTCCGCTTACCTATAGGAAGACATGTCGTCCTAGAAGACGGATGGAGTCCCTATATATAGAAAGGGTCTGTGGCCTCATTTGACACTCACAATTTCGGAGATATCTAAAGTAATACAATGTGGATCTCAATGGGTAAGATTAAGGGTTAAACAACGAAGAAAGAAGGCTTAAACTAGTGCGTAAAGGGTCCCATAAATCTTAGATACATCTCCTCGGAAATCTCAGTAAAGATCGAAGTAAAATGTAGTATTATTTCAGCTCGTTCAAGGGTATATTCAAGTGTATATCAGTGTTGGAAGATAACTGAGAATAGGAGGCATTTGAAGAAACCGAGACTACACATATGTGTAGGACTGTGTCAAGAACTAAAGACATAAGAGACCTATTTTAAGGGTTGCTTCAATGCTTACACAATTCGTAAGAAAGGTGTTGGAGTGAGTCTCTCTTGAAGGCCAAGAATAAAAGAAATAAAAAAAGGGAATTACATTATTTAAGGACTAGGGACCGAGTTCTCTAAGGCTGGTGCAAAACGATGCAAAGCAGTGCAGAACAATGCAAAAATGAAAGAAGCTACAAGGAAGGAGTGAGAAGGTATTGGAGCATACATAGGTAAAAATTTTGTGTCATGATTACGGTACTTTTCAACTAAAGATTATAAGAAGAATTACTTGTGTGTTTTCCTCTCCAAGAGGAGAGGTTTTGGCCCTGGCTTGAAGAGGTTTTGGCCCTGGACCTGGCTTGGAGAGGTTTTGTAGTTTGGTAATTAACTTGATGAAAGACATAATAAGCTAATGAATAGAATATCTAAGTAAGAGAAATAATATTCACAAGTAATTATCAAGTAGATAATTGAATTAAACTATGCCCTATCAAATTCTCAACATGGTTTCAGATCTAAGGTGTTGGGAAGGGCTATTTGACTAAAAAACACTTAAGTACCGAGAAGATCAAGGATCAGTTTCTAGAAGGCAAAGGTCTACATTGAAAGAATCAATATTCAAATTCCAAAAGAGCAGGCTGTAAATTGGAAATCCATCTCAATAATATTAAGGACACCATCACCATCAATAAATTTTGGTGTTAAAATCAAATCAACATTGTTGGAGTCACCGTCAAACCTCCATCATCAAGAATTGAAGGTAATTTTTGGCTCTCTTAAAGAAGCCAATCAAGAAGGAAGCTCCTAATATCTTTTACATCATCATCAACAAGGAAGCTAACATACACCAATTAAGTACCTTAATATCCTCATCTAAATCTATCAAAATGAATCTTTGCAAAGAAAGCAACAAATTGTCCGGAACTACAAATTTTCTTGCATGGAAGAAAAGGACAGATTTAAATTTGATTGAAAATGAAGTTGTGGATTACATTAAAGGGACAATGACTAAACCTTCCAAGGAATACACTCAAGCTTATGCCAAATACATTAAGGGAGAAATAAGAGCCCAAAGGGTTCTTATAGAATCCATAAAGGACTCTCTTATTCCCTATGTATCCAATTTGGAATCATCAAAAGAAATATATGAGAAATTGGTAGAGCTATTTTTTGTAAGTACTGCAGGAGAAATACTATCTCTAACACAAGAACTGTATAAGTTGAAGATGTCAAGGGAGGAAGGAATAACTTTATACTTTATGAAGATTTCTGAAATGTGAGATCAACTACAAGAAATGGGAGAATTAATGTCTGACAAAGAAATGACTACAATGCTGTTGACTTCACTTCTAGTATCTATGGAAAGAAATAAGCAACACCATTCCAAGATATGTGGTCACTATGTAAGATAGAAGAAACTAGAATAAAAGCCAAAATTGATATTGGAACAAATGAATAAGATCAATCCTATGAGAAGGAGGAAAGGAAAATTTAGTAAATATAGTTCTCATATGAAAATAAAGAACATGGATAAGATACGATGCAATGGATGTCATGATTTTGGGCACTATATAAAGGATTGTCCCAAACTCAACAAGGATAAGAGGAAAAAGGAGGAAGCCTGTGTTGTCGTAAAAATAGAAGAACCTGATTCAAAGAAGTCTAAGAAAGAAGAAGTGAAATATCTCTATGATGATTGAGATCATCTTCCTCTTTAAGAGATATCCGTTGGTTGTAAAAGAGTAGTGCATATTAGATAGATACATCATTTTAAATTAACATCATGATAGAAGCATTACAAGCAAGAAGTACTAGTCATAGGAGGTATGAAAACATTAAACATTTATGCTATAAAATAAAATGAATTCTGGAACCTCATTGTATTTAGATATTCATCTGGGTCATGGTTCATTATTCATTAATCTATATGGAAGCAAGTGAAGAAATCTTTCTAATGAAATCCTTGGGATTTAATTGTTAGAAAGTAAGAAAAAGGTTTCATCAAGAATTCTAATAATTCAGGGATTAGGATACAATGACAAATTAATGAAGTAGGTCAAGGGAATAAAACTATTCACTCCAAGGAAATATGTTGCAGGATGACTCAAAAATGAATAAGGTACATATATATATATATATTTATGTTGACACTATATTCTATGTAGACAGGTCATATGGTTGTAGATAAAATAAGTATGATCAAATAAAGAAAGAACTCTTCCGATACACAGGTTTCCAAAAGACATGATATACACCAGATGAAATCAACATAATATGTCCTCATATGGAATATGAGGTGATTTTAAATTATCAAGGAACTGCACAATGGAAGTTCCTGGGAAGAAAATAAAATTGTGTGGAGAAAGAAAAAGGAAGAGATCGTGGGAAATAAAATCATGAAAAGAGGCAGTCAACATACAATGTAATCAATAAGACTTGACTAGAAAATCTCCTAGGAAGATATGTAGACTCTAATAAAAGTGAAGAAAGGATGAAGACCCTTGGAAATACATATATTTTGGAAATGTGTCAACGTATGCAAAGGATGTTGATGCCTACAAGAAGGATGTCATGATGAAAGATCATCAACTGAGGTATATTTTGATTTAAGTAGTCATATTTATAATTGAATAACATATGATGAGCTTATGCAAGGCTTCCAAATGGAAGTAAATGACTTCCATAAGTTGATAACCATATGGTAGGATGAAATATCCTTGGAAGATATATGGTTCAAAATAAAGCAACATAACATGAAGCTAGACCAGATGGAAAGATTTATGGATCACTTTCTGATAAAAGACATGGCTCTTGGATGAAAGTGATGGATGATTTGTGCCCTAAGAAGAAAATTGAGGACTCCTCAATTCATGACATCATCGGAAGGAGTTATTCATGAGCAGCTAGATGTTTTCATCATTGTTGTTATAGGTACCTAGTTAGGAGGGAGTGAAAATTGTGTTTTTCTATCTCATGGGTCATGCACTAGACCATGACTAATAGATGTAAGTCTTAGTGAGGGCCACGAAGAAGAATGCAGAAACATGGTAAATGGAACCTCCCTAGTTGAGAGGGAGAGATAAACATGCATTCTTGTCTTCAATTGGAATAAAGAATAGAGTATTTTGGATTGGGTAATTATCTGGTATCTAATACTCTGCTAAGATGTATTAAGGCATCCAATGAAAAGAGTAGTCGTGAAAGGATGGATATTATTTGAGAATTAAGAATGGTCCTATGAGGTCATACTCGGTGAACACTTGAGTGGAGTATGTACCTCCGAGACAATGACGATGGTGTCTATAGTCATTGGTCTCACTAGCGTTGTAGCTCAAGATCTCATGGAGAGATGGAGCTATTAGTCAAGGCCTTGCTATGTGACATTGCTAGATAATATGATGATATAACAGAGAGATTACCAATCAAATTATTCTTATGAGATTCTTCAGATTGAGAGTGACCATGTACCATTATGAATACCTCCCTATTTAAGAGGGAGTGTTGAAAAGTGTAACTAGGATCGGTCTTCATAATGACTATGTAATTATGAATTTATGGAATGAAGAAGACAAAGATAATAAAATGTATTTTGTAAATCTTGACTCACGAGTTTCATGATCAAGTAGTTTTTATTATAGGTCAAAGACTTTTTTTTGATGTCTTTTAAGAATTTGTCATCTTATCATGAATGTATAAAATAGAGACATGTATGTGAAGTCACGTTACACTTGTGTAAAGGACAAATTATATGCTCCAAGACCTTGTCACCTTTCTCCACGAAGTTAGCTCCAAATGTGTTGGAAATACTCCTTAACAAGTTGGCCCTCAAGCAGTTGTTCTACTTGGCTTACCTACAGGAAGACATGTCAGCCTAGAAGAGGGATGAAGTCCCTATATATAGGAAGGATTTGTGACCTCATTTTACACTTACAATTTCAAAAATATTTGAAGTAATACAATGCAGATCTTAGTGGGTAAGAGTAAGGGTTATACAACAAAGAAAGAAGGCTTAAAATAGTGCGTAAAGGGTCACATAAATCTTAGATATATCTCCTCAGAAATCTCATTAAAGATCGAAGTCAAACACAATATTATTTTAGCTAAGTCAAGGGTATATTAAAGTGTATATCAGTGTTGTAAGATAACTAAGAATAAGATACATTTGAAGAAACCGATACTACACATATGTGGAGGACTGTGTCAAGAACTAAAGGGATAAGATACCTATTCTAAGGGTTGATTTAATGCTTACACAATTTGAAATAAAGGTATTGGAGTGAGTCTCTCTTGAAGGCCAAGGATCAAAGAATGATCAAAAGGGAGCTACATTATTTAAGGGCTAGGGACCGAGTTCTCTAATGCTCATGAAGAAAGATGCAAAAAGTGCAGAACAATGTAGAAAAGAAAGAAGCTACAAGGAAGGAGTGAGAAGGTCTTGGAACATACATAGGTCAAAAGTTTGTGTCATGATTACGGTACTTTTCAACTGAAATATTATAAGAAGAATTACTTTTGGGTTTTCCCCTCCAAGAGGGAGAGGTTTTGGACTTGGCTTGAAGAGAAAAAATATTGTGTCTTTTGTAGTTTGATAATTAACTTGATGAAAGACCTAATAAGCTAATGAAGAGAAGATCTAAGTAAGAGAAATAAGATTCACAAGTATTTATCAAGTTGAGAATTGAATTAACTATGTCCTATCAAATTCTCAACCCTCATTAGTGAACAAATGCACTAGTCGCAGACACGTACTACTCAAGGAAAACATTTAGTAAAATATCCCAAGCCTTTTCCCTAGAAACCATTGTCTCCTGAAAGAGAACGACTGAAGGTATATACATCGAAATAATACTTCGAATGGAATGGAATTTTGGGGCCGCTCCCAATCCCCTTATATTGAGGTACATAATGATCACGATGGTTTAAGTTTAATGGGTGAAATCCCTCTAAGGATCCATTAATAAGAGAAATATGAGACCATGATTTCTTCGAAAATAAAATTAGGATCAATGTGTGGAAATGATTCAACCTCTACCTCCATAAATGATGAATGTAAAGCATTTGAGGTTTGTAAACATGTAGACACCTTTTTTAATTTGGTGCCCTTCTTTTTCCGAGTAGTCACATTATTTCTCGAATTAGGGCTAACAAAGTCCCCCGTTGACTTGAAAAAATACTTCTTATTACTCACTGGTTCCAACCCAACCGACTCCAAATAAGATAGTTCACCCAATTCAGAATCTACAGACATAAGAGTGATTTTGTCCCCTAAAAAGACTCAAATATGAGAGTTTATGACAAAGGGTTACGTGAGGTGAGGGACATGACATCCCCATCCTGGACATGTACATTAGAGGGAGACACAAGAAGAGAAAGCACAAAACCCCCAGTTTCTGCATGATGGATATTTTCATGTGGTAATGATTTAGAAATCCCTAAAATATCGACATGAATCGCATGGTTTTCACATGTAGATACATTGTCTTTCGTATGAAAATAAATATCCATATTATTATTAACTATATGAGCATCAATACCATGTGAAATAGGAACATCATAGAATGCGAAAGGAGTATGTGGAGAATTAACTGGACCAATATCGCCATGATGATCCAACTGTTCATGCAAACCCTAAACCATTTTTGACTGCGCCGAAAATCCAAAATATCCCCATCGAGAATGTGGTCACCGACCAGCTGTTGACCTATGAGGATAGGAAGTGATCAAGTGCCCTGTTGCATGACACCCCAAAAATCTAAATGGTAGCCGACAATAATATATGCTCTGTCTGAAGGAGAAAGGGCCCTAGAATAGGTCTAACTATGCCGCCAAATTGTCATTGAAAACCACCTCCACCAATGCCCATGCCATCCTTTTTTTCATTTGTCCAAAACTCCCATCCTCCTAGAAGAAAAAATTGTCGATGGAATTGGAAATGGCCATAATCGTCGGCTTGGTACAAAGTTCCAAAGGAATACCTGAAAATTTATCTCATATAATTTTCCATTGTTGGACCTCTTTGAACGGGTTAAAAACCACTTGTCATTTTTGGAGGGCTAAAAAGCCACAATCCCTAACCCAGGGAGTGGCCAAGATAAGCTCTGCATCGTCAAAACTAAGGAAGTGGAAACATATCCATCCATTAAACAATAGGATCATTTTTGTCTTGTACTTCAATATGGGCATCCAACATTTTTCAACCCATGTCTTTACCTACTCCCCCAAAATATCTGAGTATTCCCAACACCCAACAAGATCCCTCTACTTCAGTCTCTCCACACTATCCCAATATATGTCCACAACAAGGGTCAGAGACTAAATCTTACCACAAGTCCTTATTACTTCTTCTTTATTTACCCTAATCTATTCTCTTCTTAGCAAGTTTGTCCTAAACATGAGTCTTGATTTAGACTTGAAACGTAGACTAAAAATGAAGACTGTGGATATTCCTAGTTTTGCATCTGAAAATATACACCACATAAAACTCCAATCTATCAATATTATTAAAAATTAGCATAGATTCATTTTAGCTCACAATCTCCCAAGCGTTGAGAAGGATCAAATCTCTCAAATGCAAACATCATTTTGACTGCAAAACTTGAGAAAAAAATTGTACCTTGAGAGATTTGACCCTCTCAATGCTTGGTAGATCCAAAGTTAAAATGGATCTATGCTTGCACCCATCTATCAAACCCCAAGAGGGATAGAATCTATTGAGGTGTAAATCTCTTCTAGAATGAAAAAAGGTGAAGAAATGTTTACACTTCGAAATATTTGATCTAGTACATGTGGATTAAGATAGATCTATGCTAGTTCCACACACACCATGCTTCAACTCGGTTAAACATACAAATAATTACACGTCGTTATAAGAAATTTTTTATTTTTAATTGATTTATATATTATAAACATAGTTGACATTAAAATATTTTACTCAACATGAACATTGAATTATTTTGTTTATAACCACACATCGACATTAAAATAATTTTTTTGTTATTAATATATTTTTAAATACATATACCTCTCATATTGAGAAGTAGATAATATACACTCATAGAATATGATATCTTACTTTCTTTATATATAATATTGGTTTTTTTAATTGATTTTTTTTTTTTAAATGATACATAACAAATCTGTATTAGGCAATGAAGAAATTATACATGTCTCTCATACTCTCAATTGGAAAGCACCTATTAAATTGGAAAGCACCTATTAATGGAATAAGAAATATATATTCCACTCTTTTATATGTTTGTTCCCAATTGGAAAACACCTATTAATAGAATAAGAAATATATATTCCACCCTTTTATATGCATGTAAGAGAAATATTGAAATATTTTAATTGATATGCATATCAGGTTTTGTTATTAAATATTTATAAATGTTGCATACAAACTCCATATTAAAAATTAAATAAGCTACACATGTGCAACTAAGAAAGAATATATATATATATATATATATAAAATGGATATTCATATGTTATTTAAAGCAGGTATTGAAATATATTTGAAAAGAAATGATACATCTTCATCATGATGACGAAAAGTAAAAGTATAAAAAATAGTTTACTTTCATTTACTTTATCTTTTATTTTATATAAAACTAATATAAAATTATGTTATCTAATATGAACATTGAAATATTTTATTTATGTGTAACAATATTTTGTTCTTAATATCCTTTTAAAATAATACAAGTCAAACTTTATGTCAAGCATAAAATGAATTACACATTTCCTTCATATTGAGGTGTAATATCTATAATATTTTAGATTGCACGTCAACTCCATATTTAGTGGTGAAGGAATTACACATATCTCTCATGCTAAAAAGAAGAAAACAATTATAGACCAAATTAGAGAATTTTAACTTTCAATTACTTTATCTCTATCTATCAATATGATGTAAAAATAAGGTGGACACTAAAGTGTTTTATTTATGGTGGACATTGAAATATTTTTTCACTATTAATATATTTTAATTCGTCAATATAAATATTATATTTTGAGATGGAAGGAGCTCCTTGCAGTGACTACAGTCTGTCAATATTTGCATATTTTGCATGAATTTTCTGCATATCTCTACTTCAGATCATTTAATGGTGAATCCTCGTGATTTGGTGAAAAAAATTAATTGTTTCTTTTGTAGGTATGGTTGTCGATCAAGCTAGTTCTTCTTCTGTTTCATACTAGTCTATGCTGAAGTTTGCTTTTGGTCTTCCTATGGTGCAAAAAATTTCTTTCCTTAATGTTCCTGTGGATGATGAAGCTTTCTCCTGTCAATTATTATTATTATTTTTTAATTTAATTTAATTTAATTTAATTTAATTATTATTATTATTAATTATTATTTTTTTAGAAAACTATTTGGTAATTTTTTCAAAAAATTGTTAATGGGTACTAGCCGCGGTTGATCAATCTACATAAATGGATCTCTAAGACATGGAATCCCCTTTTGATGGATGAGATGAATATTTACCCTATGGCACGAGGTTTCTTCACTGTGGTTTTTCATAAGATTGAGGACAATAAGGCTATCTGGTGAAGTTGGGCAATGGTTTTAAGGGAGTCTTGGCCTCTTCATGCAACCCTAGACTCCCACTTTTGATTTGGTAACGACATCAATTTCTACAACCCCAGTTTGGGTAAGGATTCTTGTTATAGGAAATTTTGTCACATTTGGTCAGTCATCCTGTAAACTAGATCAATCAACATCCTCTTACCCCTTAACATCATCATTGCACAAATCCCTAAGCACGACTCTCCTTAATCCCAGAGTTTCTGCCTGAAAAAACCTTGAATCAAGCTCTTTAAGCACCAACGCAGTCTGTGTGCTTATGGACCTGCATTCACCAACAGGTTGCTCCATTTTGGATAGGGTTGATCAGCTATAGGTTGCTCCATGTTAGGGTGCATTGGTTCTATAAATTCGAGAAAAAGAGAGAGAATCCAAAAACCTCCATTTCTAGAAGCTTCCAGGATCTGGTGTAACTATTTACCTCAGATTAAACTCTCCAATCATATCCTATATCTCCTTGGAGTTTCTATCCCTTTTCCTTTGATCCGATCCTCCCATCAAGAGTGGATCTCAAAGCCTAGATTGGTAAATGGATAAGAACTCCCAACTTACCCTCCTATTCTATATATTTGTGGCCATACACAAGCTAGGGATTGGATTTTAGAAATATAATTCTAACCATATGCTGTTGCTGTGAAGAGTTATCATTCCATGAATTAGGATTATTAGAGGTGCACTTTGTGGTAAAGAAGGAACATGTCAACTTGGAGGAGCTCTTCTACAAGATCAACTCCTATTTTTTTTTGTAACTCCAATTTTTATTAATGCAAAGAGTTCTTTGTTTTCCGATATATGATTTTATGATTTCATGTATTTCGATGCCATGTTGATCCATTGAATTAAGTATTTAGATGATGCTACATAGATATCGTAGACTGTTGTCTTGTGTTGTCTGATTTTGCAGGTTCTTATTATAGTGACGGAAGCTAGGATTGGAGCTTTTAGTCCAAGAAAGGATTGAAGCATACGACGGATCATAGGTAGGCTTCATCCCATTATCTATTTATTTTAAGGGAAACAATAGCTTCTTTTTTTTTTCTATTGTTCTAGGCTAGGCCACCCAGTCTAGGGAAGATACTTCCATCCGCAATCGTAGATTGTATATAACAAATTGGAGACCATATTCGAGAAAGGTGTATGCCCTTGGTGGTTTCTTTCTCCTTAGTGCTTGTTTTACCTCTTCTTTAGACCTTTATCGTCATCTTCAGTCAAGAACATAACTAGGAAGCCCTTTCATTGAGTATCAATTGAAAATTTTGTGTCAGAACTCTCTATTTCTTGACCAACACTCCCTATGTTCTAGGGACAGACCATTGCAACCCTGTTGAGCCCTCTCTGTGCCAGCTTTTCATAACATTGGTGCCTATTTTGTACCTGCATTGACCCTTGTTATTGCATGAATTTTACTTTATGTTGGTTTTCTCTTTTATCAACCTTGTTCCAACTATCCATCATTGAGTCTTTGAATGTCTTGTGGTCCCTCTGAAGCCTCCATTTGGTTTTGTTTTGATTTTTAGTGCCCTTGGATAAGAATTTATTTACTTTTTCTTTTGTTCTTATCACTAGGTCATTGGAAAAATGATTTGGTTTGATCATTGGTTGCTTAAATGAATTGGTGTTTTAGTCATCATTCTGAAAATTTTATTTGAATCAGTGATTAGACTTGCATCTTAATTTTCATCACATTTGAGAATTAAGAGGAATTGAAAAGAAAAATATTTGCATTGGCATATAGGGTTTTATGCGTGCTTCAATATTAGAACAATTGCATTGAAAAGGGAATCGTATCTTGCATCCGGTTTGCTTCATTTTGTATATTGCATACTCTTTGTATCTTCCCTTATATAGATTTTCGTTGAAAGATAAATGTTTCATTTCTTCACGCTAGCTTGCATTTTAGGGAATTCAGGTGAAACTCGCAGTGAGCCATAAAACTGTAACTTAATCAAATATAAACATTAGAATTTACCGAAACAACCTAAGGAGCATTTGTAACATTAAGGAAAATATTTAGAGGTCTAGGCTAGAGACGTGTTCTAGCATCGTTAAATGTGGGTGTTGTCTTTGTTTGATAGTATTGTATCCTGGTAGTGATATCTCGTTCCACGTACGTAATTGTATAGCATCGTACTCCATGTACCTTTGAGTATATTGGATGGCGCTCCACGCATGAAAAGTATATGTGAGCGCTATAATTGAATGGTTACACATTAGACAAAACTACTACAGATTTTACTCCCATGTACCGCCGAGTATGTTTTGGGAGTACCCTATAGGTTTCTATTCTCGCCATAAGTAACCGAGTTGAGCACCTTGTATACCGTGATACAATGAACACAACATTTAGGGAGATTTCATGCGCGTACGTTAAATCCTCAGTTAGCCAAGGTGTATATTGCAGTTCATGGTTGCTTAGTAAACCATTATGCCTAGTTTTGCCCATATTTTATTTCTTTTGTGTTAATTTCTAAAATTTATTAATCCAACGTTGAAGAACAAATACCCTTACCTGGTCGTTCACATAGAATTCAAAATAAGCCTCCTCTTCCACCAGAGACTACTCTTGGCCGTCGTCAGAAGCATAAGAAGACATGAACTACCGAATCAGGAACTTCGGGAACTACTTCTGGTCATCCTCCTGACATTGATCCACCAGAATCATCATTCTATTTGAGTTCTAAGCCCGATATTACACCTACTCTTGATGCTGAAACTGACACAATCAAAACAGAAGTACCCAAAAATTTGTTGCCTGAGGTCATTGAACCTGAATTCATTGAGTCTGATACTTTAATTCTTGTGATTATTCAAATTGAGGAGCCTCATTCATCCTCACCTATTACTTTCTCTTCTCTTCATTTGTCTCATATACAACCACAAACCATATATCTTGGACCTGACGGTGAACGTCTTCCATACAGTCTTGTGAGTATTGAAGAGACCCCACAAGAAGATCCTCGTTCCTCCTCACTTGTTCATTTGAGAGGGTTACACCTTTATCAATATATTCCATTCCCATCTCTTTAGAATCCATCTGAATCTTCTTTAATCGATTCTCTTCCTTTCAATTCGTCCACGAGTTTCTCGCAAAAATTGGGATCATTAGCCATGACTGAATCTGATATGGTTTCCCAACCTGTTTCCACCATGGATGAGACGTCAAATGTTTCTTCCAAATCCATGTTCGTGACATCACCAGAGGCTCATCTCTATGGTGCCTCGTCAGTCCCACTTGGTTACTAATTATTATCTAGTACCTTCTCTGGTGCGACATCTAATCCTTGGAATTATCCCATGACATTTGTTTCTGGAATTCCGTCTGGAACTTCTCTAATGAGAACTTGTTGAGGCCTCAGAAATTTGTGGCAACAACAAGGGGGATAACCATCTGGTCCAGACCTTAAGACAACTCCTTTTCCATTTGGGATAGTGGCTCCGACTGGATACAATGGGACTAGTTTCCCAGATTTGGGTTTTTTGTTTGATTGTTGGGTTTCTCTCTAAGGATTTACATGAAGAATCACTAAAAAACTAAAACAAATTAATTCTAAAATAAAAAACTTTGAATTTAAGCCTAATTAAATCTGACCCGGGATAATACTAGTTTAATGCGATCTAAAATGATAACTATTTAATATGTGATGATGAAGATCATCACAGATTTAATAGAATTATTAGTTTGTAAGATAATTCTCTTGAAAAAATAGTTAATCAAAAGAAAATGAGAAACATATCACATATATCTAATGATCATATATAAAACAAACCAATTTCTATCTTTATATCGTGCAATAGTGTAACTGATATTTCAGATAAAAGAAAACAATCGATTTCATATATAATTCATGAAAACTGAATTCATCACTAATATTCAAAAACAGATTTAGTATACATGATAATAGTACCAGATGTGTACTGCTATGTTCATCTGATCAGTGACAATAGGCCACATTCAACTCCTCTATCAATAAGTCTTTCAAATAATACAAAAGTGCATCATCATTGATCAACAAAATGATATATATAACCGAAAAGGCGGTGTTCCATTACTTTATCAAGGCATTCACAAAATTACTTACAATTAAGCATTCTTTGCAAATGTTCTCAATAAAATTCTGGACCTTTCTCTAAATGCATGAGAAGAGTTTAAATACTAAACTAGCTACACACTAAAATTAAATTATTACAAAAATGTAGAGGAGGTTTCAAACAACCTTCCTCTAAAACTTAAACAATAATCTAGGAAGTTTGAACTAACAATCCTAACTTTGCAAATCCTGCCTTTCTTTCTGAGTGTGATCACAAAGTTGACAAATATCTAGCATTTCTTTAAGCTGAGCTAGCTGTGATATCCGTGACCGAATCTGTCCCTTGAAAATAACATTTGAAATTACTGACTGGGATCTTTTTGCTGAATCTATAAGAGATTGAAGAGTTTGATGTTGATGGTAAGGTTTGATAAGAAAATTCTAGTAATTTTTCTGATCAAACTTATCAACTTGTTTTATCAATTCCTCTTGTGTATCTGCTCTTTGTCTCCACTTTAGTTCTACTTCCTTTGTTCCTGAAAACACATCAGACGTGTTTTCTTTAAGAAGTTCTGTTTTAAATAATTGATCACATATAGACTGAATAATCTCAATTGATTTCTTGGATGTATTGGTTGCTGCTTTCTCTGCTTGATTAATTTGTACTCTCCATTATGTGAATAACAATTCTTTGTGTAGCTTATCTATTTGTGGTAGATTAACTTGCCTTCCTATGTCTGAAATTTGCCACTGAATGTGTTCTTCGATTTTCTTTTCAAGTCTTTCACATTCCAATTTCTGAATTTCTATTTGCTGAATCATTATCTTATTGGAATCACAATAAGAATCAATCATATAAGCTTGGTGACAAAACATTTCTTGTTCTTTCTTTAACATAGTATTTACATCAAGTGCTTCTTTCATGAACTTTTCTAAATGTGGTTGATTCTGTAATTCAACCATTACTTTTTTCTGATGTGCTTGCTTTTCATTAAGCTCTGTCTCAGACTTCATTTTAAGGTTTTCAATATCTTCATGAAATTGAGTTGTTCTTATTTTGATCTGTTCAATGGACTTGTCTTTCTCTTCATTTAGTAACTGTTCTAATTCTTGCACTTTGGCTTCCAATTGTTTCAACAATATTCTAACCTCAGTAGATTTATCAACAGTAGTGGTGGCATATGCCTCTGCATATTGTGATAACTTGGCTAGATGTTCAGTGGGATCATCTGAGGAATCCTTCCAAAGTACATCAACTAATTCATCTGTTGGTTTTGGATTTGTTGCATCAATCCTTCTTCTTTTATTTCTTTTAACCACAACTTTGTAGCTAGGACTATAAAAAATTTCTAATGACGAAATATCTTCAATATGTAGAACTATCTGATCTGTAGGGTAGGCTGGTATGATTTCTTTGTCATGTACTGCTGGAACTCTTTGTATCGGATTAACAGTTTCAACTATTTTCTGTGAAGGTTCTGGTGTTTGAAAATTTGATGTCTGATCAATATTGGGATTTTCTTTTGAAGTCTTTATTACTTGAGAAAATTCTTGCCATTCATTCACCAGGTCTCTCACTTGAGAGGGCTTGGATTGATCCAACATGCTATGAGTATGTTGAACTGTTTCCAAATTTGATTTTGTCCCATTGTTCTTTGTTTTCTCCAACATTTCTATCTCTTGAAGAATTTGGTCAATTTCTGAATTTGCTTTCCTAGATTCGGATTCCTCAGATTGATCCGAATTATTAGACTGCTGTTGTGATTGACCTGATTCATTTTCAGATACCTCTTTCATTTCATCATCTATACTAACACTTGGAGTGTGTTTTTCATCTCCAATAGTCAACAGATTCAAAGGAACTTTTTCTAGTATGTTGTTTCTATACGTTTGAAAAGCTTCAACATCTTCTTGACTTAATTGACTAGAAACATATTTGATAATATCAGAGAAATTTTCCATGCCTTGGAAGAAACATCAAATTTAACTTCTTCCTTTACAAAAGGCTTCATTTTTAGCTCTGTGATGTAATTTTTAATCACATCATTGGGATCATATAATCTTCCTGGCATAAATTCCAATCTCAACAACTAAATCTTAGGAATTTCTTTGTATGTATGGCCAGTATTAGCTAGAGAAAAGGTGCTGCATTGTAGAGGGAAAGTAGGCCAAATATCCTTTTTACCATCTTTCAAATGCTTTGTGATACCGTTGACAAGATGATATGATATTTATTTTGCAATTAATTTGTCTGGAATATAATAAGGTAAAACATGGGGAGAAGCATAACTCCCAAATACTCTAATATATTTTAAATTTTCTTCAGCAAACCATCTTGCTATGGGAAGAATATCTACATTGGCTTCTTCAGAAACCCTTGTTTCCTTTTTGTTGCAAATCATTTGATGCATGGGCAGTATGACTCCGTAGCAGATTTTATAGAAGTGTAAGTGGAACTCAGAATCCCAGAGTTCTCTATGGTAGATATGAATTGGGGTAGGGTTTTTGATGGTCCATTTCCAACCCATGGTAGGAAAATTAGAAGTAAAACAAATGACATCCATGACATAAGCAGACATATAAAACAGAGGTATTTCTCTAAGATAAACACTTCTTTTATTCCTATATTTAGTGATATGCTTGGCTAGGCAATTGGATAGAATGTCCGCTCAATTTAGGATAAAAGAATTGACGACTGCGTCAATTAAGGGAACCCAATATCTTGAAAATCTAGTATTATCAGGCTTGGCAAATATTCTACACAACATACCAGCGGCATAACAATAAGGATTAGGAATTTGTGCAATTGGGTACGTACCAGACTTGTCTTGCTTCAATTTCCCTTCATTGTCATTCCATTCATAGATGACTTTGATAAGATCTGGATGTTTTACTTTGAAAGTCTGCACATACTTATTATCGTATCTCTGCTGCGGGGTTGGTAGATGATACATTGCTGCTAAATATTTTTCTTTGAAAGAACCCATAATTTCTCCTCTTGAATTCTTGAAAATTCTATCTTCAATGTTTAAGTGGTCAATTGCCCACTTGACCATGTCTGTATATGGAAGAATCTTTGGTCTTGCTTCTATTCGGTGAATGTGCAAGCATGCAACATAAAAAAGGGTTGCATTAGAGATCGAATCAGTGCTTGTAGAAGAAAATTTTCCTATCACCCTTGGTCCTTCATCTTCGAAGAGTTTGTACATTGCCTCCCATGATGAATTACCAGAGTCTCTGTTGCAGACGGTATGTGAAAATAATGAAGACATATCTGCGTCTTCTGTGGAGGATGTTTGAGAAATTTCCTTGCCTCTTTTGCTCATTTTGAACTTCTTCAACCAAATAATTGATTTCCTGAGACCAAAGCAAATTTAGCATATAAGGAGTCTCATAAGAGTAAATCAATCATTTATTTCTAATGCACGCAAGAAGATGTCAATCTATCAATCATATTTCATAATTCCTAATTTAATATATCACATGGCCTCGCACGTAATATCTATCAATCGTTTTAAAGTCGTTAAGATCTTAAATTTCATTTGATATGACATAAGTTGTTTTCACACGCTGAATTCATTTAATTCGCATATTGCAATTATTACTTATAATATTTCACGATACTTAATATTTAAAGGTTGCGAAATGAGATCTGCGCAAATCGCAAATCGCAACTTTTATAAGATAACGTTTGAATGTATATTATAAGTTGCACGCGATGCGAAATGCGAACAACTTAAAGTGGACGCAGTCGCAAAAGGTTTTATATTACCTAATTTATTTGTATGTCGGGTCCGCAGGTATCGCAACTTATATCATTTGCTTCTTATGGCTTTGTTGATTAATTAAAATGTGATGCGAAAAAGGAAGAATGAAACGGTGATTTTGATATTTTACAAGGTTTTTTTTTTAATTAGTTATTTTTAGAAAGGCTTCGAGCACATTTCGCAGTTCACATATCTTACGTTTTATAATTATTTTTTGAAATAAGATATGTAATATGCGATGCGTTTTATAAAGGAAAATAACTAAAAAATTATTTTCTAAGTTTTTTGTTTTAGGAAATGAAAAGAATTTCCTATTTTATTTTTCAAGGGTCCCTATTTATAAAATTAAATGGGGGGTTGTTGTATAGCACAACAATTAGAGATTCTCTTGGATGAACCAGATGTCTCTGATAATTTTTTTTTTGAAAATTCTGAACCTTTTTTGAAAACAAAATAAAGGAAGGAAATTTCAAATAAATAATATGTTTTCCAAACAATGAAAATTTCTTTTATTCATTTATTCATGAGAATTCCTCTATAAAGATATATGTATGAAAATCTATATCAACCCTTACTTAGTTTAAAAAGTATAAAGTAAATAACCTTTGCAGATCAACTTTATATAAATTTACTCTTTTTATCATAGACAGAGCCTCTGTTCCAATAGGCAATTTTAAGCTTTTAGCAAGGTTACCTTTTACCCAACTATGATCCATCTTTCCATCCAGTATTTCTCATAATTTTCATAAGTAAATTCTAATTTATGAAAACTTTTATATATATATATTTTATCTGTTTAAAAGTCATTGTCTTGGCTTGGTAACCAAATAATGACAATGCCATTTACAAATAGTAATTAAACTGATCAAGCTGGCTCTTGATGAGACCCCTTGTCTATATGATATAATCTCAAGTCATTACACTGTTTTGGTAGACAATATTAGTAATGTCAGTTTAACTATTTCTTTATGAACATGGTAAACAAGCTCGTGATGAGACTTATTATCTTTTAAGCTTTTCTTCAAATCATCTCTTTTTATTTTCTTTTGAATTCCTTTTGCAAACTTATAAGATTTTCCGGATGGGATGAATCATAGGTCCTTTTAAGATATTAGATGATAATGTTGAGTTTTAAATTGCCTTTCTGCAAGAAGGTTTCTTACTATATTAAAGTTTCTTTTCTGGACTGATAAAAGAATATTCACGCTATATAAAAATGAGAGTTCATCAAAACAAATAAGTGTTTTATTGAAATTCCATTTTTTAGAAAGATAGAATCAATCTGTCTCTCTAAATCTTTCGATTTTCCTTCTTTAACATTTTTATTTTTTATAAGTAAAAAGGAAAATCAAAAGAAAGTTATTTGAGGCTTATTTTGAAAGGCCAATTATCAGTACTAATCAAGCTTTTATTTTTGCAAGAAAAACAAAATATTTTAATATACAAAGATAGAAGGGATTACCTCCTACAAGAAATATTTTTTCAAAATTTTCCCATTAACAGGCAAAGAATCCTTTTTGCCTGCTAAATCTTGCAACAAAAATGTTGATGGGCCTATTTCTTCAATTATTTGAAATAGATCTAGTCAGAGTTTTTGAAACTTTGTGTGTTTACCCTTTTCCTCATGCATTTTGTCCCACTTCAATACCAAATCACCAATTTGAAAATTCTTTGGACTGGCAGAAATTGAATCAAATGAAGCTTTTATTACTTGTTGATGATGTATATGAGTTTGTTTGGCTTTTTATCTTTCTTCTTCTAATTTAAGAATTTGATCTTGTCTAAGTTGAAGGGAAGAGGAAGGATTCTCTTCAATAAACTGTACTAAAGCAAATGATGGCATTGCTACGTTTTTGGGCAAAATTGCTTCTTTCCCATAAAATAACACAAATGGAGAAGTACCTATTGAAGCTTTGTGAGCGATTCTATCTTCCCAAAGAGAAAATAGTAGAGCTTTATGCCAATTTTTATGATTTTGTTCTACAGTTCATTTAATGATTATGATAAGGTTTTTATTTGTAGATTCAGCAAATCCATTACCTTGCGGGTAATAGTTAGCTGAATATTTTAGTTTAAAACCTATTTTCAAAGCAAATTCTATCATGGAATTTCCAGAAAAGTAAGATGCATTATCAAATATTAAAGCTGATGGGAGACCAAACCTGGTGATTATAAACTGATCAATAAAATCTGTAATACTTTGTGTATTAACCACCTTCAATGGGATAGTTTATACCCATTTTGTGAAGTAATTAGTTGCAGTTAGAATATACCTGTGCTGTTTTGAAGAGTTAGGAGTTATTTCACCTATAATATCTAACCCCCATTGTTCAAATGGTTGTTGGATATTTATTGGTTGTAATGGAAATGTTGCTTTCCTTTCTCTTCCCGCTGCAGTTTGACATACTTTACATTTTCTTGCATATTCATGTGCATCTTTATACAGAGTTGGCCAATAATAAACAACATGCAATATTTTATGAGCTGTAGTGTTTCCTCCGAAATGACCTCCAGCTAGGCCATCATGTAATTCCTGCATTTCTTTTTCAGCTTCAATTTTTTCTAAACATCTCAATAATACAAAATCATAATTTCTCCTAAATAACACATCATCTATGAGTTGATATTGATTTGCTTTAAGTCTCAGAGCACGCTTTGCTGTATAATTGAGATATAATGGAGTATATCCATTTTTCAAGAAAAATTTCAAATCAGCATGTTGTGATTTTGAATCGTTTAGGATTACCTCGGATAATTGTATTTCATTCGATTGATATTCTTCTATTGGTAAATGAGAGGCTCCGATTAACATCCTGCAAAGACCTTGTCTTTTAACAATTTTAGCTGGATGTATCTCTACATCATATTCTTGAAGTCCTGTAACCCAATTTGCTCTCTTTTCTCCTACTTCCCATTGAACTAATAATTGCCTTACTGCTGAGTAAGGTACTATTATTTTTAAATGTGTTTTTAGGAGAAAAGGTTTGAAATGTTTCAAAGCTTTAAATACAACATAAGCTTGTTTTTCCACTGCTGAATAATTTAACTTAGCACCTTAAAGATTAGAACTAAAAAACGCAATCGGTGCTTCATTGTTTTGGTTAGTTAACTGTGTCAAAACTGTTGCGTATGATGTATCAGAAGAAAATGTATATAATACAAATGTTTTAAGAAAATCAGGAGTGGTCAAAGAGGGAGCTTCAATGATGGTTTTTTTAATCAATTCAAATGAATTGCTCTCTTCTTTTCCCCATTTAAAAATTGATTTTTTCTTGATCATTGATTGTAGGGGTAAGGTGATTTGGGAAAAATCTGGAACAAAACTCTTTACAAAATTAATTTGTCCTATAAATGATAGCATCATTTTTTTTATTGTGTGGTAGAAGAATATTTCCAATTTCTTGAATCCTATCAGGATCGATATGGATTCCTTGTTTAGAAACGATGAATCCCAATAGTTTACCTTCTGATAAGGCGAAATAACATTTTTTTGGATTCAAGGAAATACCGTATTTTCTACATCTTTCAAAAATGTTTTTTAGATGATTAATGTGATTATTTCTATGCTTAGAATAAACAATAATGTCATCTAAGTATATAACAACTGAGCTATTGATTAATCCTCTGAAAGCTATATCCATAACAAGTTGAATTGTAGCACCAACATTAATCAGTCCAAAAGGCATTTTTTGATATGCATAGGTTCCCCACTTTGTTCTAAATGTTGTCTTTAATCTATCATCTGGGTGTACCATGATCTGATTGTATCCTGAAAATCCGTCGAGAAAAGACATCAATTCAGATCCTGCAACTGATTGTAATATCTGTTCCATGGTGGGTAAGGAAAAATTATCTTTATGACAGGCTTTATTTAAATTTCTAAAGTCTCTGCAAATTCTAATGTCTCCATTCTTTTTTCTAACTGGAACCATGTTTTACACCCATTTTGAATGTCTAACAGGAAAAATGACTTTGGCTTTGAGCATTTTGTTTAATTTAGATTTAATTTGAATTTGTAAATTGGGATGAATTTTTCTCAGTTTTTGTTGAACAGGCTTATCATCTGAGATCATAGGTATGGTATGCTGAATTATGGACGTATCGTACGTCTTAAGATCTGAATAATCCCATGCAAAGATATCTTTATATTTTTTTAGAAATTTAATGAATGAAATCCTTTCTTCAGGCTTTAAATCAAGACCTAAGTTGATATTTTGAGGTTTTTTTGGTGTACCAAGGTTAATAAATAAAAAATTTAAAGTAGAACTTTGAGTTTTTGAATTGGTAACCCTTTTAAACCTATCTTTCAGATCATAGAGATCTTCCATTTTGACTAAAGATTTGGGAATTGAATTAGTATTTGGTTTATCTTCAATCTGTAAATTATGTTCATGTACATCTATGATTTTACCTTCATAAGCTTTGTCAGATGTAAGAAAGTCTACTATATCTGCATCATTATTAAATACTCTGCAATTTGTTACATTGTCAGGAATGGAAGGCCTAAAAATTAACTCAATTGAAAATATATCTGGGCTAAATTCTTCAGCTAGTATGAGTCTATATGCGACATTAACAAGTAAATCAACACTTTCATTTTGTAATCTAGGAACTGTAGAGATATTGAATGCAGTACAATGGGAAGTAAGATTCTGAGCTAAGGTTTGATAATGTTTTAAATGTCTCGAAACACAATGAATCATATTTCTGACTTGTTTAACAATTATTTTAGAATCTCCATATACTTGCAAATATTTAACATTTAATTCTATAGCTTTATACAGACCTTGTATCAATGCTTCATATTCAACAATATTATTTGTACACTGAAACTCAAGTCTACAAGCTAGCATTGTCTTCTCTCCTTGTGGATCAATCAAAATGCAACCTACTCCTGCACCATCTTTTGATTTTGAACCATCAAAGTATAGAGTCCAAAATAAGGATTGTTTTGGAATTTGATTAATAAGATTAACACATCTAGAAGCATCTGTTTGAGAAAAGTTTTCAATTTGAGAAGTAGCAGTGTTTATTGAAAAAGGTGAAACCTGAGCATTGAATGATCCAAGGAATGATTCAGCTGAATATTTTCCTATGATATTATTAGTGAAGGCTACAGGTTCATTTGCTTATTCTAGTTCAGTAACTGTATGCTTCATGAATTTTTCACGTTCAATTCTGATTTGATTTGGTTTTCCATTGTATGGTAACCACATGTGTGACCAATTGGTAGCAAAATATCCATGTAACTTTTCCGACCAATCTCTGCTTAAAATAAGACCATAAAATTCAGGGATGTTTGTGACCAAGATATCAATTACTTGCAGTACTTTGGGATTAGATGATAACCTAATGGATACTGACAACATTTCTCCAATAAATTCAACTCTTGTTCTATCCAACTGAACTATATGTACGACTGACTTTTGAGGAGTAATATTAAATTTTGTACATGTCATTCTTGGCATAATGTTTGAAGAAGCTCCTGAATCAATAAGACAGTTATGAACATTTTTTTTGAAAATCTCATAAGTCAAAAGTAAAGGAGGAGTGTGTGAAATAGATCTATCACTAATTAAAACGAGATAATTGGGATTTAATTTGTTTGCAGATGATGGAGGTTTCCCTATATCTTTAGAAGCTTGTGCTATAACTGGTGGTTGTATATGTTCTACTGGAATTTCCTTGAGTTTTCTAAGCAAAATTTTCTGTTGTTGCTTGAGTTTGGTCATTTCGTGCAATGAAATATTTGCTTTAGTATTTTTCATATCTTCAATTATATTATATTCCGCTGTATCTTAAACTATCAAAGTTTTAGAAGTTGTATTTGGATCTGGTGGAATAGAATCTGTCTGAACAGTTTTAGATTTTCTAACTACTGTTTTTTCTTTGGTGGGGAGAAATTTTTGTTTCTGATTTGATACAGTTGAATCAGAAGAAGATTTACTTCTTGTAGAGATAAGAATAACTTCACTTTCTTCCTCTGTGGGAAGAATGAAATCCCATAAACCATTTAATTGAACTTCTTCTTCAGATTCTAGCTCTTGTTCAGATGTTGAGGGATCTTCAGTATCTTGATCGGATTCAGCATTCAAAATTACGTTCGGGGGTTGAGATGTTGAAGAAGGATTTCTCTTAAACGGGCGAAATGATTTTTTAGGGGTTGAGGTTTCAACAACCTGTTTCTTTATTTCAATCATATCATTTGACATAGTCTTTAATACTTTTTGAAGACCTTCAAGATCAAATGGATCTTTCGAGACCTTCTTTTTTGAATATTGAATGAATGTAACTTTCTTGGATTTCCTGCCTTTTGTTTCTGAATGTTTTTCTAATGCTAAAATTATTTTCTCTACAGCAAGAGCTTCTTTCATGTTTTCTAAAAGGGTGGCTTTACCAGCTCTATCTACAAAAATAGCTATATTAGAAGGCAAAGAAGAGATATACCATTCTATTTGTACATCAACAACAGGTTTGGAAGCAGTTGGAATTTTGTTTAATAACTTGTTAAATCCGGAGTTGAAATCTTTGATTCTTTCCCCTGAATTTGTTTTAAGATTGGGAAGAGCATTGATTAGGGATGCAATAGTTCTATCATCTCCAAATTTTGCAATGAAAACTTGTTCAAAAGTTTCCCAATCGGCAATAGATCTTGCTTGAAGTGAAAAATACCAGGATCCTGCAAATCCTTGTAAAGTATAAGGAAAAAATATAACTAAAATATCTTCATGAGAAACTCCATTTAGATTTATGGCTAACATAAAATTATTGATATGTTCTTCGGCAGGAAGACCATCATCCAAAAAAATTCTCAATAAAAATTCTGGACCTTTCTCTAAATGATGGTCTTCTAGCTTCTAGTTTGAGGTTTAGACTTATATGCCATTCATAGTAGCCCTCCTTCTAGCGCCAAAAATGTTAAGGCCTCAGAAATCTGTGTCAACAACAAGGGGGATAACCACCCAGTCCATACCTTAATACAACTACTTTTCCATTTGGGATAGTGGCTCCGACTGGATATAATGGGACCAGTTTCCCAGATTTGGGTTTTTTGTTTGATTGTTGGGTTTCTCTCTAAGGATCTACATGAAGAATCACTAAAAAACTAAAACAAATTAATTCCAAAATGAAAAACTTTGAATTTAAGCCTAATTTAATCTAACTCGGGAGAATACTAGTTTAATGCGATCTAAAATGATATCTATTCAGTTTGTGATGATGAAGATCATCACAAATTTAATATAATTATTACTTTGTAAGATAATTCTCTTGAAAAAATAGTTAATCAAAAGAAAATTAGAAACATATCGCATATATCTAATGACCATATATAAAACAAACCAATTTCTATCTTTATATCATACAATAGTGCAACTGATATTTTAGATAAAAGAAAACAATCGATTTCATATATAATTCATGAAAACAAAATTCATGACTAATATTCAAAAACATATTTAGTATACATGATAATAATACCAGATGTGTACTTCTCTGTTCATCTAATCAGTGAAAATAGGCCAAATTCAACTCCTCTATCAATAAGTCTTTCAAAGAATACAAAAGTGCATCATCATTGATCAACAAAATGATATATATAACCGAAAAGGCCGTGTTCCATTACTTTATCAAGGCATTCACAAACTTACTTCCAATTAAGAATTATTTGAAAATGTTCTCAGTAAAATTCTGGACCTTTCTCTAAATGCATGAGAAGAGTTTAAATACTAAACTAGCTACAAACTAAAAATAAATTATTACAAAAATGTAGAGGAGGTTTCAAACAACCTTCCTCTAAAAACTTAACTTAAACAATAATCTAGGAACTTTGAACTAACAATCCTAACTTTTCGAATCCTGCATTTTTTTCTGAGTGTGATCACGAAGTTGAAAAATATCTAGCATTGCTTTAAGCTGAGCTGGCTGTGATATCCGTGACCGAATCTATCCCTTGAAAATAGGATTTGAAATTACTAACTGAGATCTTTTTGCTGAATCTGTAAGAGACTGAAGAGTTTGATGTTGATGGTAAGGTTTGATCAGAAAATTCTAGTAATTTTCCCGATCAAACTTATCAACTTGTTTGATCAATTCCTCTTGTGTATATGTTCTCTGTCTCCACTTTAGTTCTACTTCCTTTGTCCCTGAAAACACATCAGACATGTTTTGTTTAAGAAGTTTTGTTTTAAATAATTGATCACATATAGACTGAATAATCTCGTTTGATTTCTTAGATGTCTTGGTAGCTGCTTTCTCTGCTTGATTAATTTGTGCTCTCCATTCTGTGAATAAAAATTCTTTATGTAGCTTATCTATTTGTGGTAGATTAGCTTTCTTTCATGTGTCTGAAATTTACCACTGAATGTGTTCTTCGATTTTCTTTTCAAGTCTTTCACATTCCAATTTCTGAATTGCTATTTGCTGAATCATTATATTATTGGAATCACAATAAGAATCATTCATAGAAGCTTGGTGAGAAAACATTTCTTGTTCTTTCTTTAATATAGTATTTACATCAAGTGCTTCTTTGATGAACTATTCTAACTGTGGTTGATTTTGTAATTTAGCCATTACCTTTTCCATATGTGCTTGCTTTTCATTAAGCTCTGTCTGAGACTTCAATTTGAGGTTTTCAATATCTTCATGAAATTGAGCTGTGCTTATTTTGATCCGTTCAATGGACTTGGATTTCTCTTCATTTAGTAACTGTTATAATTCTTGTACTTTGGATTTTTTTTTTGTTTCAACAATATTCTAACCTCAATAGCTTTATCAATAGTAGTGGTGGCATATGCCCCTGCATATTGTGATAACTTGGTTAGATGTTCAGTGGGATCATCTGAGGAATCCTTCCAAAGTACATCAACTGATTCATCTGTTGGTTTTGGAGTTTTTTCGACAATCCTTATTCTTTTATTCCTTTTAACCACATCTTTGTAGCTAGGATTGTAAACAATGTCTAATGACGAAATATCTTCAATCTGCAGAACTATCTAATCTGCAGGGTAGGCTGGTGTGATTTCTTTGTCATGTATTGCTGGAACTCTTTGTATTGGATTAACAGTTTCAACTATTTTCTGTGAAGGTTCTCGTGATTGAAAACTTGATATCTGATCAATATTGGGATTTTATTTTGAAGTCTTTATTGCTTGAGAAAATTCTTCCCATTCATTCACCAGGTCTCTCACTTGAGAGGGCTTGGATTGATCCAACTTTCTATGAGTATGTTGAACTATTTCCAAATTTGATTTTGTCCCATTGTTCTTTGTTTTCTCCAGCACTTCTATCTCTTGAAGAATTTGTTCAATTTTTGAATTTGCTTTCCTAGATTCAGATTCCTCAGATTGATCCAAATTATCAGACTACTGTTGTGATTGACCTGATTCATTTTCAGATACCTCTTTCATTTCATCATCTATACTAACACTTGGAGTGTGTTTTTCATCTCCAATAGTCAACAGATTCAAAGGAAAATTTTCTAGTATGTTGTTTCTATATGTTTGAAAAACTTTAGCATCTTCTTGACTTAATTGAATAGAAACATATTTGATAATATTAGAGAAATTTTCCATGCCTTGGAAGAAATCATCAAATTTAACTTCTTCCTTTACAAAAGGCTTCATTTTTAGCTCTATGATGTAATTTTTAATCATATCATTGGGATCATATAATCTTCCTGGCATAAATGCCAATCTCAACAACTGAATCTTAGGAACTTCTTTGTATGTATGGCCAATATTAGCCAGAGCAACGATGCCGCACTGTAGAGGGAAAGTAGGCCAAATATCCTTTTTACCATCTTTCAACTGCTTTGTGATACCGTTGACAAGCTGATATGCTATTTCTTTTGCAAGTAATTTGTCTAGAACATAGTAAGGTAAAACATGGGGAGAAACATAACTCCCAAATACTCTAATATATGTGAATTTTTCTTCAGCAAACCATCTTGCTACGAGAAGAATATCTACATTGGCTTCTTCAGAAACCCTTGGAGCCTTTTTGTTGAAAATCATTTGATGCATGGGCAGTATGACTCCGTAGCAGATTTTATAGAAGTGTAAGTGGAACTCGGAATCCCAGAGTTCTCTATGGTAGATATGAATTGGGGTAGGGTTTTTGATGGTCCATTTCCAACCCATGGTAGGAAAATTAGAAGTAAAACAAATGGCATCCATGACATAAGCAGACATATAAAACAGAGGTATTTATCTGAGAGAAAAACTTCTTTTATTCCTATATTCAGTGATATGCTTGGCTAGGCAATTGGATAGAATGTCTGCCCAATTTAGGATAGAAGAATTGACGACTGCGTCAATTAAGGGAACCCAATCTCTTGAAAATCTAGTACTATCAGGCTTGGAAAATATTCTACACAACATACCAGTGGCATAACAATAAGGATTAGGAATTTGTGCAATTGGGTACGTACCATACTTGTCTTGCTTCAATTTCCCTTCATAGTCCTTCCATTCATGGATGACTTTGATAAGATCAGGATGTTTTGCTTTGAAATTCTGCACATACTTATTATCGTATCTTTGCTGCGGGGTTGGTAGATGATACATTGTTGCTAAATCTTCTGATTTGAAAGAACCCATAATCTCTCCTCTTGAATTCTTGAAAATACTATCTTCAATGTTTAAGTGGTCAAATGCCCACTTGAGCATGTTTGTATATGGAAGAATCTTTGGTCTTGCTGCTATTCTGTGAATGTGTGAGCATGCAACATCAAAAAGGGTTGCATCAGAGATCGAATCAGTGCCTGTAGTAGAAAATTTTTCTATCACCATTGGTCCTTCATCTTTGAAGAGTTTGTACATTTCCTCCCATGACGAACTACTAGTCTTTGTTGCAGACGGTATTTGAAAATAATGAAGACATATCTGCATCTTTTGTGGAGGATGTTTGAGAAATTTCCTTGCCTCTTTTGCTCATTTTGAACTTCTTCAACCAAATAATTGATTTCCTGAGATTAGAGAAAATTTAGCATATAAGGAGTCTCATAAGAGTAAATCAATCATTTATTTATAATGCACGCGAGAAGATGTCAATCTATCAATCATATTTCATAATTCCTAATTTAATATATCAGATGCCCTCGCACGTAAGATCTATCAATCGTTTTCAAGCCGTTAAGATCTTAAATTTCATTTTATATGACATAAGTTGTTTTCACACGCTGAATTCATTTAATACAAATTTCACAATTATTTCTTGTAATATTTTGCGATACTTAATCTTTAAAGGTTGCGAAATGCGATCTCTGCAAATCGCAGATCACAACTTTTATAAGATAATGTTTGAATGTATATTATAAGTTGCGCGCAATGCGAAATGCGAAAAACTTAAAGTGGACGCGGTCGAGAAAGATTTTATATTACCTAATTTATTTGTATGTCAAGTCTGCGGGTACCACGAATTATATCATTTGCTTCTTATGGCTTTGTTCATTAATCAAAATGCAATGCGAAAAAGGAAGAATGAAATGGTGATTTTGATATTTTACAAGGTTTTTTTCTTAATTATTTATTTTTAGAAAGGCTTCGAGTGCATTTCGTAGTTTGCATATCTTACGTTTTATAATTCTTTTTTGAAATATGATATGTAATCTGCGATGCGCTTTATAAAGGAAAAGAACATAAATTTCGTTTTCTAAATTTTTTGTTTTAGGAAATAAAAAGAATTTCCTATTTTATTTTTAAAGGATCCCTATTTGTAAAAATAAATGGGGGGTTGTTTTATAGCACAACATAACCATATAGTCTGCTCCTTCTCCTCCACCTACACCTGTAGTTGGACAACATGTTGGTCCCTACATTAGTGGACACACTCATCAACCCAATTATCCTTATGTTCAGTACCCTCCATATAGTGGGAATTTTCCTCCATCAACCCATCCTCCTTTGGCAAGGGGGAAACCTGTCGTTGGAATACCTCAAGTTAGTGCTCGTACTTTATCGAATCCACCTTATCCTGGTATGAATGTTAATGTTTGGAAATCTACCTTGCTCATCTCATCTGGTCCAGTTGTGGGTACATCTGTACATTCTAAACCTATACCATCCACAACTTAGATTCCAATTCATCAATCTATGCCTTTACAAGCTCAAATTAATGTAATCCAACCTACACAAGCTTCCTAATCTATCTCGTTGGTGTCTGGTACTTCCCAGATCCCACTTACTCAACTTTTTTAAGGTAACTTACAACCTCAACAACCTGAACAAGGTATCCCTCAAATTCCCGTAGGAAAAGTTGCATATGGTATGGCACAACCCCAACCAAATTCAACTTATGTGGGTATGATGAACAATCCCACAGGGCAACGATATCGAACTTTTCAAGGTATTCCTAAAATACCTTATTAGGTCATCAAATGCAAAACCAACCATTCCAACATTTACAAGGTCATGTTAGAGATAGACAAAAGGGATATCTGTATACTGGTTATCAGTCTGATCCTTATTCTAGTAGCTAGGTTCCTCTTTATCAAAATCCCCCTTATTATGGAATTCAAGTACCTGTTGCTCAAGCTATGCCATCTTATCTAGGTTATCCTCCCCCAAACTTTAATAGGCAACTACCATTTGTGGCTACTCTTGAACTTCCATATTTGACTCGACTCACTAGTGACCCCATCGCTCATTCTCCTTGGTGGCCGATTATTCCTACTAAATTTCCCTCTGACATTCCCAAATTCAATGGGAATATTGGAGAATACCTGTCTACGTATGTAATGATGTATCATCTGTGGTGTTCTTTGAAATCCCTCAATAATGATTCGATTCGATTACTTATTTTCCAACATACAATTACAGGTAACACAACTAAATGGTATATTGAATTACCTAAAGCTTCGTTTCATGATTTCAGTTCTTTAGCTACCACCTTACTTACACATTTCCAGTTACCCATAAAATACGAAACTAGAACAAAAATTTTGACCAACTTCAAACAATCATATTCCACTGATGTCTCAAATCACATTCATGAGTGGTGACGTCATTGCCGGTTGGTTAAAACATATGCTCCGATTAGTTGTTAGCAAAATGGTTTACTAAATATCTATTAACTCCTATAACAAAAGATGTAACTAAAGGTGGAGTCATGACCGAAGAACAAGTGATTGATCGTGCACATTATTTGGACCTTGTTTATACCCAATCGGGCACACTTTACGATAAAATACCAAATGCTCTGAGAGCTTTGAACATTGTTCCTAAACTCCTTGGTAAATAATATAATGTTGCTGATGCCATGATAGGTTTTGCCAGTTCGCAGTCAGTGAGTAAACCATTTGGCACTTCTCTCACCACATCTGCCCAAAACCCTTCGTCCAATCCTCCTGTGGCTTCTACTTCCGAGATCAAGGTCGTTCATTATGATAAAGGAAAATATCAAAAACATCCAGGAAGTAAGAAGAAAGGTAAAGGAAAAAAGAAGAAACATTCTTCACCGCAGCATAAACAAAAAAATCAATCCTTTGATGAGAAATGAAAGCCTCGTTATCCATGTTTAACCTGCAATGACTAGAAATTTACTCGTAACTATCCTCACCGCATGGAAGTGAACCAATTTTTGAAATCTTCCACTTGCCCTTTTGTGTTGACAGACACATTTCTTAATCAGGAGACTCACATGGTTTCCCGGGACCCTACTTCCTCTGACACAGTTTTAATACTTTCATTTGCTAAGCCTAAAAATGATGTTATGGTGGCTACCTAGAACAAATACTATGGTAATGTGAATACTTCAAACGGTCATGCTACTGATCAACCTGACAGTTCGACACCATCCCACTCCATCCTTGATTCCTACAAAATCAACTATTAAGCCTCTGAAGGGAGTTATTCATAAGTATTCTTTTAACCCTCATGCGAGACCTGTCCAAAATTATAACGTAGTCGAAGACTTAGCTCAATCTCCATCAACTATGTCAACTCTCGAGGTGTTACAAAATTGTCCTGCCCATAAAAAGGCTTTTCTTTTTGCTATCAGATGTGTTGATACTTCAGATGCCAACCTAGTCATTTTCAATCATGAGAAATATTCCCCTCGACTCCCAATTCAATTGGCCTTTATGATCTAGGTTGTCGTCGGCGGTAAAAACGTTCATTGCTCTATTGTGGATGAAGGAGCTCCACCTGTATCATGTCTTTTTCTTGCTGCAAGGAGATTGGTTCTCCTAAACTGAGTTAGTTATCCACCACATTGAAAGCTTTTGATGGATGAACATATAAACCATGTGGTATTTGGAATTCCTTACAAGTAGAATTAAGGGGAAAAATTGTATCCATAGAAGTTGAAGTAATTGATGAACCTCTTGATTATATTCTTAGATTGGGTTACACATGGGTTTAAGCTATGGCTGTTGTTATTTTTACTTATTTCCATATGATTTCATTCCCTCATAAGGGAGGAATTGTGGCCATAAACCAACTCACCTTCTTCACCTCCAATTCTCAAGTTACGGGAAGTATCTCTCTTGTAGGGGAAACTCTACACTCTTATCAACATGTTAGGATTTCCCTTCTCAAGGATTCCTCGATTATGGTAACCTTTCTACTCCCTCCTCCCTCCTTTCTCGATAGTCACCTTCGGTTGCTTATATCAACATGATATTGTCTTCTACTGTCTCAGCAGATCCATGGATAGTACCAAAAGAAACTCACAACAATAGTTTTGGTGACCGAATTCCACTTAGCCCCATTGAGCTTTATTATGAGGCCATTTATTCGACTTGTGTGGATTTTTCTTATACATATTCATCGATTAATTAGGTTGGTCGATCACTAGATTATGGCATGTCTTCTAATCTATTCTCTCGTGTATTCCCTACAGATGAGAGAATCATGGATTTCATGATGCCAGACGATGTGTCGTGGGATGATCATCACCATCATTTCTCCTTGCCAGATTCCATAGAGTATAATCTTGGTGACTTGTATCTAACCAATATCGTCGAATATTTCACAAGTTCTGTCTCCATTCACAAAGTCGATTATGAAAAGAACCTCTCAAATATAAAAGAGATGATACCTCTTGACATCTCTATTAAACCTGGTGTTGTAAAAAAACTACACATCGGTGTTTCCAGTTGTTTTTCCTGGACCTATGAATAAATTCTAGGTATTGACCCAAATATAGTAGTGCACAAGATTGAAACATATCCATATGCTAAACCAATTTGGTAGCGCCTTTGTCCGGTCCATCCCAAGAAGGACTCCCAATCAAAACTGACGTTGAAAAAATTATTCATGTTAGTTTCATCTATCATGTCCCTTTAACTGATTGGGTGTCAAATGTCGTCCCTGTCATGAAGAAAAATGGGACAATCTGAGTATGATTCGATTATTGGGATGGAAATCATGCTTGTCCAAAGGAAAATTATCTGATCCCGTTTATCGATCAGATTTTTGATGATTATGCTAGCTATGAAATATGTTCGTTCATGGATGGTTTCTCTCGCTACAACCAAATCAACATTCTCCCAGCGGATCAAACTAATATTGATTTTATTTTTCCCTGGGGTAACCAAAAACTTCCTTTCAGTTTAAAGAACGTTGGGGCTATTTTTCAACGAGCTATGGATTACACTTTCCATGATATTAAGCATATCATGCAACCTTATTTGGACGATATCCCTTCTTATTCTAAACATCAGGATGATCACTCAATGCATCCGAGGGCCATTTTTTTCGGTGTAGACATTATAATATTCGACTTAAGCCATGCAAATGTGTATTCTATGTTAGTTCCAGATGTGTAGAAAATTCATCTAGATTCAACTAATATTTGTAATATGCTAAAACAAAATACGTGAATCTACTCTACAAATTGTGGAAACCAATTACAATCGCAAAATAACATGAATAAGAAAGACAAAGAATTTGAATCACACAACACAAAGATTTATCTAGGGAAAGCCTCAGATAAAACCCCACTATCTATATATTGCATAAGTCAAAGAATAGGAGAACGAATACAATGCTTCTCTTAGGCTTGAGAGATCTATGCACTATCTCTCTCAGTCTCACTGATTCCTAGGCTAGCTTGGTTCAATACTTAACCAATTTCTTGGCCTCAGGATTCCCTATTTTCTTGCGTAGTTTCTTGGGTAATTAGGCCCCTATAATTAAGTAAATTCCCCAATAATGATTGCGCAATACATTAAGGCTCTTCCTCTTACTCCATGCACCACCTGCAGAATTTTATGATTATACAACTGATAGTACACTTCCTTTTAACTCCAATCTCAACCAGGTCTTCCTCATAACAAACATGCATGAGCTATTTTTAGCGAATTATCAGTTATCTGATTGATTATTTCATGTGAATTAAATCATATTTAATTCATTGGACCTCTCACTAGTTCCTCCATCAGTTAGAACTATTTAAATTGATTTTAACTCAAATAAATTAAGTTAATTAATTACAACTCAAAATAAACTGTAATTGCCCCCCCTAAAACTTAGGGAACATTCTACATCCCTCTAGTTTGACCCTCAACTCAAATTGATTGAGCTAACTAAGTCTTCTTGACTTAGTTAACTCGTACAAGTCGTCATGTGATGTGGAATTACAATTTACTTCTAATTTTATTAAGGGAAAATTAAATTAGAATCACTTTTGATGCCATTTTCAATATTTATTATTGCGAATTTCAACACTCCCTCTTAACAAAGAAAGGAATTCAACTCTATCCCAATCCGGTACCTTTGTAATGTTTTTCATGCAACACTTCTCTCTAGTGTTCTTGCTACTGCAACTTATGAAACTGAAAATCATCCAAATTGAATCAACTATGATTAGTATGATGCATCTGTCACCAGAGTCTCTAGCTGATAGTAGCTACTACACTGTCTACTAAAAACTATGCATTGTTGTTGAATCTACATAGTGCTATCTGCACTGATGCCAACTCTTCTCAGCGCTCCCCAGTATCTTATTTCTTCTAGTCTCTACTTTTGCCACTATGACATCTGACTGCATCAACAACCACTAATCCATCTTGCTACTGTGTACTGTGGGCCTTCGTAGCAAGGTAATGATCCATGAGACAATATATATCAATGGACCCTGCCCAAATTTCTGCACTCTTGGGACCATTACTTCTCATCGCCCCACCTCTCACTTGGAGGTATGGCTATATGTGATCCATCTTCCCACTTGGCTCGAAATCCCCCCTATTGGAGGTATCTTCTTGAGTGGATGCCCCCACTCGGTCTCCTCTCTACTTCTCTAGTTGTGTTTGCTCCATAACTTTTTGAGGCTTATTATGAGGTATGCATGTTGAGAGGTAATTCATGCTCCCTCTCAACCACCAAGTCTCTACCCTTTTCCTTTCTCCTCAAAGATTTGCAAGCATTTTTGACCCCGAGGGCATATAGGTTCTTGACTCGCACATAGATCTACTTCACCCATCCTGTGTAGATGTGTATAATAAAAACCTTTCATTTTCTAAATATCACATCATAACCATGGTCTTCCAATACCAATTCTTTATTCCTGGAACAAACAACACATCTATGGGTCTGAGAAAGGAGCCACACTCCCTCTAAAAGACAACAATACTGATGTCGATCACAATATACCTCCCATCATCTACAAACTCTATGTTTTATTTGAGGCCTTTCTCCTCCAATTTACTTAAGAGATATCTATTCCCCATCATATGAAATGAGGTACCATTGTCGAGATACCACATGCATCCCATTACAGTTCTTGTCATGCATGTAATGAGAGTGAAATCAATTTTGAATTGTGAAGCTAGAGCTTCACCTATTTCTGATACTTCAGGCTCCTTATTGTTTTCCTTATCTCGTGGATGTTTCATGGCATAATGCCCAAACTCGTGATAATGAAAACACTTGAGGTTGGAAATGTATTTCTTCTTGCCCTCTTCGCCTTGGGACTTCTTTCCCTTAAATTTATTTCATTTTTTGAGTAATGAAAATTCTTCTTGTTCTTTGGAAGAGGTCTCACCTTTGGTGTTCCTCCTAATTATTCTTGCACCAAGTCAAACCATAATCGTTCCCACTATGGTAGCTTCTCCCTCCCATTAACTGAATCTCAGTAGCTATGCCAGCTCTTGGGAAGGCATGGAAGTGCTAGGCTCATTAGATCATCCTCAGAAACATTAACACCAACAATTCCAAGCTCATCCCAACATTGGGTGAACTTGGTTAGGTACTTTGGTATTGGGTCGCCCTCCTGCATCTTTATTTTTCTGAGCTTTTCCTTCAGGGCCAACTTCCTATGGTTGTTGTTGTTCAGAAACAAATATGTTAAGGCCTTCCACATAGCATATGGAGTTTCCTTTCCATGGAGGTTCGAGACAATATGATCTTGAACTCCTTCTAACATAATTCTTCTTGCCTTTGCTACTTTATTCTTCCATGCCGCCAGATCTTGAGCATATGCTGCTGCAAGATTAGGATTATCATTGTCTATGAAATCCTTCAGCCCGTTGTCTACCAATAGTGCCTCCATATTGTCTCTCCAAACTATGTAATTTGAACTACACTCAAGGGTATATTCAAGTCTCAATACAAAGAAAGACATCCCGATCCTGTTGTTGGTCTTGAAGAGTAGATCTGCAAATTTGATTGACCTGCTCAAAACAAACTCATATTCTTCTCTTCTATCGTGATTCAAGTTCTAATACCATGTAGAATTAACTTATATTTGTAATAATCTAAAACAAAATACTTGAATCTACTCTACAAATTGCGGAAACCAATTACGATTGAAAAATCACATGAACAAGAAAGAGAAAGAATTTCAATCGCACAACACAAATATTTATCTGGGGAAATCCTCAAATAAAAACCCCACTATCTGTATATTGCATAAGCCAAAGAATATGAGAAAAATACAATGCTTCTCTCAGGCTTGAGAGCTCTCTGCACTATCTCTGTCTGTCTCAATGATACCTAGGCTAGGTTGGTTCAATACTTAACCAATTTATTGGCCTCAAGATAACCTATTTTCTTGCGTAGTTTCTTGGGTAATTAGGCCTCTATTAACAAGGAAATTCCCCAATAATGATTTTGCAATATATTAAGGCTCTTCCTCTCACTCCATGCACCACCTGTACTATTTTCTGATTATACAATTGATAGTACACTTCCCTTCAACTGGGTCTTCCTCAGAATTGACATGCATGAGATATTTTTAGTGAATTATCAGTTATCTGATTGATCACTCTATGCGAATTAAATTAGATTTAATTCAATGGACCTTTCACTAGTTCCTCCATGAGTTAGAACTAGTTAAACTGATTTTAACTCAAGTAAATTAAGTTAATTAATTACAACTCAAAATAAACTATAACTGGCCCCCATAAAACTTAGGGAACACTCTACATGCCTCTTGTTTGACCCTCAACTTGAATAGACTGAGCTAACTATCTTCCTAACTTAGTTAACTCATACAAGTTGTCATGTACTGTGGAATTACAATTTACTTCTAATTTAATTAAGGGAAAATTAAATTAGAATCCCTTTTGATGCCATTTTCAATATTTCTTGTTGCAAATTTCAATAGGAAAATTATTGGTTTTGTTATTTAAAAACGCAAAATTCGTATTAATCCTATGAAAGTATAGGTGATTGTTGATTTTCATGCACCTTATTCTCTTGTTCAAATTCAATTACTCCAAGAGAAAGCTATTTTTCTACGGAGGTTTGTACCTAATTATGTTGAGTTGACCAAAATTACCTTCCATTGGGATAACACCACTCAGAAAGCGTTTGATGTAACACCCTCTTCCCACATATACCCAAGTAACCGACCAACCGGGGTAAAAATGTGACGAGAGGCTAGTAATATGAGATTCAAACTCTTAGATGACCTTAAGGAAGTGGAACTGACGGAAACACCAAAAACACACCTTACATTGCATCATTGACATCCCCAGGAGGTAACCCAACCTCCCAGAGCCTTGCTCCCTGAAGGGGAACTAATTTTTAGCCACTTTGAGGGTGAGATGCACACTTGTAAGGGAAAGGTAGCGGCTATAGACCCTATAGCTGCGAGCTAGCCTTGTCAAGGTAGTGGCTAAGGCCCAAGCAACGAATTTTCCACATGTAGCTCCAAGATTTGTGCCAGAGTTTCAGCTCCCGAGCCTAGGTCATTGCCCATACCTTCCTGTAACTTCAGGATAGGGTAAATAACGTTAAAAAAAACATATGGAAGCAATCAAATCAACCGGAACTCATTCGACCCCTCCCAACCATGATAGGAATTTCTTCAAACATGTCACAAACATAGCACCTACAGGTATAAACAACAGATTTAAACAAAGGTGTCTCTTTCTAATCCAAGAATGGCTAAGAAGAATTTCTCCCCTACATCATAAACTATCATACAATCAATTTCACCTTAGATACATGGGATAATCATTTACAAGCAAAAACATGAATAGAGCCATACATAATCTCTGATAGAATACCCGCTTATAACCAACAAATAAACAACATAAATACCATGAATACAATAGCAATGAAATCCATACATAAACTAGTATATTTGCATACCAAATAATGGAGGAATGAGGTCTTCATTACTGAATGTAAAAACCAACCGGAGATGGGACTTCCACATTCCACCCGACCATAGATTGGTTGAGCCAAATCTACTTCAACCAATCACCCCCGTGTCATATTCCAAGCATGGATGTGGGACTTAAACCGAAAGAACCAACCAGGGCATCCCGAGGCTAAACCATCTCACCCTAATCAATAAACATGTCATAACCGGATTTACCATGATATACCCCGATCACTAGGCCAACACAAGCATGGATATCACTGGATTATCTCCACCTAAACCGTGAGGAGTTTTCCTGTCTCCTAGTCTCTCAAGCTTTACCACAACCCAGAGTCTGAATCAGGGGTCACTAGGCCCTAAACCGAGACATACTTTCCAGGATTTACCGCAATACCAACCTGGGATTCCTAGGCCTGAAATGGAGAGTAAACCACCTCTAGGCTTGGCGTATATCCCACCATTCACCAGTTGAGGATTCCTAGGCCCATCGAGGCAACACAATCCTGGCTTTACCACAACCCACAATCTGGCTTAGGGGTTACTAGGCCAGTGGATTTACTGTGATCCACAGTCTGGTTCAGGGACCAGTAGGACGTGTTCTATATCAATTCAGAGATCCACCCCACTCAACTTCGAATACATCTGGTAATCCACCTAAACCAAAACATGAGAACTTCACAACACCATGGCTATCCAAAAATGACAAGGCTAGGTTGAAACACTGTCACACTTGGAAAAACCCATGCCAATAAAAAAAAGAACCACATGCAATAACATGCATGCCAAATATAATAAGGAAAACACACATGAAAATCGATACCTGCCAAGAATCCTGCTGTAGTTGCTGGATTTCTTCTCCTTGATTGCTTCCTCCTTTTTCTTTATTTATTTCCTTTCTTTCTCAAATTCCAAAGTGCCCCAGAAATCTAAGTATCTAAGAGTGAGTGAGAGAGAGAGAGAGAGAGAGAGAGAGAGAGAGAGAGAGAGAATAATGGGAGAGCTCCAAAACTGAATTGACAAAAGGTTACCAACTGATCCTTAAAAGCCTTTTTATAGAAGAGGCCTCTATTTTCTTCATTTTCCATTATTTTCCTTCAATTTCCTCCTCACATGCAACCAGTGCCCTTTTACCTCCTTTTCTCCTAATTTCCATTATTTTCATAAATAAATGTGCCAAAATTACTTTTTTTCCTCTTTAATGCCTTATCCATAGCCTTTTCCAATTTCCTTATCCATAATAAACCAAATCAACACCCCCTAGGATATTTTCCCAATCATTCAGCTTGGAGTAAGTGTCCCATCAACCATGGTTATTATTTTTAACTTTTATTACATGGAATTTCCACCTGGGTTGTTATATTTTATGCCCTGAAAGATGTGTCGGTTCAAGCATATCTCTTATATCCCCCTAATTATCAATGCGACTATTTCCTATATTTTGCTACTTCCATTTCTAACATAGCAATGGTATTGGTCCAAGAGGATGATCTAGGGATCGAAAATCCCATCTATTACTTGAGTCTGAATCTCAATGATACCAAAATCAAGTATAATCACGTGGAAATATTAGCTTTGGTGGGCGTTCAAGCAGTCTAAAGGTTTCGTCATTATTTATTGCTCCGGAAAAATACGATCATTTTCGATTGCAACCCTATGACGTACATCTTGTCACGTCAATTGTTGGGGGAAAAGTACTCTAAATGGATTATTATCTTGCAAGAGTTTGATTTTGAATTCATCAAATCCAAATCAAAGAAATCCTTAGTTTTCACTGAGCTAATATGCGACCTTCCCTCTCCTGATTTTGAGTCGACATCTGAGGATTCCATCCCAGATGAGTCGTTGTTTTTGATATCATCATCTGATCCATGGAATGGGGATATCCTTATATATCTCTAGGCCCCGGCCCGACGACTCTCGCTCCGAGCAATGACGTATTCAATACCAAGCCAAGAACTACATCATCCTTGACATCACTCTTTATCGTCGTGGTATTGATACAATTTTCTGAAGGTTCCTCACACATGAGGAGGCCGAGAAAGTCCTTAATGAATGCCACTTAGGGGAATGTGGAAGTTATCTATCTGGATATGCCACCGCAAAAAATATCTTATGTGTTGGTTAATTTTGGCCCACCATATTTTGTGATTGTATCCTCGTTGTTCAAAAGTGTCATGCATGCAAAATTTATGATTGTAAGATCCCTGCTCCGCCCGCTCCATTTCATCCCAATATCATTGTTGGTCCTTTTGAGAAAAAAGGTATCGATTTCATGATATGTAACCCTCACTCGGTAATGTGGCATGGCTATATTATTTTATACGTATATTTTTTTTACCAAATGGGTCGAGGCAATGCCTACATATAACAATACTGGAAAAATGACTGCATTAGGGGAATTTTTAGGTCTAAAATGGGCCTCCTAAGAAAAATGTACAACAAAAATAAACTTTATAAGAACCAATATGATTCAAGATGATGATGTCAACCATGGGGGATGATTAACCATTTTCGGAGTAAAAAAGTACAAGGAATAAAAAATAATAAAATAATAAAACTACTTTTTCAACTCGTATTTTCAACTTGTCTCCCTAAGTTTTTACTCAAATTTCGAGCGGGAATACTTGTTGGATGCAAAATTTAATTTCTCATCCAAGGAGTACCCATGTTGCATACTTTCAATGGACCCTCCTACATGAAAAATGAGAAATACGTGAAAAAACATGATTGAAATCACGTTTTTCATGTATTTATCATTTTTCGTGTAGTAGGATCCATCAAAAGTATGCAATATGGGCACTCATTGGATGAGGAACTAAATTATGCATCCAATGAGTGTTTCCGATCAAAATTTGAGTAAAAACTTAGGGAGATAAGCTGAAAATACGAGTTGAAAAATAGTTTTATTATTTTATTATTATTTATTATTTTTTTCCCTCTAAAATTTGATGATGTAATCTAACATTATTTAATTATTTCCACTATTATTTTATAATTTCCTTAGGAGGCCCATTTTAGACCTCAAAATTCCCCTAATGCATATTTTTTCTTTAATCATGTCATCGCACAGTTTGGTGTTCCACAAGCCATAGTCACAAATCATGGGAAGCACTTTTGAAATCATATGATGACCAAATTGACTTCTAAGTTGGGACTTTATCACGAAGGTTCCTCTCCCTACTACCATCAGGCTAATGGGGAGGTTTAGGCTTTTGAAAAATTTCTTTAAAATATGCTTCAACGCATGATAGGGGCCCATAAATCGATCTGGAATTTGCTTCTCTATGCTGCCTTGTGGGAATACAAAACCTCGGTTAGGACTACTACTAGATTCACTCCTTTCCAATTGGTGTATGGTATAGAAGAAATCCTCCCAATCAAATTTGAGATTCAACCACTGAAATTGGCTATAGAACTCCTTCCTGCCACTTACGTAACACCTCTTACATCTAACCCGACTAGATGAGACTTGACAAGATGCTGCTATGGCTAATGAAGCCTATAAGAAACATGTCAAGGCATAGTATGAAAAAAGTGTCAAGCCTCACGTCTTCTCGGAAGGAGATATTGTCCTTCTATACGACCAAGAGTTTGACAAATTAGGAGCAGGAAAGTTCCAAACAATGTGGTTAGGCCCATATATTATCAAGCATGTTCTTGATAAAGGTGCCTACGAGTTAGTTTATTTTGACGGAGTCCCATTAGCGCAACCTAGAAATGTGTTGTACCTTAAAAAATACTATGCTTGATCTCATGCATAGTACACTGTGTACATATTGTTTATAGGTGTGATGAGTGTGTTTATAGTGTTCCTCTTCAGAGTTTCCTACGGTTTTTGTTGATCCAATTTATGTTTGATTTGTAGATGTCGACATCCTTGAACAATATATCGGTTATGATGATGGTGCTAGCCATAATACTTGGAACCTATCCTTCGTAGCATGTGCCATATTTGCTACAAATGGAAATTTAGTGAGTCTACAAGGGATTTGTATCAGTCACTCTACCAACAACATCGTTGAATATAGTGTAGTGGTCGAGCTATTTTATTATGGTATTTCACATGGTATCCATCGTTTATTCATTAGACTTGAATCACAACTTGTAGTACTACAATTGGCTAATGTCTATTAAGTCAGAAGTCCCACCATCCTTCACATATTCTTAATGATTCGCCTTCTAGAAAGCAATTTTGATTTCATCTAGTATCAACATATTACTAGAAATATAAATAGACTAGTAGATGCGCTAGCTAATCATGTTTTAGATAGAAATTTGCAACGAATGTAAATTAAGTTTGAATACACATCACATCAATTGAAAGTAATGTTAGGAACATAGAAACAATGGATATATATATATAAAGTTTGGTTTTACAAAATTTGTGCTCGAAACACATATGGACACATGGCCTTTATAAAAACTATATGCAGATAAGACTATGAACCTCCGTAGACTAATAATGCTAATGATAATGTGTTATTGGACAAGCCATCTTGTGCAGTATTCGACCAATATGGCTAGTCACTCCAATAGTGTATCGCTAAAGTCGCATAAGGGTATGATCGACCACGGTCTCATCAATATTGTGTGTCAACCCCTCCATGTGGCACTCCACCTCTTATAGGGCCTCCACTACATCGAGATCTTGTAGTGCATCCCGTCCTACTGCGAAAATTGGTGCTGGTACTATAGCCTCCTGTGGCTCTCCTACACGATGAAGATATGAAGCTCCTAGAGGTCGAATGGGTTGAACATCTGCATAAACAAATCAATATTTTAGTCTCAGAAACATAAAAAACGTAACACCCCATTGATCACCCTTAGGAAGCACAAGCTCAGGGTCATCACAACAATACACCCATGCATATGAATAATCATTGATCATAATGAACTGTCTACGCAACCACCTAAAAAAGGCTGGTGTGATGCTGATCGCTGATGGACCTGCATGTCAAAACATAAGGTCTACCCACCTCCTCATCCGTGGAACCCTTGGACTGATTGGCTCAAGCATGATATGAAAAGGCTATAATAATGGAATCTGTTCCAGGGAAAAAGAAATAAAAAATTGAACCATAGCCAAAGATTTTTAGTTTTCCCTCTTTCGCTTTAGTCAGTTGTTCCTTCATATTGACCAATACCTCCTCGCTCCAGTCGAAGGCTATTGGTTTCATACACTCTAAACCATACTACATGTATGATCTGCTAGCTATATGAAACATTGCGCTACCATCCAATCTGGCGATGATAAATAAGATTTTTTTTAGAGGAAAATGAGTCACATCTCTAATGTTGGTCTTCCCATCTCTAGTCGGTTGGGCTCAAGGTATACAATAAGTAGTAATGTATTCTTTCACTATTTCTCCACCCCTTCTCCCAAGTAGGAGAGAGATGGGGCCACCTCTCATGGATAAACCTATCATAAAGTATATGTCTTCCACTTTTATCTCGAGTAGATGTTCCCCTAATCTGAATTTTTGTGCTTGCACATCCCATGAATGAACAAGGAAATCAAGTAATTCCATTTGTTGCCTCATTCAGGTAAACAAAATAATTTCAACAATCCACAATCTTTAAGTGCCTCAATAGTGACAGGATCATTTGTTGCATTCAATTCTTGTTCTTAATGTTCCCTTTCTCTCCAAACAAAGGCCATTTTGTGCTAATGAAGACCCAAGACATAAAGAAGAGACTCATTAAGATCATTTTAATGCAAAACACCTAACAAATTTTGAGAGAAAATGAAAATTTTTTCTTGAAAATTGGGTCCAACGCTCCCCCAGAAGGTAAGACAGAGCATTGTACCCCTGCCTGCACTATATTTACACTTAGGTGCAATGCTCCTTTCAACAAGAAGGGCCTGAGTTAGTCCTAGGGTGAATTTTTAAGAGCCTAGGGCTCTCAAAAACCCAAAAAAATTGCATGAAATCACAAATGAAACCATGAGTTGAAAGGGAAAGGTCTTAGCTCCTACTTGGAACTAACGACACCTGAAATGATCTACCAGAATGGCTGTAATCAACTGTAGAAGATTGAGGGAAAAAAAGGGCTCGGAGCTCTCATTGTTGAAGGTAAATGTGAAATGGTAAAAATGAATAGTAATTTTCATTACTTATGGTTGTTTTTCCATTATTTTATCATATTTAATGTTTTGACCTAGTAATTGTTCATTTTTTATCATGAAATAGGTATGTTTGATCCTTTTTTGATGTTTTGAGCAGGTTGACAACTATTTAACGAATTTTTTCATGTTTTCATAGATCATTTTAATTAAGGCGTATACTTTTATCACTTTTTCGGACTCACGAAAAAGGAACCCCTTGGAGTCCTCTTTCGTCTCTTTTTAGACTCGCAAAATATGAAAATTTCTGAGCACTTGTATTTTCGAGCTCGTTAAAGTAAATGAAAAGATGTCTAGTCAATATAAGTTTAACCCTTTTCTGAACCGAGATAGACTATTTACGAAAAAGGAATAACTTAGTCAAACGTAACTAAGAGGTTCTCTTGAGTATTGTTTTCTACATTTTTGGACATAGGATACTATCTACGAAAAGGAACATTTGGACTTTTATGTTTTCACCTCTTTTTAAAACTCTCTAAACATGAAAAATATGTCAAGTTTTACTTTCGCTGCACTTGTTAAAACATCAAACAATGATGGACTTGTCGAACATGACGAGACCGAACCAATCCTTCTAAGGGTTCGTTTAACATACTCTGAGGGTTTCATCTGAAGGATGAACTTACAAATCAAGCACATGTTATTCTCCTCAAGATTGTTAAAAAATAAAGAGGTACTGACCAATATGGTTGGGGAAATTGGGAAAACAGGGTACTCCATTTGCTAATGGAAGTGAGTCACTCTTGAACACGACACTCTTCCACCTCATCTCCGTGGTTTTTGGATTGGGTAATCTGCTTTCCTTTGGTTTATCATACCGTTTTCAAATCCTCCATTTTCGGTTTTGGGTCAATGCTACCAACTTCGTTCAGTGTCGTCGTTCTGTTCAAGAGAATTCATTTAGTTGATATCTGCTACAATACTCTTAAGAATTCATTCCATGTCTTCCATTCCTGATCCAGTTTCGTATTGAAATCATTTTGTCTTAAATCATGATACATGTTTCGTGTCATTGATGGGGGATACATCAAGGCACTCTTGCGACAGGTTGCTTCTTGTCGACATCAACTCATTATCTAGTAAGTTGACTTAGAAACAACCCTTCGGTACCTTGGTGCTTGCATACATCAGTGGCAAGTTTCCTCACTCTCGACGACAAGTTTACATCATTGGCCTTCGACCAAAATATTCTGTGTGGTGCTTGACTTCAACTCATTCATTCACACCATACAGACTTTGCTGCAGTACCTTGAGAGCTATTAACATCATCGACGGTTTCTCTTGCATTTGTTAACAACTTACATCATTGGTCAATAATCAGATGGTGTCTACCATGTTCGACGCCAGCTCATTGATTCACATGGTTAGACTCGTATATTGGATGGTCGTGTGAACGAGATAGAAGACCCCAGATCTAGTTTCATCCATCTGGGCTGCGATTTCAGGATTAATACAATATCACAACGTATGATGTCTATGATCACTCAGATAGTCATCCGTTATGGGTCCACCATTTTTCATCCGTGGATGCGTATTTTGATAATTATACATGCAATATTTTCTTATGTGCTGAGTATGGGCATGCATCCCTCAACAAAGATGTCATGATGTAAATGTATTGTAACTGAAGATGATCTCGCATGTTTTTATTGATCCTGACTTGTCAAAAGGTAAATCACTTCAGCCATCGATCACCATTTATGGCTTTGTGCTTCAGGGGGAAATCTATTATAGGCCATTTTATCACATCTGGTCAGTTGACCTATAAAATAGATCAATCAACATCCTCTTACCCCTTAACATCATCATTACATAAATCCCTATGCGTGACTCTCATTAATCCTAGAATTTTTTCCTGAAACATCCTTAAATAAGCCTCTTTAAGCACCAAAATAGTCTGTATGCCTATTTAACTGCGTTCACCAGCAGGTTACTCCATACTGGACAAGGTTGATCAGCTACAGGTTGCTCCATGTTAGGGTGTGTTGGTTCTAAAAATTAGGGAAAAGGAGAGAGAATTTTGAAGCCTCCATTTCTAGAAGCTTTCAGGATCTATTGTAACTATTTACCCTAGATTAAATTCTTGAATCCTATACTATCTCTCCTTGGAGTTTCCATCCCTTATCATTTGATCCCATCCTCCCATCAAGAGTGGATCTCAAAGCCTATATTAGTAAATGGATAATAACTCCCAACTTACGCTCCTATTCTTTATATTTGTGGCCATCCACAAGCTAGGGGTTGGATTTTGGAGATAGAATTCTACCCTCATGTTGATGTTGTGAAGCGTTATCATTCCATGCATTAGGGTGATTAGAGGTTCACTTTGTGGCAAAGAAGGAAAAATTCAACTTGGAGGAGCTCTTCTACAGGATCAAATCATATTTTTGGTTATAACTACTTCCATTTCTATTAATGCAAGGAGCTATTTGTTTTCCTATATATGGTTTTATGATTTCTTGTATTTCGATGCCATGTTGATCCATTGAATGAAGTATTTAGATGATCCTACATAGATACCAAAGATCCCTGGCTTGTGTTGTCTGATTGTGCAGGTTCTAATTATAGCGACGTGAGCTGGGATTGGAGCATTCAATCCAAGAAAGGAGTGTAGCATACAACATATCATAGGTTGTCTTCATCCCATTATCTATTTACTTTAAGGGAATCGATAAATTCTTTGTCTTTCTATTGTTCTAGGCTAGGCCACCCAATGTAAGGAAGATTCTTCTTTCCGCAGTCATAGATTCCGTATAACACTTCTGAACCTTCCCTTGCATTTATGGAATCACACATCACTTTAATCTATTGGGAATGAATTGGGAGAATTATATCTCAATTGTCCTGAAAAAAATAAAAATAATAATAATAAATAAATAATAATAATAATAATAAATAAATAAATAAAATAAAAATAAATAAATAAAAATTCAAGACCACTTATGCCCACATTTTTATGGAGATGGAATTCAACAAGGATTTTCCTGCAAATATTAAATTGATGGCTCTAAAGTATGTTTGGGTACAAAAGCTTGACTACGAGAATATCTCATTTAATTGTAGAGCATGCTATGAAATAAGGCATGTAACTAAAAATTTCCCCAAGAATTCTCAGAATAGCAAAGATCAGAAAAAACCCTGAAGGCCCAAATGGTGGGAAGTTGCACAAGGTGATCACTATACAGTATTCAAAGAAGAAGAGCTTCAGGACAAGAAAGAACCAAAAGACAACAAGGAAGAAGATTCAGTCAAGAAATTGCCACCATGAAAACAAAATCTAATCAGGAAAAATTGCTTGCCAATGTGGATCCTCCAACCACCAGTAAGGATTCCCCAGATGCAGCATTAGTGGAAAAGAAACATTACCTTGTGGAAAACGGATTCCCTCCCGAAACCCCAAGGAATATTGTTGAAAATGAAAATTCTTAGGCGGATTAGGTAGATGAAGAAGATTTCAAGAATAATATTGTCCAATTGTCAAAGAGTGATCCACTAGAATTTTCAGAAAATACGGGTTGGATTCAAGTTGGGAAGAAAGGAATTTTTTTTTCTCTAAGAAAAATAAGAAGTCAAACAAGATCAAAATAAAATAATAGTGAAAAATGGAATGTAAATGTGTTTGTATTTTGGGTTTTATTTTAGAAAATATTTAGTTGGAAAGTGATTGAATTTTTTGTGTTATGGGGAACTTATTTGAGGGTTTGGATTGAGCCTCTGTGCTCAATATCAAACCCACAAGGAAGATTGGAATATGTAAAGGTTTTGGCCTTGTAATCCATAATTTTTTATACAAATTTCTACTGATTTCATTAAAAAAATATAAATATTATATTTTTAATTTTAAATGTAACACTATATAACATCTCTCCCAAAACCGAGTTGTAAAGTGCCTATGGGCATTGTGGTAGTGTATTCGGTGCATGGGCGTAGGAAATACACTTTGCTTAGATGGCAGGCTGCTTACCTACATACGAGTCACATGCCAAAATGGTTTGTCAAATGTTAGTGAAACAAGTTCAACATGTAATAAGCTAAGTTAGAAAGGAAACATAGCATGCTATATAAACAATAAAACAAAAACAAAAAAAATTCACAAGATACATATTCGATAGAGAAAAAACACTAATAAATAAAAAATGGAGAGCTTCTCCCTTTATTAGGTGTTGGTAGTAGTAGAAGATAGAATGCTAAATCTCTTGAAGTGGATCCTTCGAGCTATGGAGCTCCAATATCCAAGATAAGGGGGTCTCTTCCCCTCAATTTTTTAGCAAGCCTCTATTCCCTCTCAAAGGATGGTAGATTCACTAACATGTAGTGAAATCCTCTCTCTTGGAGTGAGATGTTGGGTGGCCAACAACTGAGTCCTTCCAAACCTCCTACTGTTGGAAAACACAAGTTGGTTTGCTATGGATAAATTTGTCCTACATAACAATGTTTCTCCTATTCTTCTTCCCATGGCTGGCTTTTACAGACCATTTTTAAATTTCCCCTCCTCTTGGCCCAAGATGGATGGTGGCACAAGAGTGGAGGTAAGATTCCTTTATGTGTTGCATTAAGGCCTCAAGGTGGCTCAAAGGCGACTGTACTTGGTTAGGTTGAGTGGGAATATTTTTAACCAAGTGTGCAAAGTGGTCCCGAATGGTGACAATCCAACATCCCCAGGACCGCATGGCTATCGAAGGGATAGCCATGTTGTGTGCGGCTATCGAAGAAAAATCCGTACTGTGCACAAAGAGCTTGTGTTTCCTGTGCGCGGTCCAAATTTTTTGTCTTTTTACCTTAGGAAGAATAATTTTTTTGGCTCTTCCTAATGTATTTCTTCTTTAGAAACCTTTATCTGTACCTTCTGATTGAAATTTTCTAATGTCTTTTTCCCGTACAATTTTCCAGTGTTACTAAGTTTCCCCCTAATGTATGAGGTCTAGGAAGAACTGTATAGCCGAAATAAATTACGGATTCTTTTTTATGTGATCCTTTTGAGAGAGAGAGAGAGTAACTTGCTTTGGAACTGAGTTGAGAGATCCCTTGCCTTGAGTAAAAAAGACACCATGCTCTGTTGGAACCCTACAAGAGATAGAATGAATAAAATACTTCTACGAGGTGGGCATGTCCCATGCTCATGATGTTTTGAATAGTTAATATTAACTGACAAATAATGGTTTTGTTTATGCCACTTTTGGTAGTAACCTGCTGCTGGTTGATGATGACAACTGCTGATGCCCTTAGGGGAATTTTTCTTTGAAAGAAGGTTGAATGTGGTGCCCACATACATAATATTGGTATGACATGTTTGTTTAGAATGAGTGCTCATTGTATGCATGGGTCTTTGACTGGTGGGGACCTTCCCGTGTAAGCATTGCTGAAAGAGATGCTTATCAAGTCATGGGTCTTCGATGAATTCTCACAGAGTGAAACGGTTATGAAGTACGATACCAGTTTGACATGAAATATGATCTTGAATTCGAATGTCAAGTGGATTGATGACATCAGTGGGTAATGATGTTTCCCATAGTGCCATCCTAGGATGCCCCTATTGAGGTGAGGAGTCATCCAAGGTAGCAACTCCTTCTTGGAAAATGTTTGTTGTAGACGATAAGAAGGAAGCATCAACCGACCGAAATGAGTATTGATGCAAGGGACCAGGGTTTCTAATGTAGCAGGGCATGGTGTGATGGGTTAACTAGGCATGATGACGAGAAATGGTTATAAATAATTATGGTAGTTAAGTGGCCTGAGGTCAGAGTTGTCAATGCGAGTGGCTGCAGTCATAACTATTTTTGGTGAGCCATCCCTGGGGTCAGTAGGACGTCCAAGGTGGGTGTGCGGTCAGCCTGAGTATCCGGGATTCGTGTCGTCAATGTCAGGTAGGATCTTAAATGTCCCACTTTCCATTTTTTTCATTTCTTGAATGCAGAGTCTGTACAAATATGGATTTGTACGGATTCTATACCCATTTTTGGGTCAGGCTGCGCGGGTGATAAGGGATGACCTGCACGGTCCTCGTGCAGAAGGTAAATTTTGCACGAGGCCCTCGTGATCCGGAAAAATTGTGCACAATGGACTGCACATCTGTATTTGATACAGACACGCGGTCATCACACCTAAGCTTTTCAAAGGCGCGACGAAGTCAATTTTTGAAAATTTCTTTAATCTTTTTTAGTTTAAAACTTGATTTTTGGTTTTTTCTCTGGTGACAGGATATTGTGGCAGGAGAGAGACTAGCCTGATCTACGAGCGAATGTGGCCCAAAATCCTAATGCTCGGGGATTCCTAGCTCAGTATGGGTTACTAAATTTCTTAGAGAACAACCTACTGAAATCACAGAATGGGTTATTGCGATACCTGGTTTGTTGCTAGAACAAGAGACGATGTGTTATGGTGTTTCATCACAGAGACGTCATGATCCATCCAGAGACCGACGTCTATTTTGTGATTGGTCTACTGCCTCAATGGGAGGCTCTTCCCTATCCACTCCCAGTTGGGGGAGTGAACATCCATCGCTTGGGCGAGGAGCACTGTGGTCCTGATGCAATCACACAGGGATGTGTTTGTGTGAGCTTTGTGACATAATTGGATGAGAGAGTTTCCTTGGCGATGATAGTTCACCTATATGGGTCGAAAAAGCCTCATTGAGTGTCGAGTCCACGTGTTACGATTTTACGCCAGCTTCAGGCCGATCACTTATTCGAATGAGCTCGCTATGTTTACTAGGGCATGGTTACACAACTGGACAAGGCCCAGAGGGGGGCCATTAAGGACTTTGCTTATGCGAGCATCCTATGTAGAATCATGTATGAGAGGGTTATGATGCTTTGGCCTTTTTTGGCAGTGCCCCTGGATCCTCCAAGGGATCCTCAGATACGTCTATGGGCACCAGTGATGCCCCGTGGTGGCAGAGGAGAGGCAGGTCGCTACTGGGATGTGACGATTGAGGTGTGGTTTGAGTCGAACCCGCAGATGTTTCTTGACTACCCGTACTCAGGGATGGAATTCTAGGGGGAACCATATATGGGTCTTCTTGCAGGTTATGCATGGGGTCTGACAGGTATGAATTTTGATGCTTTTTTGCATTTTGAGGATTTTTATTATATATAGATCTATATGTCTTTGATGGTGACACTGATACTATTTTCGGTTTCTATTGCAAATGTGGGTTCAACAGGGCATCCTACTGCTCGTTTGGTGGGTCACCAACCTCAAAGGAGGGTCCCGCTTGGGGTTGGTCAAGCCCCGGTTGGGGGGCAGGGTGGAGAGTGTAGCAGCGTTGCAGCTGCCGGTGGGGATGCTTCTCTTCTTGTTCGTGTTGAGGCCGCTGAGGAACGGGTAGCAGAAATCGAGGAGAAGTTAGCTGCTACTGACATTGGAGTGTTGGCAACAAAGGCTTCGGCTGAGGGTGTTGATGCTTGTGCTGCAGGTATAGCTGATTTATGGAGTCGATTAGAGAGGTTAGCCCAAGGCATGCTTACCAGGGGATTTTTTCATGACCTGGATGATGTCTGGTTGGATACGGTGATGGATTGAGAGAGGGCACATCACCTGACTGTAGGAATTTACAGGGTAAGTTCCGTAGATCAAGAACCAAAGGTCACTGCTAAAAAACAGATCACAAATCAGTACACCAGTATAATGACGTGGTTAAAACCCTCAAAGAGGGAAACAGTCCACGCCCTGAGCCAACATGGCCACTTCAGGGAATTTATTAATATAAAAAGAAAAGTTACATATGTTTCTCTCATAAACAGTTACTGGAAAAATGACCCTCCATGCTATTTAAATAGAGATCATGGACCAATCGGGTGTTAAGCCACATATCAAGTGCCGTTAATACCGAGGTGAGAGATAACCATCGGATCACTACAAATCGTGACCGTCAGATTATAAGTTACAAATGTACATGGTAAATAAACACACTTTACCTAACTCTACACTAGAATAAGTTATTCTTAACTATTTCCTATGTGTCGGAATATCCTAACATCCCCCCTTAAGGAAAACTTGGGATAGGATTGAAGGATTTACAAAGGTGACACAAAAGGAGCCTATTTCCTATGTGTTGAAATATCCTAACATCCCCCCTTAAGAACAAATTGGAATAGGATTGAAGGATTTACAAAAGTGACACAATAGGAGAAGGAAGGAGGAATTAGAGCCTATCCCCCCTTAATGACAACTTTCCTGAACCCCAAGCATGGATAAAAGTTTGGTAAACTTCGCTTCTGTGAGAGCCTTCGTAAAGATATCGACTACTTGATCATTGGTTGGACAATATTGCACTTTAAGAACACGATCATGAATGAGCTTTCTGATGAAGTGTATGTGGAGTTCAATGTGTTTCATACACTGATGCTGAACTGGATCTTTACATAGCTGAATGGCACTCTGATTATCACACCAAATTGTAGTTGGATGCTGCTGATGAAGACCAAATTCAGACAGGATTTGACGAAGCCACATGGCTTCCTTGCTGGCTTCAACTGTACCATGATACTCTGCTTCTGCTGAAGAAAGGGAGATGGCACTTTGTTTCTTACAAGACCAAGTAATAGGTCCTGAACCAAGAGTGAATACATATCCTGCAGTGGACTTCCGATCATCAGGGTCACCAGCCCAATCAGAATAAGTGAAACCAATAAAAAAGGGAGATGCTCTTGCACTGTAATGAATCTCGAACTGAACTATACCTCGAATATATCAAAGTATACTTTTAGTTGCTTTCTAGTGACTTTCATGAGGTTGGTGCATAAATCGAGCGACAAGACCAACGACAAAGGAAAGGTCAGGACGGGTATGAGTTGGATACAAAACTTTACCAACAAGTTGACAGTATAAGGTAGCATAAAATTTAGGGGTAGTACAGTTGATTGAAAGCTTGACTCCATACTGAAAGGGAGAAGGGGCAGACTTACAGTCTTCCATGTGAAAGTGGTGTAGAATATCACAGGCATACTTGGACTGAGAGAGGTTAATGTCTTCCTTGGATTTTAAGACTTGAAGTCCAAGGAAATAATGCAAGTGTCCTAAGTCTGTCATTTCAAACTTCTTTTTGAGGCTAGACTTCACATGGTTTATATGGTTTGGATCACTACCAGTAAGGATAAGATCATCAACATAAAGAACAAGGATGGTGAAGGAATTACCCACTTTCTTGGTGTAGATAGTGTTATCAGAATGACACCAAGAAAATCCATTATCTAAGAGAAATCTATCCATTTTGGCATACCAAGCCCGAGGAGCTTGTTTGAGACCATAGAGAGACTTCCTAAGGTGACAAACAAGGCTGGAGTCTTTTTGGATAAAGCCAGGGGGTTGTTCCATGTAGATTTCTTCATGCAAATATCTATGTAAGAAGGCGAATTTAATATCCATCTGATGGACTTCCCATTTAAAGGAGGCAGCAAGGGAAAGAACAAGGCGGATATAATTCATTTTGGAAACAGGGGAGAAGGTTTCAGTATAGTCAATGCCTTCAACTTGTGAAAAACCTTTAGCGACAAGACGAGCTTTATGTCTATCCACTTTTCCATCTGGTCCAAACTTTTTTCGCAAACCCATCTGCATCTGACAAGTTTTATTCCTTTTGGAAGAGGAACAAGATCCCAAGTATTGTTTGCCAATAAGGAACGATACTCTTCATTCATAGCTTCATCCCAATCTAGATGATTAGAGGCTTCTTCAAAGGTTTCTGGTCAAGTTTTTTTGGAACTTGAGCCAATAAGGAAAAGGCTCTTTCAAACTAAGAACATGTACGTCGTCGATTGGCAGGGTTACCTGCAAGAGAACCTGCTACATCCCGAGTAGAGCGGACCCATCTTGGAAGCGGTGGAGTATAAGGAACAATTTCACGAGGTGAAGGAGGATTGTCATCCTCGCTGTCATCATTTGAACTAGAAGGAATGGTATTAAAAATAGAAGATAGAGAGAGAGGTGGCACATATGCCGAATCAGGCTCGCAGGCCAAAGGTGGCACACCTACCGAACTAGGCTTGCAGGCCGATATATTTTCATCAAACTTTACATATCTTCTAATGATTATATTTTTGGATTTTGGTTGAAGAAGTCTATATCCTTTGACATCTTTAGAATATCCAACAAAAATACATTTTTCACTCTTAGGTTCTAAGGCTTTATGTTTCACATATGGAATATGGGTCCAAGCATTACTTCCAAAAACATGAAAGTGACTTACTTCTGGTTTGATTGAGCTCCAAGCTTCTTTTGGAGTTATATTCTTTAAAACCTTAGTAGGAGTGCAATTTACTATGTAATTTTCACAGTTAATGGCTTCTACCCAAAAATTGAGACCAAGTCCTTTAGATTGAAGCATACAATTATCCATTTCTTTTAAGGTGTGATTCTTCCTTTTAGCTACACCATTTTTTTGTGGAGTATATGGAACAGTATATTGCAATTGAATTCCATGCTCAGCGCAGAAGTTGATAAATTTTTTGTTAACATATTCTCCACCGTTGTCTGATCTTAACTTAAGAATTTGATGTCCAGATTGTTTCTCAACAAAGGCCTTAAAGGCCAAGAACATGTTAAAAAATTCACTCTTGAGTTTTAAGAAGTATACCCAAGTGCATCTGGAAAAATCATCAATGAAAGTTAAGAAGTACTTGCAACCAGAGAAAGAAACAACAAGAAGTGGACCACATAAATCACTGTGCACAAGTTGCAAAGGCGCTGAAGCGTGCTAAGAGGCACGTTTTTCAAAACTATCCCAATGATGTTTTCTGAGTACACATCCGGAGCAAACACCATCTCAGCAAGATACCATAGGAAGGCCCGTCACCATATTTTCCTTACATAAAGTTTGAAGAGAGTGATAGTTTAAGTGACCAAATCGCTCATGCCAAAGTTTGCTCACATCATCATTATGAGCAACAAAAACCGACGGAAGAGATGATGACCCAAAGTTGTCAAACTTATATAAACTTGTGGAATCATCAGCAATGCCAGTAGCTAAAATATGTTTAGGATCTTTGAGGTCCTTGATTACAACATCATGAGGTGAGAATTCTACTATTTTCCCTTCACCTGAATGATTTATCTGATAAACATATAGAAGGTTGCATGACAAGGTAGGAACACATAGTCCATCATTGAACTGACCATTATCTAGATGAATGGTTCCAGATCCTACAAAACTAAGAGATCTATCATCACCAACATAAATATGTTTGGTGTTACAATCATTTAAAGAAGAAAACATGGATTTATTTTTAGCCATGTGGTAAGAAGCTCCAGAATCAATGAGCCACTCATGAGAAGGAGAAGGAGAAGATACATTTAATGTAGAACCAGATCTTGATGGTTGAAAACCACAAGCAGAAAGTTCCATGCCTAAAGATGAAGGTGAAGAGTGCTCCAAATTGATTTTGTGCTTCTTCATTACTGCTTCTAAGGCTTCCATCTTCTTAAAACATTTGGACTATTTATGGCCATCTCGATTGCAAAAGTTGCAATGTCTATCTGTCTTCTTCCCTTTGTTTTGATTTGCCTTATTATTTTTGGGATTTGATTTTTCAGTTTGCGGCTAAAATTGGTTAGGGCCCTTGTTTGGTTTAGGACCATATTTTTTAGGATACTGCTTCTTGGGATTCGTTTGATATGGTTTTTTTTGGGCTGTTAAGGCTTTCTTAGAAGCGTTTCTAGCAGTGATAAGACCAAGGTGTACAAGTTTTTCTTGTTCTCTTATCAAAGAATCACAAAAGGAATCAAAAGATGGATTATTATAGGTGGTTACAGAAGAGATGATGGCTTCTCTAGTGGAATGGAAGGCGGAAAGAAATATAGAGTATGCAGGGCCAAGCTTAGAAAGAATGCAATAGATGAGGCTGTCATCTTCCTTTTTGACCTTACACCCTTCTAAAAGAAGTCTAAGGGTCTTGAATTTAGACAAAAAATATTCAATAGAGGAGGAATTATTAGGGTCCAAAGTAAGCAACTCATTTTCAAGCTGGTGGGCCCTGATTTCATTTTGAATGCCAAAAACAATATTTAGCTTTTCCAGGGCTTTATCAGGGGTGTCAATGTCAAGGATGTGAAATCGAAGATCTTGAGCAATGGACATTCCTATCAACCCTCATGCTTGATCTTGTTTATTTTCCCATTTAGGAACTTTATCATCATCGGAAGGTTTATTTTCTTGACCTGTGGCTATTCTATAAAGCCCTTTACTTCTAAGTATATCTACCATGTGAGGTAGCCATTGGAAATAATTGGTGCTGTTAAGAATAATTGGGCATGCACTTTCTATTTTTTTTTTTTTTTTTTAAATGAGGCTAAGAAAAGCTAAAACTAACTGCTCCAATGGAAATATCTTGAAAAATTAGGCCGTTTAAAAAAAAACAGCTCGAAAAACGGCTTCCAGATGAAGAAGTTATGCCTTTTGAAAAATCTGAATTGTAGATGTCGAATAGTGATGGGAATGGGATGAAGTGTGGCTTTTAAAAAAAAAATCCGCCCCTTTGAACAAATTTTTCTTACAAAAGAAGCTTGAGAATGAGACTTGAACCCAAGGCCTCTATTCTCATAAACTAACCCCTCACCAAGTGAGATAGTAAAAGGATCACATTATTGTATGAAAGGAGGAAGGGTTTTTTTTTTTTTTTTAAACACTTCTGTGTGCGTGCCTTTTCCTGCACAAAAATCGAGCAAAAAATAATAATGAAATGTAGAGCTTTATAGCAGAATGTTATATTTTCTATTACTCTTACTGGAAACTATCACTTTTTCACTATTTTTGATTTCCCGAGATTGCACAAAGATGCGAGGAAAGAGCATATGTAGCAAAAAAAATCCCTTTTCTTGTTTCTGATTTGCCGAGATCGCATGGAGCGCATAACAAAGAGCATACACAGAGAAGAGGGTATAGATATGGAAAATAAATAAAACCTTGATACAAAAAAAAAAAACAGAAAAAAACGAAATAAGTAGAACTATTAACAAATATAACTGCAAAATGGATGCTTTATACCTCCAGATCTAAACTGACATAACTTGGGCAGCCGGAAACCTTTTTGCATGAAACGAAAGACATTCCTCACTATAACAGACACTTTAGACACAACCGAGCTATTCTCCAAGCCCAAAAAATTTCAGAAATAGTAGATCTACAAAACGACATTCACTGCAGTCAATCCGTCTTCAGATTTTGATCAATAGCGGACGTGGCCCTCAAAATAGCTCTGATACCATGTACGAATTTACAGGGTAAGTTCCGTAGATCAAGAACCAAAGGTCACCGTTCACAAACAGATCACAAATAAATACACCAGTATAATCACGTGGTTAAAACCCTCAAAGAGGGGAACAGTCCATGCCCTGAGCCAACGTGGCCACTGTTGGAAATATTTAATTCCTACTTGTCTATGGTTGTAATTCTCCATTTTTAGGAGTTTGTTCCTACATAATAGGAATTAGCTAGAAGATAGTTTCTCCTAGTTTAGTGTGTGGTTGAGAGAATCTCTCAACCACACTACTGTACGTCTAAGATAGAATTCCTATCTTGAGACTTTTACTTGTATAAATATGTATGTAATTCCTTCATTCATAATATAGAGATTGTGTGAGTGTGTTTGTACACTCTCCAGGTTCTCACCTGGAGAGCTATTTGATCAATAGCTGATTTTATCATGGTATCGGAGCTTCAGAGCCCGTAAGGGCCTGGGCCTCGGCTCCTCGTGGGCTGAGGGAAATAGCAGATAGAGAGTTTTGTTTGCAGTTTATTTTGCTTTGGGTTTGTCCACCTGAGGAGCAACTGTTTGAATGTTCGCTGCTGCGTTAACTGTGTGGAGTTCGTAGGTGGTGGATGCTGTGCCTGCGTCGATTGGTGGCTGTCTGCCTGAGATCTCTCTTCGAGTATACCATAAAAGCGCAAAAATCGCTGTATTGGGCGTGAGTTTGAGTTTTTTGTTTTCTATTGGATCTGTGATTTTAGAACCTGCAGCATATAGGGAGACTGCACACAAATACGCTGTGGAGTTGCGTGGAAAGATCAATCATTAAACACCAGCATTGAGACACCAGATGGAAGAGGCGGAAGGCAGAGCTCCTCTGTGGAGAGGACGCCATTGTTTGATTATTTTTTAACGATTATTTTTTATCAGATCGATCTGTGGGATGAGGCAAAATCCATCTGCAGAAGCCTGTGAAGAGCGAGATTATGTTTTCAAAGAGCCATTTTCATTCATTTTAACCAATTAATCCCTTTTTTTTTAATCCCGAATTGGAGGAGAACCAGAGAAAAATGGTGTTTGTGGCGGTTTTGCGAGGCAGCGGGGTTTGGTGATCGATCCTGAGCCATGGTTTGATTCTGAATTACTATTCATCTCAGTGACCTCATCTCCCATCGCCCAGTACTCTGCAGTCTTTATATCATCCTACCGCATAAGTTTTGAGAATTCCGCATGGTCATACTGCTGATTGTTGTTTCCTTCGAATGATGATTGAAGCGTATCCATATCAAAAGCTTCTTCCAGAAGGCCGTTTTTTGTAGCGGATTGTCAATGCATACGAGCAGTTAGAATGGGGCTGTTGTTTTTCGCTTCCGATTCAAAGAGAAATACATACAATTATAAGTACGCTTTCTCTGTTCAGATTTGCCCTATTTGCAAGGAGGATTTGATTTGCCTCCCTCCAAAGATTGCGGCAAGCTTGGGTAACTTGGGTTCCCTTGTTCTGTGCACAAAAGTGAGTACCAATATTATGCTGCTTGACCCATTTACTTCGAGGCATGCTTTTATGGACGCGAATCAGTATTGGAGGGTTCCTTTTAAGCCGCTTCTTTCAAACAGGCAGTTGGCTGAATATATTGTATTGGATATTGAAGTTGAGATGGGTTTGACTACTGTGGGTGGTATCAAGTATTCATTGGCAGAGGCACAGGTAGCCCGTGTTTCAGACTTGGAAAGAATGACACTATTCTTACAGTGAAAACTCATCTGGGCCATTTTTTGAGTCCTGGTGACTATGCTCTTGGGTTTGATCTCTATGGTGCAAATACTAATGATATGAATTTTTTTTTTAAGTATGCTGACTGCGTTTTGTTGAGGACACCTTTACAACAAGTTTCATAACTACCATAGGGATTGAATTCAAATTTAGGACCATCGAATTAGATGGAAAGCGGATCAAATTACAAATTTGGGACACTGCTGGTCAAGAGCGCTTCCGCACTATTACCACTGCATATTATCGGGAAGCAATGGGAATTCTTCAGTGTTTGATGAAGCCGTGGTAGGATTGTGGCCTGGAATGGAGAAGAGGCCATGGATCGATGCTGTGCCGAGGTGCGGTGTAAGCATCTCATATTGAAGAGAAAGATAGCTGGAGTGAATTTGCATATTGAAGCTTTATTGTGGTAAATTTGATGGCATGGGAAATAGTGATTCTTGGGCAGAGATAGAGAAATTAAAATCTGAAGAGTTTATGCTTTTATTTAGTTTCTTGGAATCATGCTTAAATATTATTGAGCCTTATTGAGCCTAGCTAACTCAATGTAGGTAAAGTTATTTTGTTAGAATTAGCTACTCTAACAAATGACAGGTGAAACGTGGAGTTCCAAGAAATTATTTGAACAGACAAAGATGCCCAAGATGTGAACAATGTAAAGATGAGGTAAAGGAGCAGCAACAAAGTTATGGTGGACAGCAAAATAGATATTTGTTTGAATTAGTGTGGTTTGTGGAATAGACTCCCTAGCATGTTATAAGCAAGTCCAGTTGTTGTAATGGTCATTATATGTACCCAGAAACTCCAAATGTTGAAGTATGAAATGTAAGCCTTTTAAAGGCATTTCAAAGTTCGTGGTGATCTTAAAACCACTTTGTAATGGTTTATGGTCAGCCTGAAACCATCTTTTGTCACTGTAAAGTGATGGTTGGTGGTGATCCAGAAACCATCTATAGAGCCTTTGTGGCTGGTTGCCTTTGTGGCTTGAGGTGCCTTTGTGGCCGTACGTACACGAGTGGCCACGTGTGCATGAGAGCTGTGTGCTCGACAGAGCTTTGTGCTCAATTTTAGCAGGTGGACTGCAGTAACACCTGGCCTCAGATGATTCATAAATCTCTGAGAAGAAGGGGGTTGGTGTGCTTTCTTAGCTGACAGTTGTGCTGAGAAGTACAATTGGCGTGACTGTTCAGTACATACTCGTGCCAATGCGCCAAATCACGGGAATGGCGCGAAAGCGCACGATTTTTTATTCAGGAAGACGCCAACTCAACTTCATGGGGGTCCGTGGGAAGCCTCAACTTTGTTTGACGATTTGCGGAGAAGCAGGTTGGAGAAGTTGCGGATCTATCCGGGAGAGGTAGATTGGAAGATCCGCGGGAAGCCTCAACTTCGTTTGACGGTTTGTGAGAGGAGCAGATTGGAGAAGTTGCGGATCTGTCCGAGAGAGGCAGATTGTGTTTTGGAGGTTCTGCACATGCAATTCGCCTGATGGTGGTGGATTTGTAGGTACATATATGCAGTGAAAACGGTCGACAGAATCATGTATGCGAAGGACATCCTACAGGACTAGCGGTTGCAGCAGTTGGTACCCATGCATTCCGGTGGATGGTTGCTCTTTTATATGGACGTCGACATATTCTTTGTTTTGTTTGACCACAACCAGACTTTGTGAATCACTATCATGACAAGTAGTCATTAAGGGGGGGTGTTGGAAATATTTAATTCCTACTTGTCTATGGTTGTAATTCTCCATTTTAGGAGTTTGTTCCTACATAATAGGATTAGCTAGAATATAGTTTCTCCTAGTTTAGTGTGTGGTTGAGAGAATCTCTCAACCACACTACTGTACGTCTAAGATAGAATTCCTATCTTGAGACTTTAGCTTGTATAAATATGTGTGTAATTTCCTTGATTAATAATATATAGAATATAGAGATTGTGTGAGTGTGTTTGTACACTCTCCAGGTTCTCACCTGGAGAGCTATTTGATCAATAGCTGATTTTATCAGCCACTTCAGGGAATTTATTAATATAAAAAGAAAAGTTACATATGTTTCTCTCATAAACGGTTACCGGACAAATGACCCTCCATGCTCTTTAAATAGAGATCATGGACCAATCAGGTGGTAAGCCACGGATCAAGTGTCGTTAATACCGAGGTGAGAGATAACCGTCAGATCACTACAAATCGTGACCGTCAGATTATAAGTTACAAATGTACATGGTAAAGAAACACACTTTACCTAACTCTACACTAGACTAAGTTATTCTTAACTATTTACTATGTGTCAGAATATCCTATCTTTATGCAGGGTGACACTTGCGGTTGTGGCTATTGCACCTTTACTGGCATCAGGTGTTGCTGTGGGTCCAGAGGACCCACCAGGCGGGGCTCAGCCCTAGATATTTTTGTATGTTTAGGGAAAGCACCCATTATGAGGATGCTTCTCTATTTTGATGATATGTATATTTTTTATTGACATGATGGTCAGGGACTTACTTTGTATACTGGGACACATATTTTTTGATGTATATATGCGAGATGTATATTTTGGCGACTCTTATGACGTGTCTATGTTTATTATGTGGTTTATGTTTACATGTGTTTATGATGGATGTTATGTTCTTATGATGGATATTTATGCTTTGTCCTTGCTTTTTATGGATGATGGTTTATACAAGATGCATTCCAGTCTAGGATATGGTTAGCTATGCGATTGAATGTCTGGTTTTGATTTATTGGCATATATGTAAATGTAATGTGATCAAAATGACGACTCAACCATTGCACGCAAGTATTTCCTAAATAGGTATGAATCTCGTACTTTAAAATCTTGGTTTAACTGTGATACCACTAGTTGGGAATCAAGAAAGACATGTAGATGGAGAATTCCCTAGTTGGAGGCATTGCTCAACAGCCCGATGACTGCATCATATTCTACTTGATTATTGGTTTCTGATACGATACATACTCCATTGGTGAGGAACGGTGACCGGTCAGGAGATTATATGGCCCGGGTGGCTGCTACTAGATTTTGTGACCATCGCGAGTCTCCATCAGCGAATCCAAAATAGTGGATGGGGGGACGATCGATTTATGACACAAGATAATTTTATAGAATAAGTCCTCGATGATTGTGATCATCTCAAAAATTTATGTTACATTCATCTTATCTATAAGGATGATACTTCCTGCCTTATGGGTGGAATTTTTCGAGGTAGAGCCCATTGACAGGATTAGCTAGGAATGTACCATCGGGCTCAGACAAGATGTATGCTCCTTTGAGGAGGTAATTTTTTATCATGTAAGGAACCTTCCATAATGTTTCAAACTTATCGGTTCCTAAGGCTTCTTTTGCAACATCGCAGCATAGGACTAGCTCCCCCTTTGAAAATGAGTGAGGGGTGATGTTGCGGTCAAATGATGCTTTTACCCTTTTCTTGTCCGCCTCATTATGTTGGAGAGACTCTCGTCAATTTTCGTCAATGAGTTCTAACTATACCAACCGTTTCTCTAAATACTGGGTATCATCGAGGAGTTCAATAACTGCGTGTAAGTTGGGGATTTCGCATTCAATGGGAATGACAACCTCCACTCCGTATACCAATTGGAAAGGTGTGAATTCTGTTGAAGATTTAACTGTTTTGCGATATGCACATAAGGCTGAAAATACCATATGGTGCTAGTTAGTTTTATGGTTGTTAACCATACGTTGTAACATCGTTTTGAGTACTTTGTTAACAGCTTCTACCTAACCATTGTACTGGGGGTAGTATGGTGACACAAAATTGTGTGTGAATCCTAGATGATAGGAAAACTCCTAGAATATTTCGTTTTCGAAATGCTTTCCATGGTCAGAGACTAACTCCTTAGACACACCGAATCGTGCGATGACATGGTTGAAGAGAAACCGAGTTGTGGTTTATGTTGTGTTGTCATACATAGGCATGGCTTCTATCCACTTGGTGAAATAGTTGACGACTACAATAATGTATTTTTGGTTTCCAGATGACGCAGGGTTGAATGTCATAAAGTCGATTCTCTAGTTACAAAAGGGACCTGCTACAATGACTGAGTGTAGAGGAGCGGGAGGTTCTCTTGCCTTGTAGGTGAAACATTGGCATCACTCGCACCTTTTGATTGCTTGAATGCAATCGCAGAATAGGGTGGGCCAAAAATAACCATCTTGCAAGACTGTTTGGGTAGTGGTCATCCCTGAGAGGTGGCTACCGCAATCCCCATTGTGGCAATCATTTATGGCTTGCTCAGATTCATCGTGTGTGAGGCATCGATGTAAAATAATGTCAACGCCTCTTCAATAAAGGATGTCCCCCATGAGAAGGTACCGGGGGCCTAGTGGCGTATGTGCCTTCAGTCGTCACGGGTGAGCTGTGGTTTGAAATTTTGGGTTCACAAGAATAGGATGATGTCGCCATACCAAGGGTCCTCGTTCGTCACTAAGAATATATGTTATTCTGGTAGTGATTCATTAACTGGGAACCCTTGAGTCAGACTTGGAAGGTCATTGATGAAGTCATCTAATATTAATGCTTTTTTTCTCTTGGGGGAGCTAAACTGCAGGTCGAATTCTTGTAGTATGACTACCCATCGGGCATACTTATGGTTCATCAGACGACGGGTTAGCAGATATCTCACGGGGTTGATAGTTTCTATGACTATTGTAGTCCTTAGGATGATGTAATGCCAAAGTTTTTGTACTGCGTGTACTAGGACTAGGACAATTTTTTCTTTCGGTTCGTATTTTAAAGTAAGGCCAGATAGGTTCCTGCTTACATAATAGATTACATTCTCTTTATTATATAATCTGTCTTGGACTAACACCCCAGCTATGGCTGTGCCTGATGCCGAAATATATAAGGTGTAGTCTTTGTCATAATTGGGTGGGCTGATAAAAGGGGCTGAAGACAATGTATCTTTCAATGCCTCAAATGAATTTTGAGCCTGATCGCCCCATTTGAACAAAATATCCTGATTTAGTAGGTGTAGGAAACCTTGCGCGCAAGTGGCATAGTCAGGGAAAAAGCGTCATTCGGATTTGGATTTCCCCTGCAGAATTTGAAGTTGCTTGAGAGTTTTGGGTGGTGGTACTTCTTTTATTGCCTAGAACTTAAGGGGGTCAATTCTGATCCCTTGTTGGGATACAATGGATCCTAATAGTCTGCCTGCATTAATGCAGAAGACACACTTGAGGGGGTTCAAGCGTAGGTTGTAGTGTCGACACTGTTGGAAAATCAACTGTAAGTCCTCCAGATGGTCACTTCGTTTCTTGGATCATACTGTAAGGTCATCCAAGTAAGCTAAGATGAGGTGAGCTAGATTGTGGAAGATATAATTCATGGCCCACTGGAAGGTGGCTCCAGTGTTTTTAAGACCAAAAGGCATAACTTGATATGCGAACGTGCCCCAAGGGGTTGTGAACGTCATCTTGTACTGATCCGTATGTCAGATTTGAATTTGATTGTACCCTGAGAATATTTCCATGAAGGACAAGGCATCGTGACCGAAAAAAGCATCAATGACTTGGTTGATGAAAGGGGTAGGGTAGTTGTCCTTGGGACAAACCTTATTTAAATGTTGAAAATCGGTGCAGACTCAGATGGCACCCTATTTTTTCATGACGGGTATAGGGTTGGAAACCCACAATGTGTAAGTAATTGGGTAGATGAATCCGACTTTATGAAGCTTTCAATCTCTTGTTTGATTTCTTCTGCCTTGGATGGGTGCAATTCACGCTTCTTTTGGTGGACTGGTGATACGTCAGGACATGTGTTAATGTAGTTTTCTACGATGGTGGGGCTTAGCCATGGCATTTACGAATAATCCCATGCGAAGATATCCATGTAATTTTGTAATAAGTCTGTGTAAGCGACTACCTCATATGGGGAGCATGCTGTCCCTAGTGAGATTTCTTCGGTTTTTCCTGGTTTTCTTGAGATATTCACCTTAATGGTTGGCAAAATATTTTACATATTCCCTTCTTTAAACAAATCAAGCGCCGGGATATGGTTTTTGATCCCATCTACCTTCCCAGATGGAAGGAAGTCCTTGGTTTCAATGGCATATATATCCTGGATTTTTGGGCTGTTAGGCTGGAAATAATTGCATTATGTATTATTTATTTAGGCAGGAAATAATTGCATTATTTATTTAAACTAATAATGCAATTAAATATAATAACTAATTTCCAGACTAGATAATTAAATATAATATATAATTAATATAAATTTAATGGAAACCACGAGGAGAGAGACGATGAATTGGGTTTTCTGCCATTGCTGATGAGCTCCATTATTTGTTTTGGTGTACGTAAGGATTATAATGATGCCTTTGCTGGGTATCGGGCTTTCACATACATAAGGAATTTGGCCATCACCGTTGAGTTCTCTGAGGATCATGTTGCTCCCGTGGCAGTCTGAATTAGATTTGGTGGATAATCAAGAAGATTTGGATTTTTTTTAAAATGAGGAACCATGGTTTTGGGTAAGGGTTGGTTTCTTAGTAACCTCAATGTTTACATCTTTTAATGCTATAACAATGGTGGGTATGAAGATGTATTTTTGGGAAAGACTTCACAACTTCTCTTTTTTTTTTTGGCATCACCAAGTCTTAGAAGGCATTGGAAACATTTTGGGGAGGTTTTTGAAGATATATCAAGAAAGAATGGGAAAATGCATTTTGAATTTTGCCAAGATCTGCTCACATTCATTTATCTCATAAAGATTTTAAGTGGGCCCACTTATTAGATTTTGAAAATACAACTTTCAGGTGCTGGATTAGTCTTCAGATAGGGCATTTGCAGAATACATGCCCATAAGCAAAAAAAACGACAAAGAAAAGATGCCAAAAGGAAAATGGGTGGCAATTTTAGGATCTACATCTCACAGATGATGAATCATTAAACAACATAGGATCATAATCAACAAGATACCCAAGCCTAGGAGGGTGAAAAGAAACATAATGATTTCAAAAGACAAGCCAAGAAAGACATTGAGTTAGTAGTGATCCAAGCTCCATAAAAACAACATGAAGAAACAAGCATTAGTCAAGAAGCGACCAGAACAAAACAAACACATACATAAGAGAGTTTTGACTCTAATAAAGAAGTGCCCTCAAAGTCTAAAGGAGAAGAAAAGACAATTGTGATTGCCAAACCAACCTATGGAGTTTGGAAAAAAAATTAAAAGAGGAAAAATAAAAAAGAGAAGCTCAATTTATGAGGGTAAATGTTGGTCTCAAGGTTGTTTTATGTAGCTCGTTTTTTTGTTTATCTGGTCCTTTGCAATGCACTTGATGCATGTACTGAATGTAACTTTTTATTTAATAGAAAGTTCCAATTTTTTCTCATATATATATATATATATATATATATATATATATATATATATATATAATAAATATTTAAGGGGTTAAATTGGATAATGAAAAATGAGGAGTTTTTCATTATCGACAAGGTTCATTTTTGTGAAAACGTAGCTTTTGATTCATGAAGGCACCTTGAGGTAGTGGTTTAATGTGTGGTTTCACCCAAAGAGAAAAAGGTCTCGTGACATGTACACACATAAGTGGATCAAAGATCATCTCCATGTACTTCTTTTTAAGGGCCCAAAGAGGTTGGATCCAATGGTTGAAAGCGATGATTTTTACATCATTTAGCAAGGATCAATTCTCGTGAGAGCCTCGCCTGAAGCCATGGAGGCACCTTGAGGTAGTGGTCGAACATAAGGTTGCACCCAGAGAGATCATATTAAATGCACCTTGAGGTAGTGTCGAACATAAGGTTGCACCCAGAGAGATCATATTAAATGTTATCATGACTTGTGCATACATAAGTGGATCAAAACCCACCCCCCACGTCATTTCTCTTAAGCCCACATGGTGTAGATTAGTTGGCAATAAGGTGCATTATTAAAATTAAACCTCTAATTAACCATATCTGCCATGTGAGAGAACATATTAATATACCTACACGTTATAGTACTAGACCATATTAATATATATATAAGTTATATCACAATATTAATATACCTACACATTATAGTACTAGACCATATTAATAAATCTATAAGTTATATCACAATCCTAATTATCAAAGCCCACATGGTGTAGATTAGTTGGCAATAAGGTGCATTATTAAAATTTCCTTATAACATCGTTGGTTCAAACCTCTAATTAACCATATCTGCCATGTGAGAGAACATATTAATATACCTACACATTACAGTACTAGACCATATTAATAAATCTATAAGTTATATCACAATATTAATATACCTACACATTATAGTACTAGACCATATTAATAACTCTAGAAGTTATATCACAATCCTAATTATCAATTCTACCGATTCATTATGTATATTAATAAATATATAAAATAAAATGCCTCATCTTCCTGTTGCGGTGCCCTGATCTTCCTTGAGAGAAATTGTTGTTTGAAACTCTATTAAGGTGGAGGAAGATGCACAAATTCGAAACTGAGCTAATTGCACTTTGGGGAACTTTAACTTTTGCTAAGAATGTGAGGGTGGCTTTTCTGAATGTATTTGAGGATTCAAAGGATGTGGTAGAATGGGAAAATGAGTAAGTGCTTTAAATGCCTCCTCTTTGGAACATTGGAAGGACAGGGTCCATGCTTTTATTTATTCCTTCAATTTTATTTCCTATACTCATATCTACAAGGAGATCAATCATGTGGAGGATGATGTGTCTAAGAAGGGTTTGGAGGTACAACCAGGAATCATCTACATTGAAGAATATGAAAAAAATGCACTAGTAATTGTTAAGAGATTTTTCTAATATTCTAAAGAAAATGCTTTTTCTTCATTATTTTATATTTTGTAGTTTGTGTATAGTAGCATATAATAATTATCTTTTAAAAACTTTACTAAATCTATAACTATAATCCATAAGTGGTAATTTTAAAGTTGGCTTACATGATGTAACAAATTAGAACCACTAGTATTATTTATTTACATATTTTATATGATACTTAAAAATAATGCACTTATATTCTTAATATAAACTCTTATAAATTAATATAAAATGTTATTTTTTTTTCTTTCTTTCTGAAATATATAAATATATACTAAAATGCCTAAACTTTAACAAATTTATTTGGTTATTACACAAACAAAATCCCAATGGCAAAAGCTTTAGTTGAGAGCACTATATATTCTTCAAATTTTCTACTTATTTTTAAACCTTAACTTAGCTTGTGATTTTTTTCCTTCTCCACTTGTAAAGTAACTAATCTATACTAAACCTTTTTAGAATAGAGTTGTTTTTAGTGCGATTTTTTGTGTTATTTAAACTGATTTTTTGACTTTATATGAATTCAGCACCATGAAAAACCACTAAAACACTTGGATTATGCAAAAAATACCATCAAACTTATAATTTAAATAAATTCTTACCAGATTTTAAAAAAATTTAATAAAAAATTTCACCAAAACAATTTTTAAAAAATGGCAAAAAAAACCAACTCACTTTAGAATTGATATACTACCGTTATAGAGAAATATAACGCTTTGACACCGAAATTTATGCAGATAGCGGATCCATACCAATCCTCTTTAGAATTGATACCTACCGTTATACAGAAATATAAAGCTTTGACACCAAATTTTTTACAGAAATATGATGCTTTATGCAAGTAGGTTGTTAGAATAGTGGCATTCACATCGTAACGGGCTATATTCTTAGAATTGTTGTCTAACATTGCATGTAAAGGCTACCAAGGGGTATACATAAACCCTTTACATAGGTTTTTATGTTTGTTAAAGTTTGTTTTTACGTTACTGGATAGGGTAGTAATTTTTGTGGTAGTAAAGAGGGATTAAGATGAACTTTTATTTTTTATTTTTTTACTTGTTTTAATTTTAGTAAGAATAGTAATAATATATACTTTATTATGCCCAGGTTAGAAGAGAGTATTTTTAATGATTGAGATGTTTTCTATGTTTTGAAATATCTCAATTTTAAAATCAAGTTATAAGTGTTTTTTAAATAAATTTTATGGATGGTTGCACTTAGATGATTTTAGTCAATTTGAATTTGGATCTCATTCAATAACTTTAATTATTTATCTACTATTTTAAATGTTTAAAACACTAAATTTGGATCTATAATATAGATAATAATAATATTTATTTAACTGTTGTAGTGGAATTTATTCATAGTTTTTTGAGTTTTCATTTTACTATGCTAATGAGACTTCCAAATACATAGAGGTAGACTCTCGCATGAATGCTCAAGCCATGCAAATAGATAAGAGCTTTCACACAAACACTCCCTCTTATATTAGGGTGAAAATTCACTCTATTAAAGAAGAAATTATGCAAGAGCACCATTCCTTCTCTGATTCAGATGTCAATGTAGCTACTTAGGTTGGATTCCAAATGTGGGTCACATAAGGGGAAGAAAAAATCAATACCTTCAAGCAATTCAACTTTACTAGCATACCAAGACCCCAATTGGAAAATTAATACGTGGCATAGGAGAGGAGAGTTCTCAGATGGATTCTACACTCAAGAGCATGTAGAAATTATATAACATATGCATGTATATATCCAGATTCTCCTGATCTAACAGTATTTATCTTCTTGCTAAATACAAAATCCTTCCACTGTTAATCTTTTGTGGAAATTTAAAAACTCAATTGCAAACACATGAAGCAATAAAAACAATCGCACATAACATAGTTGTTTAACGAGAAAGCCTGAAGCTAAAAACCCCAACTATCATATATTATGTATCATGGAGATCATGTAACAATCTCATACAAAGCTTAGTACATCAAGCTCTCAGTACAATCAATCGTCACACACTAACATGAAGAAATCTGCAAATCCATGCACTGATTTCTTGCCACCTAATAGCCTACCTCCACTGCGCAATCCCTGCTGAAGAAGACCCCTGAATGAATTAGAATTGGCCCTGCCTTGACTGCGCAATCCTCATTGGAAACTCCAATGTGTGTGTGATGCAATCAATGCATCACTATAGTCACAACAGATAGTCCATCTCACCCTTTCACCTATCTCTCCACTGGGTCTCCACTGGAAATGACATGCACTGTAGTTAACTGTTGTTTTTGTTCAGTTATTAGTGAGTTATTAGTTGTGAATTAGTTAACTAATTAATTCACTTAACTCTCACTAGTGTATCTTTCAGTTAGACTAGATACAACTAGCTCAACTGAGTTTAACTCCAATAACTAAGTTAAACTGAATAACAACTCCTGTAACTACTCTTCCAACTCTGTCATAACTTTGCCACTTCAGTTCTAACTGAGTCCTTAATGCATGAGGCACCATAAACCCTAGGAATTACGTAATTCCTTCAGCCCACTGAATTTCCAAATCTATATACTGAAATAAAGTGCTCCAAGAGAATAAGTTGATATTTAGAGTCTGATTATTAGTAAGGGCTAATAATAATCGACACATCTATTTTTAGATCGATGATCTATAAACAAACTTCGCCCAATATTCTAATAATAGAATTTCATCTATTTTTCCAACTTGACCAACCATCCACAAATAGCATCCTGCAACTTCTGAAATATGATCACCATGTCTAAAAATAGACATAGTCTAAAAATAGACTTACACCTAAAAATAGCCTGCGGGCCCACTTAGTGAAGGCGACTGATTTTCACTATGCTTCATCATCTTAAAGAATCTCAACACTCCCTCTCAACAAGATAGGGATTATCCTTCACCCCGATCCTGCCTCTATGGTATTCGAATTTGCTCCTAGTGAGCGCCTTCATCAGAGTGTCTTCATCCTGATCTTCCGTAGGAATGTACTGAAGCAACATGATCTTCCGCTGCACACAATCTCTGATATGATGATACTGGATATAAATATGTTTAGATCTATCATGAAACACAAGATTAATCGAGAGTTTAATATTGCAACTTTGATTATCACAATATATCACTGTAGGATCTAAATGTGAATCGAACAAACCAACCAGGATCTTCCTCATCCAGATAGCCTCACATGCGGCTTGACTTGCTGCCATGTATTCTGCTTCTACTGAACTGAGTGCCACAAATCTTTGTTTCCTACTGTACCAAGAAAATGTTGTAGATCCGATACTGAAAACCTCTCCTGATGTGCTCTTTCTGTCTGTTGGGTTGCTTGCCCAATCTACATACGTGAAGCCATGCAACTTCACCTCATCCGTCTGTCTATACCATAAGCCATACTCAGATGTGCCCCTGAGATACCTCAGGACATGCTTGCCTGCCTTCCAAAAGAGCTTGGTAGGCTTAACCATCACTTGTGAAAGCTGGTTCACCGCATAGCATATGTCCCGCCTTGTATTAACTAAATACATGAGCAAACCCACCAACTGTCTATAAACAGTGGCATCCACTACCTCTGTTGATGTAGCATCCTCTTTCCTCCAATTTCCTGGAAGAGGAGTATCAATAGGCTTGCGGCCTTGCATGTGAAACTTCTCAAGTATCTCCCGAGCATACTTGCCTTGAGACACAATAGGTCACCTTCCCGCTGCCATATTTCCAATCCAAGGAAATAATGAAGGAGGCCCAAATCCTTCATCTCAAACTCCTTTGCAAGATATGCCTTGCATGAGTCTATCAACTGCTCATCACCCATTAGTATTAAATCATCAACATAAAGAACAATGATTAAAATCTTACCTTCCACCACAATTTGGTACAGGTTTGCATCCGCCTCACTCTTGGTGAAGCCAAGTCTAGTGAAATAGTTGTCGATTCGTGTCTACCAAGCACAAGGTGCTTGTTTCAACCCATACAACACTCTTTTGAGCCTGCACACATGCAACTCATTGCTGAAGATCTCAAATCCTTCAGGCTGCTCAATGTACACCTCTTCCTCAATGATCCCATTAAAGAACACAGTCTTCACATCCATATGATGAATGTGCCAACCCATCTGTGCTGAGAGAGCAAGGATGGTCCTTATGGAATAATATCGTGCGACAGGTGCAAAGGTTTCTTCATAATCAACCCCCTCGATCTGTGAGAAGCCCCGGGCAACAAATCTTGCCTCATACTTCTCGACACTCCCATCAGCAGCTTGCTTTACCTTGTAGATCCATCTTGATCCTACAACTGATTTACCCACCAGCCTTGGAACAATCTCCCAAACACTTTTTCTGAAAATGGAGTCATACTCCTCCACCATGGCATCTACCCATGTGGGCTCCTAGCACTAATTCTTCAAAAGAAGATGGCATTGTCACGATACACTTGCTCATGAGAGCCATGTATCCAGTAAATTGGTCAGGTGACTGTCTCTGTTTGCTCTGTGATGTAGGGACTCCTACATTCTGTGCCGCATCAAGCTTCAATCTCTTAGCTTCTGTGGTACGCTTTATGCCTTGTCTGATGTTTGGTTCTGTATGAGTGGACTCCTCCACTCCATGAATCTCCTCCTATGGATGATCCACATCTAGAGGCTCATCTTTGGGAACAAGAAGATCCTCCTCTGCATGCAAGTGTAGCTCCCTCTCAAGCGACAACTTCATGACTTTCACCTCATTGAATTTTATATCCTGTCGCGCCATAGTCATTCGACTGTTTGGAAAATACACACGATAATTATGGGGTGTTTCTATGTACCCCAAAAATATCCCAACTTTTGCAGTCAGCTCCAACTTTTTCCTGGTGTCCTTTGTAAACATATGAGCCAAAAATATTGAAATGAGAAATATCAGGCTTCTTACCAGTAAAAAATTCTTCAGGTGTACTCATGCCAAGTACTCTATGAGGACAATGGTTTTGCACATAAACTGCAATGTTGCATGCTTCTGCCCACAAGTGCATCGGTAGGCCCAGGTCATGCAGCATAGCTCATGTAGCACCCATGATCGTTCTGTACTTTGTCTCCGCGACCCCATTCTACTGTGGGTTATGAGGCGCTATGAGTTCTCTTCGAATTCCTTCTTTTCTATAGAAGTCTTTGAATTCGCCCGAGATATATTCACCACCATTATCACTCCGTAGAACTTTCACTTGCTTCCTCGACTCCTTCTCCACCAATGCTTTAAACTCATAGAACTTTGAGAATGTTTTGGTCTTCTTCTGCATGAAGAATATCCAACATCTACGAGAATAGTCATCAACAAATATAACATAATACCTGTTTTTTGTTGTTGAAGCAACTGAGAAAGGTCCACACACGTCTGTGTGAATTCTCTCTAGGATCACCGAAGCACGGTTCTCCTTCTCATGAAAGGTGGTCTTCACAAACTTACCCATAGTACATCCCTTGCACTAATATGACTGCGCAAGAGTACCCTTGGGAAGTCCAGTAGAAATCTGCTGCAAAATCTTCAAAGCGCCATGGTGAAGATGGCCCAATCTCCTATGCCATAATTCGCCCTCATCCCGGCTCACCACTTCTTCTACTTTGCCAATCATTGCAGTGAAGCCATCTACCTCTAGCTTGTAGAGATTCTTAAATCGAATCTTTATCCTCTTGGTTTGACCCGTTGTTTTATGTCGCAGGAAGGATTTTCCATCGCTAAAAACAATGTCATAACCTCTGTCTTCCAACATTGCGACAGAGACCAAGTTCTTCTTCAGACCTGGAACATGCATAACATCTTTCAACAAAAATGGATTATCTGACTCCCTCTCAAAGTTAATGGTCCCAGTGTCGGTCGCACTGTATGGACCATCGTCGCCCATCTCTATATGCATTTGAAGGTCCTTCTCCTCCAAGTCACTAAACAACTCCTTGTCTCCCGTCATATGGAAAGACGCACCACTATCAAGATACCACACTGATCCCATTGAGCTTGAAACCAAGCATGCAATCAAAGAGAAATTAAGTTCAAATTGTGAGGCTAAGGCCTCACCCGCTGCAGCTCCAACGACCTTCTTGTTCTTCTTCTTCTGTGGGAAGTTAGTGGCGAAATTCCCATGTTCGTGACAGTGAAAACACTTCACCTTAGAAAAATCCAGCTTCTTGCATTTAGCTTCGAACTTTGGAGGGAATTTCTTCCCCTTCCCTTTCCTTGATTTGGCAGCCAAAGCGAAATTATCTTCATCTTCATTCTTCAATGACGAGCCATCCCTGGTACTTCGCCTTATCTCCTCCTACACAAGATCCGACCAAGTCGCTCCCATCCCGACAGTTTATCCCGTCCATTGACAGAGTCTTCGTAGCTATGCCAACTCTTCGGAAGCCCAAGGAGATCAAAACTCACCAAGTCATCATCATCAACTATAATCCCCACACTTCCCAGTTCATCCCTACAGTGGACAAACTTTGTGAGATATTTTGGAATACTGTCGCCCTTCTCCATTTTTATTTTTCTGAGCTTATCTTTCAGCACCAATTTCCTTTGGTTGTTGTTGCTTTGGAAAAATTCTATCAAATCCTTCCACATTGCAAATGGAGTGGCTTTCCCATGAAGGTTGGACACAATATGGTCCTTCACACCTTCCAACATAATTCTTCTTGTCTTTGCTACCTTCTTTTGCCATGCGTCAAGTAATGCAACATCGCTAGAACCAAGCTTAGGAACATCGCTATCGATGAACTCCTTCAGTCCATTATCTTCCAGCACCGCCTCCATCCTATCCTTCCAGGCTATGTAATTCGAGCTGCCCCCAACAACTGTTGCTCCAAGAAATTTCTACAACAAATTCGAATTGTCCACCAGCACAAACTCAACAATTCTTCACAATTGCAATCTTTAAGAATTAACATTGCTTCGATGCCATGTAGAAATTATATAACATATGCATGTATATATCCTGATTCTCCTAATCTAAAAATATTTATCTTCTTGCTAAATACAAAATCCTTCCATTGTTAATCTTTTGCGGAAATTTAAAAACTCAATTGCAAACATACGAAGAAATAAAAACAATCGCACATAACACAGTTGTTTAACGGGAAAGCCTGAAGCTAAAAACCCAAATTATCATATATTATGTATCATGGAGATCATGTAACAATCTCATACAAAGCTTAGTACATAAAGCTCTCAGTACAATCAATTGTCACACACTAACATGAAGAAATCTACAAATCCATGCACTAATTTCTTTCCACGTGATAGCCTACCTCCACTGTGCAATCCCTGCTCAAGAAGACCCCTGAATGAATTTGAATTGGCCTTGCCTTGACTGCGCAATCCTCATTGGCAACTCCAATGTGTGTGTGATGTAATCAATGCATCACTATAGTCACAATAGATAGTCCATCTCACCCTTTCACCTATCTCTCCACTGGGTCTCCACTAGAACTGACATGCACTGTAGTTAACTGTTGTTTCTGTTCAGTTGTTAGTGAGTTATTAGTTGTGAATTAATTAACTAATTAATTCACTTAACTCTCACTAGTGTATCTTTCAGTTTGACTACATACAACTAGATCAATTGAGTTTAACTCCAATAACTGAGTTAAACTGAATAACAACTTCTGTAACTACTCTTCCAACTCTGTGATAACTTTGCCACTTCAGTTCTAACTGAGTCCTTCATGCATGAGGCACCGTAAACCCTAGGAATTCTGTAATTCCTTTAGCCCACTGATTTGCCAAATCTGTATACTAAAATAAATTGCTCCAAGGGAATAAGTTGATATTTAGAGTCTGATTGTTATTAAGGGCTAATAATAATAATAATCGACACATCTATTTTTATATCGACGATCTATAAATAGACTTCGCCCAATATTCTAAAGATATAATTTCATCTATTTTTCCAACTTGACCAACCATCCACAAAAATCATCCTGCAACTTCTGAAATATGATCACCATGTCTAAAAATAGACATAGTTTAAAAATAGACTTACACCTAAAAATAGCCTGCGGTTCCACTTAGTGAAGGCGACTGATTTTCACTAAGCTTCATCATCTTGTTGAATCTCAACACTCCCTATCAACAAGATAGGGATTATCCTTCACCTCAATCCTGCCTCTATGGTATTTGAATTTTCTCCTGGTGAGCGCCTTCGTCAGAATGTCTGCATACTAATCTTCCGTAGGAATGTACTGAAGCAACATGATCTTCCACTGCACACAATCTCTGTTATGATGATACCATATATCAATACTTTTAGATCTATCATGAAACACAGGATTAATAGAGAGTTTAATGCATTGGTGATTATCACAATGTATCACTGTAGGATCTAAATGTGAATCGAACAAACCAACTAGGATCTTCCTCATCCAGATAGCCTCACATGCAGCTTGACTTGTTGCCATGTATAGTGCTTCCACTGAACTGAGTGCCACGGATCTTTGTTTCCTGCTGTACCAAGAAAATACTGTAGATTCGATACTGAAAACCCCTCCTGATGTGCTCTTTCAGTCCGTTGGGCTGCCTGCCCAATCTGCATATGTGAATCCATGCAACTTCACCTCATCCGTATGTCTATACCATAATCCATACTCAGATGTGCCCCTGAGATACCTCAAGACATGCTTGCCTGCCTTCCAAAAGAGCTTGGTAGGCTTAACCATCGCTTGTGAAAGTTGGTTCACCGCATAGCATATGTCTGACCTTGTATTAACTAAATACATGAGCGAACCCACCAACTGTCGATAAACTATGGCATCCACTACCTCTGTCGATGTAGCATCCTCTTTCCTCCAATTTCCTAGAAGAGGAGTACCAATAGGCTTGTAGCCTTGCATGTGAAACTTCTCAAGTATCTCCTGAGCATACTTGCCTTGAGACACAAACAATTCACCTTCTTGCTGCCATATTTCCAATCCAAGGAAATAATGAAGGAGGCCCAAATCCTTCATCTCAAACTCCTTTGAAAGATCTACCTTGCATGAGTGTATCAACTACTCATCACCCGTTAGTATTAAATCATCAACATAAAGAACAATGATTAAAATTTTACCCTCCACCACAATTTGGTACAGGTTTGCATCCGCCTCACTCTTGGTGAAGCCAAGTCCAGTGAAATAGTTATCGATCCGTGTGTGCCAAGCATGAGGTGCTTGTTTCAGCCCATACAACACTCTTTTGAGCCTGCACACATGTGAATTGCTGTTGGAGATCTCAAATCATTTAGGCTGCTCAATGTACACCTCTTCCTCAATGATCCCATTAACGAATGCCGTCTTCACATCCATCTGATGAATGTGCCAACCCATCTGCGCTGAGAGAGCAAGGATGGTCCTTATGGAAGAATACTGTGTGATAGGTGCAAAGGTTTCTTCATAATAAATCCCCTCGATCTGTGAGAAGCCCTGAGCAACAAATATTTCCTTATACTTCTCGACGCTCCCATCAGCAGCTTGCTTTACCTTGTAGATCCATCTTGCTCCTACAACTGATTTACCCACCAACCTTGGAACAATCTCCCAAGCACTTTTTCTGAAAATGGAGTCATACTCCTCCACCATTGCATCTACCCATGTGGGCTCCTGCACTGCTTCTTCAAAAGAAGATGGCTCTGTCACGATACACTTTCTCATGAGAGCCATGTATCCAGTAAATCGATCAGGTGACTGTCTCTATCTGCACTGTGATGTAGGGACTCCTACATTCTGTGCCGCATCAAGCTTCAGTCTCTCAGCTTCTGTGGTATGCTTTCTGCCTTGTCTGATGTTTGGTTATGCATGAGTGGACTCCTCCACTCAATGAATATCCTCCTGTGGCTGATCCACATCTAGAGGCTCCTTTTTGGGAACAAGAAGATCCTCCTCTGCATGCAAGTGTAGCTCCCTCTCAAGTGACAACTTCATGGCTTTCACCTCATTTAATTTTATATCCCGTCGTGCCACAGTCATTCGATTTTTTGGCAAATACACACGATAATAATGGGGTGTTTCTGTGTACCCCACAAATATCCCAACTTCTGCAGTCAGCTCCAGCTTCTTCTTGGCGTCCTTTGTCACATGAATGTAAACATATGAGCCAAAAATATTCAAATGAAAAATATCAGGCTTCTTACCAGTAAAATATTCTTTAGGTGTACTCATGCCAAGTACTCTATGAGGACAACGGTTTTTCACATAAACCACAGTGTTGCATGCTTCCACCCATAAGTGCATCGGTAGGTCGTGGTCATGCAGCACCCACGATCGTTCTATTCTTCGTCTCCGCGAACCCATTCTACTGTGGGTTATGAGGTACTATGAGTTCTCTTCAAATTACTTCTTTGCTATAGAAGTCTTTGAATTCACCCGAGATATATTCACCACCATTATCGCTCCGTAGAAATTTCAGTTGCTTCCTCGACTCCTTCTCCACCAATGCTTTAAACTCACAGAACTTTGAGAATGTTTCCCTCTTCTTCTGCATGAAGAAGATCCAACATCTACGAGAATATTCATCAACAAATATAAAATAATACCTGTGTTTTTCTATTGAAGCAACCGAGAAAGGTCCACACACGTCTGTGTGAATTCTCTCCAGAATCACCAAAGCACGGTTCTCCTTCTCATGAAAGGTGGTCTTCACAAACTTACCCATAGTACATCCCTTGCACTGATATGACTACATAAGAGTACCCTTGGGAATTCCAGTAGAAATCTGCTGCAAAATATTCAAAGCACCATGGTGAAGATGGCCCAATCTCCTGTGCCATAATTCGCCCTCATCTTGGCTCACCACTTCTTCTGCTTTGCCCATCATTGCAGCGTAGCCATCTACCTCCAGCTTGTAGAGATTGTTAACTCGAATCCCTATCGTCTTGGTTTGACCCATTGTTTTATGTCGTAGGAAGGCTTTTCCATCGCTAAAAACAACGTCATAACCTCTGTCTTCCAACATTGCGACTGAGACCAAGTTCTTCTTCAGACCTGGAACATGCATAACATATTTCAATAGAAATGGATTACCTGACTCCCTCTCAAAGGTAAAGGTCCCAATTCCGGTTTCACTGTATCGACCATCGTTTCCCGTCTCTATATGCATTTGAAGGTCCTTCTCCTCCAAGTCACTAAACAACTCCTTGTCTCCCGTCATATGGAAAGACACACCACTATCAAGATACCACACCGATCCCATTGAGCTTGAAACCAATCATGTGATCAAAGAGAAATCAAGTTCAAATTGTGAGGCTAAGGCCTCACACGTTGCAGCTCCAACAACCTTCTTGTTCTTCTTCTTTTGTGGGTAGTTAGTGGCGAAATGCCCATGTTCGTGATAGTGAAAACACTTCACCTTGGAAAAATCCTACTTCTTGCCTTTAGCTTCGAATTTTGGAGGGAATTTCTTCCCCTTCCCTTTCCTTGCTTTGGTAGCCAAAGATAAATTCTCTTCATCTTCATTCTTCAATGAAGAGCCATCCCTAGTACTTCGACTTATCTACTCCTGCACAAGATCCGACCAAAGTCGCTCCCATCCCGACAATTTCTCCCATCCATTGACAGAATCTTCATAGCTATGCCAACACTTCGGAAGCCCAAGGAGATCCAAGCTCACCAATTCATTATCATCGACTGTATTCCCCACACTTTCTAGTTCATCCCTACAGTGGACAAAATTCGTGAGATATTTTGGAATATTGTCGCCCTTCTCCATTTTTATTTTCTGAGCTTATATTTCAATGCAAACTTCCTTTGGTCGCTACTGATTTGGATAAAATCTGTCAAAGCCTTCCACATTGCAAATGGAGTGGCTTTCCTGTGAAGGCTGGACACAACATGGTCCTTCACACCTTCCAACATAATTCTTCTTGTCTTTGCTACCTTCTTTTGCCATGCATCAAGTAATGCAACATCGCTAAAACCAAGCTTAGGAACATCGCTATCGATGAACTCCTTCAGTCCATTATCTTCCAGCACTGCCTCCATCCTATTCTTCCAGGCTATGTAATTCGCGCTGCCCCCAACTATCGCACCAAGAACTTTCTGCAACAAATTCGAATTGTCCACCAGCACAAACTCAACAATTATTCACAATTGCATTCTTCAAGAATTAACATTGCTCCGATACCATTTAGAAATTATATAACATATGCATGTATATATCCAGATTCTCCTGATCTAACAATATTTATCTTCTTGCTAAATACAGAATCCTTCCACTGTTAATCTTTTGCAGAAATTTAAAAACTCAATAGCAAACACATGAAGCAATAAAAACAATTGTACATAACACAGTTGTTTAATGGGAAACCCTGAAGCTAAACACCTCAACTATCATATATTATGTATCATGGAGATCATGTAACAATCTCATACAAAGCTTAGTACATCAAGCTCTCAGTACAATCAATCGTCACACACTAACATGAAGAAATCTGCAAATCCATGCACTGATTTCTTGCCACCTGATAGCCTACCTCCTCTGCGCAATCCCTGCTGAAGAAGACCCCTAAATGAATTTGAATTGGCCTTGCCTTGACTGCGCAATCCTCATTGGCAACTACAATGTGTGTGTGATGCAATCAATGCATCACTATAGTCATAACAGATAGTCCATCTCACCCTTTCACCTATCTCTCCACTGGGTCTCCACTCGAACTGACATGCATTGTAGTTAACTGCTATTTCTGTTTAGTTGTTAGTGAGTTATTAGTTGTTAATTAATTAACTAATTAATTCACTTAACTCTCACTAGTGTATCTTTCAGTTAGACTAGATACAACTAGCTCAACTGAGTTTAACTCCAATAACTGAGTTAAACTAAATAACAACTCCTGTAACTACTCTTCCAACTCTGTCATAACTTTTCCACTTCAGTTCTAACTGAGTCCTTCATGCATGAGCCACCATAAACCCTAGGAATTGTGTGATTCCTTCAGCCCACTGATTTTCCAAATCTTTATACTGAAATAAAGTGCTCCAAGAGAATAAGTTGATATTTAGAGCCTGATTATTATTAAGGGCTAATAATAATCGACACATCTATTTTTAGATCGATGATCTATAAATAGACTTCGCCCAGTATTCTAAAAATAGAATTTCATATATTTTTCCAACTTGACCAACCATCCACAAATAGCATCCTGCAACTTTTGAAATATGATCACCATGCCTAAAAATAGACATAGTCTAAAAATAGACTTACACCTAAAAATAGCCTGCGGGCCCACTTAGTGAAGGCGACTGATTTTCACTAAGCTTCATCATCTTGTTGAATCTCAACAGAGCATTCATAAAAAGGTTAAGTACTTGCACTCTCACATAATGACCATGAACACTAGTCTCGCTCACCTATAAGTGCACCTCACCCGAAAAAATCCCCATACTTTAGCTGGCCCAAACACTAGCATTGTTTACATATATGTGTCCAATTCCTCAGGGTGAAATCAATTTCTTTCTTTGTATGATGTTCTACTTAGTCTTAGTTTTGTTTCTAAATGATGCATGGTCTCTGTCGACATTTATAGAGTATTGAATATATATACTTTTGGATTTTATTGGTTTTTTGTGATTATGTGTCCATCCCAATTATCCCATGTATTAGTGGAAAAATTGAATTCTCTTGTGTGGACAGAGTGTGTTAGGACCCTATAATAATAGGGATCATAATTTTGAATTGACTATGTTAAAGTCTTGTAATATTGTACATACTTTTCTTTCTGCAAATTTTTTCCCATATTAAAAAATGAAAAGAGGGCATGTCCTAAAAGAAAAATCAAAGGACCAAAAGAAAAAAGATCAAAAAAGAATATAAAGTATGAACCCTGTTGTACCTTAAGAGACAATCCCTTAGCTGTGATAAGGAATCAGTGCTTAAGACATCTATCTGATTATGTCACGAATATATATTTTTGTCTCTGTCTTATCAACCCTCAACTATTAAAGATCAAACCCTTAAATATCAAATATATGAGCATTCTGCAATGCTATCTTTAGCCAATGTTGAACAAAAGAATTAGAAGAAACAGAAGGGAGAACTTCAAACTGATATGTTGTTTTATACAGAAAATACCATTTCAAAATCTAGAAGAAGTATATGAAGAAATAGTTAAAACAGAGGAGCGCAAATTAAGGTTTTTTAACTCTGAAATACATAAGTATAAAGAGTTCGGCTGCTCATAACTATGTTTCATTCATAGATGGAAAAACATAACGTAAATTGAGAATGCATTTCAACATTAAAAAAATGATAAAAACTTGCATACTCATTCATTAACTTGTCAATCTCTGAGTACAAAAATTAGGCTTTGAAGGTCCAAAACATGGAACCTTCCTTCCTCTTGGAAATTACATTAAATACAATAAAAATCAGTTTGGAACTGCTGTAACCAATTCTAACTACCAAAAATACTTCAGGACCTCGAAGGCTGTCTATCACATGCCTTGAAAATGTCTTTTTACAATTTCATTGACTTCAGAAAATAACATAAAGTAAATATCCTAATCTATAGGAATTGCTAATGAAGTGGCTTCTTTTCCTTTATTAACTGATTTGTCTTTCTTTGTTGTTGGTCCCTTTGGCAAGTCAATAGTCCAAGCTCTGCACTTTTTCCATATTTCTACCTTCATCTTGGATAAATGTGTCATATTGTGATACTCCAATCTGAATGCAGTAATTTGGTCATAAGATGGCCTTTCAGAGAAAAGATTTTTTACCATCCACAAAAGTTGAAAATGTCTTTGCAAGAAATTGACCATTGTTTCTCCTTTAAGTACCTGAGTCTTCTCATGCCTATTGTCAATCTTGCTTTTTTTCATCACCAATAAATTCTCATAAGAGCTCCATGGTATAAGGTTCCCCTCAGCTCCCCAACATGATGGCAGGCCTACCCTTGTCATTTTATCAAAATATTTATCAAATTCACTTACTGCTTCTTTGATTTCTTATAGTTTCTTTTCTGCAGCCTTTCTGAGATCATTTATGATAATCATTTTATTAATTTCCACTGCATACAACATTCTATCCAGCATATCATTCTCCTCTAATTCCTGATCTGATTTGGAATTGATATAATCAATAAATCTTCTAGCCCAAATGGCTATATTAATCCCTTTATGCTTATTAGACATAAACGGTTCTTCACATTCCATAATAAGGCTCTTTTCTTGTGCAATAATCATCAGGAAGCACCAATTGGAATTCATTTCTGAGATGATATCATTCCAAATTAGATCCTTAGCTTGTATTAATGACACATTGCCTTTCATTCTTTCTTTGAGATTCTTGATCTCAGCTTCAGCATTTTTGAAATCCATTTTGTACTTATCTGCTTCGTTTTCTATGACCTTCATCAATTTTGTAGCAGTCTCCAAATCTGTTTGAGCCTTCTTTCTATCTCTTTCAGCCATCTGCAACTCAGTATTTAATTGAATAATATGTGCTTGAGGATCTATATCACCTATAGGAAAAACAAAAGTACAATTATGATTATCAATGTGATTTTGTAAAGAAATTGCAGTCTGCTTCACTTTGGAAAGTTCTTAATCCTTCTGCATAAGTTGCTGCAACAACTTCTCTTTTTCCTTCTCTGCCTCTACAATCTCTGCAGCCATTGAGTGTTCACCAGTAGGTAACCTCAATTTCTTCCTCAATGTAGATATCTCTATTTAACCACTTTGCAAGAATTTCTACACAACAGCTTGTCACTAGGGTCTACCCCAATCTTAATAATAATCTTCTTAAACTCTTCATTTTGGACTGTTAAGGCTCTTGAATTGGCCTTTTCTAGCTTCAATTGTTTGATAACTTTCCCTAACATGTTTTTAGCTTTAACTTCCATTGCATTTGTCTTTGTGAGTTCATTAACAATCAATTGCCTGGTCTGCATATGCAAATTCATTTTGTCCATTAGTGGAATATTTTTAACATCCATAGTCACATTTATAGTATTAAAACTGTTTGAGGACCCAATTGACATTCCTGTGGGATGTGACAGAGCAATCCTAAATTGATCTTTTTCAAGATCCATTACAGTCAACAACCTTGTCTGATCGGCAGTAACCTGATGTTCTTCTTGGGCCTCCATGCTGGCCTTCATTCTCTGATTTTTCTCTTAAATTTGAGAAAACACCTGTTTGATTAAGGGTACCTGTTCATGAGAGGATTCATGACCTCTAGGGGAAGAGGGAGCATTCTGCTCTTCACCCAAATGCAAGGAAAAACCAGGTGAATTAGAAGAATGATCCTCAACAATTATTTTCCTTTTCTCACCTCTTGGTGCCTCATCATCCAAGTCAATAACAACTTCTTTACCTCTTTTATTTGTTTTTTCAGTTATAACAGGAGTTTGAATACTTGTATTTACTGAAATTTTTTCACCTTTGTTTGCTACCTTTTCCTGCTCAGGTCTACTTTCTTGAATGAAAGCAGAGTATCCATTCTCAATTCTTCTCTGTTAATTATACCATGGGGATCATAAGCCCATTTTTCTCCTAGTAACATATGTGTTTCCTCCAACAATTTTGTTACTTCCTCAAACGCCTGCCTCATATTAACTATGAAAGGTCCCACACTCATAGGTAATTTATACATATGGCTCTTCTTCATAGGGACGAAGTGCACATGATCAACATTCAGGCTCTATCTGATAAATTATAAGGCGAAAAGCCTCATTGGTACGAACGTTGGGAGCCTGTAAAGTTCAACATTTGCTCCATATAACCTTATTTCTAAATATTCTTCAAATACAAACCAATCCCCAAATTTATAGCTAGTTCCTAAATGTAGAAACTCCTGGGCTTTGTGTAAAAAACAAGGGGGATGAACTCCATTCAATATTTTATATGCAATGGGCATATACTTTATTTTTCTCCCTTCTGATTATATCTGTCCAGAATACAAATGAATTTCTTTTCTTGTTTACATCCATTATATTTAGACCTAACTGCATGAATTCTTCAACATTTTGGTATAAAAATAAGTAGACAATCAGTGAGGGAAATTTAAAAGAACCTGTCAGTGAAAGACTCATTAACTGCGAGTTGACTGCATCTTGCCAAAAGGATGGAATATCTAGGACCATTCCTGGCTTCATCATCATGGCGAACATTCCAAGGACTGACTTGTCCACTGTAACATCATCTTCTTTGCCCAAGATTTTAGCAATACTGCTTAAAACGGGTCGAGTGTCTTCGTTGAAAATTCCCATAGTAAATTCTCCACATTCTGGCTAAAACTACTTCATATTGGGCTTCAAATGGAACATAAAATTATTGAATTCTTCTCCTACAAGGCTTTCATAGTAAGTAACCAGTGAATCTTCTGAAAATCGAACTGATGATTTGGCTTCAGGAAAACACAAGGCTTGGCAGATTAATTGGGTAGACACCTGTAGAAAATTTCCCCCTTGGGAATTCATCACGAAACAATTTTCGGGATACAATGCGAAAACCAACAAATATATAAACTCTGGGAATAAATGTGTCTTTGGGATGCATGCAGAAAGGACGCCAGATTTTTTCATGGCGGAATAGATAGGGGAATTATCATTATTCAATACAACTTGTTGGTAGAATGGAAGATGAATTACTGAAGACGTAGTATCTCGAATGTCTCTCTCATTATCCATGAGAGGAATGTGGTTCGATGAACGAGACAAAGAAGAAATTTTAGCCATGATTAGAAAAGGTGCGGAAGGAAAAATTTTGCAAGGTGGCTAAAACAGAAAGGTGACGGGAGAACGCAACAGGTCAAAGCACAAAAAACTGCAAAGTATTTTGAAAACGAAATGAAAAACACCCCTAAATAGATGGCGCGACTTTTGTGTTAAATTCCTATGTAACGTGTCATTTAACCGTTGGACTGATCTGACATGAAAAACAGTTATTCTCCATTCAACATATGACGTCACTGCAGGGGGGTCTCGGGGTACAGCTGAAAACTCTGGCTGGTGCCCCCGTAGTCGATATCCATCGTTGATCTTCATCGCCTTCGCAGTCAACCCAGTCAACTATGGGGGCACCCTTTCCGTTAACTCTCGTGCTATTAGTTCCTGCGGGTTGGGTCATCCAGTTTATCTTTTAATATCAACACTCTCCGCCAATTAAATTAATTGGCCTTTAATCTTCGGATATAAAACCCACTTGTATAAAGTTTAAAGTAATTAAACTCTAATACATCAAGCTAAAAACATTTTCTTCTTATGCCAAAGTATAAAACTATAATACTTTAACATATTTGCTTTTCTTTCAATTTCAGATTTTTTTGTATTTTTAATATAAAATAAAAAGGATATGCAGATGATCCACAACAAACCCCACAAAAAGAAACAATAATAGATCCTGAAAGTGTTGCACATTCAAATGCCACTATTCTTATTTTACTTTATGCAAATAAAAATTGTGTGAAGCTTGTCCAAAATTCCACAATTCATGATGATCATATAGTTTAATCTTGATTCATTCATGCTTTTAAATTTCATGTCACGATAGTTAGTGAATAAATATCTGGCCAAACCATTTAATCTTGGTAGATCAATAGTTAGGTAGAGAATAAAAATGATCTCATCAGTTTAATCTGAGCCATTGGAAGTTATAATGTTAGAAATAGGTTAGTTTGCTTATCAAAAGAAAATAAAAAGGCCAACAAGATCAAATGCACCCAATGAAGGAAGTAAAAAATGTTAGGGTAAATGAAGAGTAGGTAGATTACTTTCACAAGTAATGAAAAGCATCAAATGGTTCATCTCATATTACTAATATCCTCCTAAATCCGCTTCCCCTTGCTAAAATCCATATTTCCATTCTTGGAAGTCATTTCCCCTTGTAACATATCCCTTTCTCCTTATTCTAAACCTTTCCCCTTCCTAATCCCCTTTCCCTAGTTAAAAATCCGTTTCCCTTTAAAAATTAACTTTCCCTTTAATAAACTCCCCTTTTCCATTTAAAACATGCAAAACCCACTTATCCAAAGTTTTAAATGTTAAAAATATATTGGGCCCCACTACAAGAACCCTTCCCCGATATTATTTTAACCCATTCCTAGTGTATTTCTAATATCCCGCATATATATTTTACAACCCCCTTTATATCATTTTAGCATACAGTTTATATATATCGCCCTGCTTTATATTACATTTCCCGACCCCACATATATATCATCTTAAATCCTCTTAAAATATATTTCCCCGACCCACTTATTATATTATAGCCTATAGTTTTAACTTCCCCCACTTTCATTTCATACAAAACCCTCCACTACATTTAACTCGACCCACTTATATATTATACCCCTTCGCATAAATCATCCCTGGGTCCCACCTATCCCAACCCCCTCACTTCTACCAGTCACTCGATCATTTCCGATTAGATCCAACAACCAATAAGAACTTTCACACCCCCGATAGTCCAATGTTTAAAGTCGTGGGGGGGGGGGGTTGGTGCGAAATGGGTGGTTTCACACCCTCGCCTCCCTGCTGTTAGGTAAACATGACTCGGGGTAGAGTCAATGTTGACTAGGGTAGATAGTAGTGGTTTTGGGGCACATGGTTTTGTGCACCCACGGTTTTGGCCCATGGTATTACATGTAATGGAGCCTAGAAGAGGCTGGGAATAATTCATTGTAAGGTAGGCCTGGAGGTGAGCGGTCAAGACTCACTTGGCTGGATTGGCCAGGGTTTTGGCCCAGGGTTAATGAAATTTCATTGGTTGGGTTTTTCCCCGGATTTGGGTTTTCCCGGTTAAACATTGTGTTTATGTTTATGTGATTTGTTGTTGGGTTTTGTATGTGTATTATTCTCTCGGTAAATATTTATTTCTTCAGTAATTCCTAACAAATGGTATCAGAGCCATATTTGGCTTCAAAGGGATGCTTTTGCAGCCAAGGGTTTTATTGGCCTGTGAATGGAGAAATCAATGCAGCCTTTTGCAGATCTGGCCATACGGAGCATGGTGTTTCTAGGAAATAGAAAATATCCAATTGATTGATTCCATGGGGAATTCCATGGAGAGTTTCTCAATGGATAAAGAGAACAACGGTGCTGCCACAACTCAGATCTGGCGACTAGCAGTGATAAGAAGTTGGTTCGAGAAATTCAAAGATGAGAGGATGTTTGCACGTGGATTAATTAATTGATGAACCATGTATCTGAAGAGAACTCCTAGAGGACTGGCGGTTACAGAGGCTGGTGACCCATGTAATCCGGTAGATGGGTTCTTTTTATATGGACATTGCTTTCATATGTACAAATAGCAACAATGAAACAAAAAAAAATATTATTATAATGGAGTTAATTTTTTACATGTAAATGGGCATATTGATGTAAGACCTGGTATGGAATGCGTACCCCTGGGTAATCTCTGGTAAAGTCTTGGTTAGACCTAGGTGATAGGGGGGATGTCAAGTTTACAATTACCCTGGGTAAAAATTTGAGGGGGGAAGAGCTAGAGTGAGCGGTGTTGTCTCATTTAGTAGGTTTGGCTGGATTTAGTCAATAATCCCCAAGTCAAGCTTAAGGGGGGAATTTTTAGGTAAACATGACTCGGGGTAGAGTCAATGTTGACCAGGGTAGATAGTAGTGGTTTTGGGGCACATGGTTTTGTGCACCCACGGTTTTGGCCCATGGTATTACATGTAATGGAGCCTATAAGAGGCTAGGAATACTTCATTGTAAGGAAGGCCTGGAGGTGAGAGGTGAAGACTCACTTGGCTGGATTGGCCAGGGTTTTGGCCAATGGTTAATGAAATTTCATTGGTTGGGTTTTTCCCCGGATTTGGGTTTTCCCGGTTAAACATTGTGTTTATGTTTATGTGATTTGTTGTTGGGTTTTGTATGTGTATTATTCTCTCGGTAAATATTTTATTTCTTCAGTAATTCCTACACCTGCCACGTAGCAATCCCATGTCTTATCACATCCCCCATTTTAAAAACCGCCTAAGCTCCTTTTTGGATGTGATAAACCACCAACCTGTCTTCGCATTACGATAAAAACATTGATGTTTGAATTCAACCCCGCGCCAATGAAAATAAACAAAATTCAAAAGTAATAAGTCCCAACCCTTTATAGTTACTCCCTTATTGTTGTTTATTTGCGAAAGTTGTTTTATTTGCGGAAAAAGACCCAAAAACCATTTCCGACTGAGAGTTGAAGCTTTGCAGACCAAGAAACCCCTGCTGTGACTAGAATCCCTTCTGTATACCAAAACTTCGAATTTATAGGTAATCCTAAGCTCCAGAAACCATTAATTAAGCACAATAATTGATAAATTGAATGAATTAATGGCCTCCCAGATCATTTTATCTATTAACCCTTTACAAAAACCTATGGTAGATGTTGACCACACCCCTCTTGCTGATAAAGACTTCAAAATCAATGATACAGTCACTCATTTTAACCTTTAGAGCTCCACTGTTGGAGCCATGACAAATTCATTGATCAGGCTGATGATATCCACCTCTGGGACTCAAACCTACCCAAATACATATTCCCACATACCTTTCAGTTTCCAGATCTCATTAGACTCTGCCAGATCAATTATTTGCCTAATGAAAGAGCTCTGGTAACCCCAAACCAAGAGATTTTATTCACAATCACTGCACAATCCATAAATCAGATGTTACAAATCCAACCCAAGCCTGATGAAGCCCCATTATCCATTGAAATCCTCACTGAAATCTATCTGAAGCTGGACTTACCCAAAACATTCCAAATTTTCCAGACTTTTCTCCCTCCATTAGTAGAAACCCCAAAAAGTAATCCTCTTTATTCAGCTTCCATATTTTCAGAGAGAACTAGACAAATTGTCACAATGTTTTCATGCATTTTAGGGTATTTTCCTGATGAACATGAAGATGCCTCTATCTTAGGTTTTCTATCCATATTCTGCCCAGGACAGCCTCCAGCTTCAACTTTCAACTTTTCCCAGTACTTATCAGATGCAATTCATGACCAACTAGTCAATTTACCAGAGGAATGAGTATTAAATACTCCCCAGTTTTGTTCCATTTGTTCTTATATTTCCAATCAGAAAGGTTTGTAGTTAGACTCCAAAAACTGGACACAGAGGGTAACCCCCAATATGTAGTCTTTTGGACGTCCTTGATCAGAAAGGATTCCAAAAAATTAAGCTATAAAGACTTCATTGATTCATTTGTTCATCTAGTTGTTAATATGCTAAGCAGTAGCATTCAACCTAGAGTCAGTGAAGAGATAAAGAAAGTATTGCAGTTGTCAGATCAAAGTCAAATAGGAGATTGGTATTTATACTAGAATCATACATAAATTAGGGTGTATGGAAGCCAAATTACTCCATACAAACTTCCCAAATACCTCCCAATGAGGTTATTTGCATTAGAATACATCAGACAAATTCTAAATTCAGATGAAGTCAATTTCCTTTCAGCAAAGAAGAAAACTCAATTTAAGATCAAGAATCATTTAGGTCCTTTTATTTTCAATAATAGGAATGTTGGTTAGCAAGAAAAAAATTATTTACAAGATTTTAAGTTCAGTAGCAGTTTCAAATGGCAATATGACCCCTTGGGTGTCATAAGTAAGTTAAGAGTCAAATTCAAATTGACTCCTTTTATTCATGAGTCAAAACCTGATATTGAAAATTATTCCAACCAGTCAGAGTGGTTGGAAAATACTTTACAGGACATGGAGAAGCAGGTTGGTACTAGTTCCATCCTGCTTACTCCAACCCCACAGGACATAAATTCAAAGAGGGCAAGAGAGGAAGGCTCTTATTCTACAGAGACTACTTCTGATACCAAATTTAAGCTAATATACAGGAAAAAGGAAAAACTGAATCGAGTGATTGAACATGAAGAGATAGTTGATACAGTTGAAATCATTGATACAGATATAATTGTCAGAGATAATGCACCTCCAACAGTTTCAGAAGAAACACACCCACCATCAACCTCCAGTGCTCAAATTATTCAGAAACAACATAGTGCAGAGGTTTCATCATCAAGAAAACTAGTGGATAAAGAGAAAGATATAATGGAGAAATATAAAGAAATTAAATTAAAGAATGAAGCATTGAAAGCTGTAACTTATGCCCAGTATTGGAAACAAATTCCTAGTGACCAAAACAGATTACTTTTAGCTTTTGATTACCATACTAGAAAGATGAAAATGACATTTTTGCAACCAACAGTGCAGGCTCAAAAATCATCAGCAGATTACAAGAAAACAACCTTGGAAGTTCTTGCTAAAGATGTACATCCCATAGATCAGATTGAGTTTCATAAACAAGCAGGAGAAACGATCTACTCCACTATGACTAACAAGGCTTTAAGTGTCCAAAAACTACAAAATTCTCTAGAAAATATCAGGGCACATTTAAAACTAAAGAAATCTTCTTCACAAGCAAAGGATAACAGGATAAAATCACTTGAATAATTGGTCATGGAGGTCGGATATAAACCAAAGGACATCAAAGCAGCAGAAGATATTATCAAGAAGAAGAATGCAGACATAGCTCCATTGAAGGAACAACTGAAGTTACCTACAACAGAACATCCACAAACTAAAGAAGTTTTAGAGAATGAAAATCAGAAGGATGAAATGATGAATCTCATCATTCAGTTGACAATTCAATTGAAAGAGATGGAAAATGAAATGGAAAAATTAGTGCAGGAAAAGCAGGCCAACATGGAAGCAGTTCCTGTTACTGCCATTCCTATAACTTCTTCATCACCTCCATTACCTACAACAATACCAACTACTATAGCAGTTCCAGTGACAACAGAAGTTCCAACAACTACACCAAAAACGACATCAGCCCATCCCAATGATGAGGCAAGTAAATTTATTAAAGCCATGCAGGATATGTCAATCCAAACTACTGAGATTAATAGACTCAAAGAACAAGTAAAAATTCTAGAAGCTTAAAAGAAATTGGTTCAAATAATGCATAAGGCTGAAACATAGAAATCCAACAGATTGAATGACAAGATACAAAAGTTAGAAAAAGCATTGACATTGGTAGAGCCTTTGGCCCAAGCAAAGCAACAATTATGGGCCAATATCATTAACTATGTTAATGATATTTGGCCTTCTATCCAAGTTATATTTGAACAGAAAGATTTGATAAAGGAAGCTAATAAAGCTATTCAGAAATTCAAAGAAGAACTTGGAAAGAAACCAGAGGAAGCCACTGAGATTATAAAGTTTCTCAATTCTAAAAACAAGCATGATTTAGAAGAAATTGGAACAAGTGACAAAATAGAAACAATATTAGATGTGAAAAAAGTGATTTCCAAGAGAAATCTGATGACACAGCTTGAGGATAAGTTTCAAACTATGGAGCTTCTAGTGAACAGATTCATGAACAAGTTTGATGTTTTGAGACAAAAAGGACTACCTAATCCATTAGTAATCAATGACAGACTAATGAGGCATGAATATTATGATAAAAAGATTAGGGAAGTAGATAAATAAAATTCCAACAATTCTTAATTGAAAGGAATTCCTACAGGAAAAGTACTCTTTCAAATCTTTGAAAATCTCTTTTACCTCCAGCATGAGGTAAATAATCTTTTTGTAAACAAACCTACATTTACCAAGTACACTGAAGCAGATGATATTTACAGGAGGATGGTAAAAATCAAACTTCCAAATGAAGAAGCTTGGGAAAAATTGTGTGATTTACTGTAACAGGTAAAAGAGAGAAAAGGTAAAACAATAAATGAAGCACGTAGATAAAACAAATACAGGTTAAAGATAAATACATATGAGATGAATACAGATAAAATATAGAGTTAAAAGAATAGTCAGATGACAAGCACCGTGAAAGCCAGCCAACATGAAAGACAACAAATATCAAATAAGCAAACAACAAATCAAATAAACTGGGACAACTTGCATTTAGTTAATAGGTGTCTCTATCTTCTTGCATGAATATATTTTATTTTCCTTGAATAAATCCTAAATCTGTTTATAGGATATTTTGTATTAAGTTTTGTATAAATACTTCATCAATTCGAAGTATTGAGGGTGGATTCCTGAATATTTCTATAGCTGAATTCATCTATTACCTGAGGGTTTATTGTACCATTTTCAAGTTGACAGACAAGACAAGTAATAAAGGCATTTCATTACAGGATTCATGTGTTGAGCTACTTCAGTGAATTATATTTCAATTGTTCATAACTTGCATGTTTTCCAAATTTAAATTTTATAACAGGAATATTATTGCATAATTTGTTTAAAAACACTCTGTTCTGAACTGTTATTCATCTTAATGTTTTATTTTGATATCTGGCTTTGAGAATCCTTAATTTCTTTATAATCCTGATTAACCTTTTTTGCCTTCCTTAATCATCTGGTTTAAGGAATCCTTAACTACTCCTTGATCCCGATTGAAAACCACTTCACCATTCAGCCTTTAAGATATGATTTTGCTCAACTACCCTGCCCTGTAACACTTCCTTTAGAACTTGATTTTGTCTTGTTTTCTTGATATATTGACTCCATAGCCCAATGGAAAAGTAGAAAAGACAACTATCCACCTAAATCAGTAATTCCACCAACAAAACAAAATCAAACCAAATCAATCGTACATAACTAGCCTAAAATCAATTAAAACAACAAAGTTAAATCATTAAGAGAGAGCCCTCTCTGAGCATTATGAAGGCTAGATCCTAATCTCCAAAAGTGGTTGATAGTTACCTATGTTATTTCTTTGAACACAACATAACAACCTTAGGGAAATTTTAGAGTAATAACATACTAGCGACCATACTGGGGAAATCAGTCCTCAGTTTAAATAAACCTTGAAGGAAACACTTTTCCTCATCTTTTCACCTTAAGGTTGTTTTAAGGGTTGTTACAATTTATCATTAAAAGTTAAAATTCTTTCTTCCAAAAGAACATACTATACCAGGGCTCATTCTGATCCACAACCTACTATAATTGTTGATGATCCTGACAGAATTTTAAGAAAAACTAAAAAAGAAGAAAGTCTAGGAAGTAGTAGTCAATTAATCAAAGCAAATTCACTACCTAAAGAATTATCATGCTTACCAGATATTCAATTTGATTTATCATTTGAGAATTCTTTATTTAGAACCAAATCTACAAACGCAATCTATGATATTGTAATAGATCCTAATTTTATTCAATTTATTGAAGAAATTAAGGAAACTATACAACTTGACTTAGATCAACATGTTCTAGAGATTTTTGATAAACTTGATATTTTGACCTCAAATTTGATTAAGGATATAGATGAAGCCTATTTTCAACAGTCTGTTGAATTAGCTGCCCTCACTACTGCTACCCCTAAGTGTTCTACCATTCCTTTAGAGACTGTAAATACGGCTTTATTTAGTACCACCTCATCTATAGTATCCACTACAGTTCATTCCACAGAACCATTCATCCCCAAGCTTCCTCTTCAACCTAAAGTTTCATTCTCATCTTCTAGTGCTCCAAGTACATCTTCTAGTGTTCCAAGCACATCTTCTAGTGTTCCAAGTTCATCTCTAAGCACTTCAAGCTCATCTCCAAACACTTCAAGTTCATCTCCAAGCACTTCAAGTTTATCTCCAAGCACCACCACTTTACTTCCCAGCCAAGCTAGAATCTTAGCCATGGCAGCCAGATATGCCCCTTTGGTCTTACAAGCTCCTTTACATGCCATGCCACAGGATTACCAGAGTAAAATTTTTCAGTTTGATGGTACTGGTCAATATACTGCTCAACAACATGTAAATAAAATGACTGATTACTTTGAATTACATGAAATTGATGAGACTAATGTACAAATGAGTTTGTTTGCTCAAACATTAGTAGGAGAGGCTAAGAAATGGTTTAAATATTTACTTGCTAACCATATTGATGATTTAGCTTCTTTTCATCAATTTTTCATTAATAGATGGGAAATAAAGAAAAACCCTTTACAAATATTATCTGAATATAAAAAAATTAAGAGATCTACTAATGAATTTGTTCATGATTATTGTACTAGGTTTAATAACATCTATAATGAAATTCCAGTAAATATCGGACCCCCACCGGACTTGGCCCTAATTAAATTTCCTGATGTTTTGATGCTGACATGTCATATCAATTAAGAGAAAGAAACCCGAAATCTTTAGAAAACATTCGAATTGATGCAGTTAGTATAGAAGCTAACTTATTAGCTAGAAGAGCTAGGATGAGGAATGAAAGAAGAGTAACCATTAAGGATGAACCACCCACTTCAGACATTAAAATAGATAGTTTAGCTAAAAGTATGGAAAGAGTAATGGATAGATTAGAAAACATGGAAAGAAAACCTCAATGGGAAAATCAACATGGTCCTCAAATAAGAAATCCCAACTTTAGGAAAAATCCTAATACTGGTAAATCTCGAGAAGCAGTGCATGATCAACAGATTAGACCACCTTTCCAAGAAAACTATGACGATATTTCTCAACAAAATGATGAAGACCAGGACACCCATATAAACTTAATGGGAATAAATGATGAAAATACTATTTCTCTTACCCAAGAAGAACAAGAATTATACATGTTACAACAATTACAATTAGAATGTGGAGAGTCCTTTAACTATAAACAAGGCTATGAATCTGCTATCTATGAAGTTCATAAACAATATAGCCTTATAAGTAAGAAGAACACAGAAGCTCCTACTAAGAAAACAATCCAAACCCAGACTAAGAAAACAGTAGAGGCTCCTGTAACCAAAACCCTACAAATCCTCCCTAGAGAAACCCACAATAATTCAAGCCCAAAGATTGTAGACATCACATCTACTGCTACTCAAGTTTCAACTGCTGCTAAAACTACAACTGCCACTAAAATTGTTCCAGACAAGAAAATTGAAAGTAAAACAGTGGAAACACAAATTGAAATACCAACTGTAGATAAAAAAGACAAAAATACACAAAATGCAATTGGTAAAGAGGAAATCATTTAGTTAAGAAAAACTAAAGTACCATTCAATATTCAAGTTGAGATAGCCAAATTCAAAATACTAGTTCCTCTAACAGAACTAGTAAAAAATGATTCATACAAAGCCCAAATCACTGAAACATTGAACATAGGTGAAGGAGAAGATGTTGTTAACCTCAATGATGATCAACTTGAATTACTGTTTGTTCCTAAAGTTAATGGTAAACATCAAAAAGGAGGTGTCCCTCCATTCTACATTAGCTTGAATATTCATGAAAAAATCTTACACAATGCTATGTTACATTCTGGAGCATCTCATAACTTAATGCCAAAAGCTGTCATGGAAAAACTGAATTTAGATATCACTAGACCATACAAAGACATGTTTTCCTTTGATTCTAGTAAAGTTAAATGTCTTGGCCTGATAAAAGATCTGTGTAACTCTAGTCCAATACCTAGCTAAGAGTATTATCATGGATATTGTAGTTGATGATATCCCTCCAAAACATGAAATTTTATTATCTCACTCATGGGGAGCAAAATTATAGGGATCACTACAGTTTGACATGTCATATGCTACAATTTATGTATTTGGTCAACCAAAAAATCTTTATAGAGAAACTTTGATGAAATATATGGTCAGTAGTGTAGAAAAACCCTAGAATTATCCTATCTATTCTCTGCATTATGATATGGATTCTTTTATCCTATGCAATTCAGACACTGATAAAGATAAAATCATGGTTGTAGAACATAAACACAAAGAAATTGACAGTGACAATATAATTCATGAGTCTATGTGGCATTTATATTTCGATGGTTCTATAAACAAATTAGGAGCAGGAGCTGGAGTATGGATTTACAACTTAGAGAATGATCATTCAGAATGTCATGCTTTTAGGTTAAATTTTAAATGCACTAATAACATGGAAGAGTATGAAGCATTAGTGTCAGGACTGCAAGTTGTAAGAAAACTTGGAGCCAAAAGAGTTTATGTCATGGGAGACTCAGAAATTATCATAAAGCAAATCAAAGGAGAGTATCTTGTGAATAATCCTAGACTTAGCCAATATAGAGAAACCATTATAGATCTAATTAATTCTTTTCTTGAAACCGACTTTGTTGTTATTCCAAGAAAGCAAAACATGCATGCACATAGTTTTGCTACTTTTTCCAGCACATGCAGGTTACCTTTTCAGCCAAATCATCAATACACTGCTGAGGTAAGACATAGGCCAATCATTCCTGATAATTTGAAGTATTGGCAGATCTTTTCACAAGATTCACAAATCAATAATTTCATGAATTCTGAGGAAGAGATTCAAAATTGTAATATAGACACTGATTGTACATTAGATTATACTATAAATAATGAGATAGATGTAAATGATGTAGATAAAATAGGACCAAATAAATTCACTAAAGTAGAAATAGATAAATTAGAAACAATAGAAATAGAGGAAACAACCAATGATGAATAAGAGATTTTAAACCTTAAAGATAATATTTTGCCTAAGGGATTAGCCCCATTAGAAGATCTTTTTGACTCCAATGATGTAGCTAGAAAACCCAAAATGGAGCCCCTTAGGTCAGAAATAGAAGAATGTAACATAGGAACAGAAGAAAAACCCAAGCTTATCAAAATATCCAAAGCATTACCTCCAGCTGAAAAGCTGAAATATATAAGTTTGTTCAAAGAATTTCAAGATGTCTTTGCCTAGAGTTACGAAGACCTTAAGTCTTATGATACCAGCATTATACAACATAAAATACCCATAAAAGAAAATCAGAAGCCCTTTAAACAAAAGTTTAGTATAATTAACCATGTTATTATTCCATTGATACAGAAAGAAGTAAAAATGATGTATGAGGCACAAATCATGGCGCCTATTAGATATTCTGATTGGGTCTCTAATTTAGTTCCCACTAGAAAGAAAACAGGGGAAATCAGGCTCTGTGTTGATTTCCGAAACTTAAACAAAGTGTCACTAAAAGATAACTATCCTCTCCCCAAAATGGAACACATTCTACAGAGGGCAGTAGGATCATCCAAAATGTCATTACTTGATGGATTTTCTGGATACAACCAAATCCTAGTCCAACCTGAAGATGAAACAAAGACTGCATTTACCACTCCCTGGGGAAATTTCATGTATTTGAAACTGCCCTTTGGATTGATGAATGATGGAGCTAAATTACAAAGAGCTATGGATATAGCTTTTGAAAAGGAAATTCATGACTTTTTAGTCATTTATCTAGATGATATCATAGTATTTTCCAAAACAGATAATGAACATCTAGATCATTTGAGAAGAGTTTTCATAAAATGTAGAAAATTTGGTATTTCCTTGAATCCTAAAAAGACACTTTTTTTATTAGAAGAAGATAAACTCCCGGGACACATAATTTCAAAAGAAGGTATTAGAATTTATCCAGCTAAAATAGAAGAAATTTTAAACTGTAGTCATCCTAGAAAAATCAAAGAATTACAAGCATTCTTAGGTAAAATAAATTTTCTTAGAAGGTTCATTTCTAATTTAGCAGAACTAATCAGAGAATTGAATAACATGTTAAAAAAGGATTCAGCACTTAAGTGGACAATAGAGGCTAAATATTCTTTTGAAGCAATTAAAGAAGCTCTCACTAAAACACATGTCCTCATAAGTCCAAATTTCAAAAAATATTTTATATTTTTTTTCTTTTGCTTCAAAACACACCATTGCAACAGTCTTGTTGCAAAAGAATGATCAAGGTTATTAACAACCCATTGCTTTTTTCAGTAAATCCTTAAGAGATGCAACACTAAAGTACAATATTATGGAAAATCAAGCACTTACTTTAGTGAAAGCTATACAAGATTTCATAGTGTACATTTTATACTCCCACATAATTGCATATGTTCCAAATTTAGTTGTAAAGGACATTCTAACTCAGAATGGGCCTGATGGAAAAATAGGTAAATGGATTGCCACTATACTGGAATATGATATTGGAATTAAGCCTACAAAATTGATGAAAGGCCAAGGTTTAGCCAAACTCATGGCTGAATCGAACTGTCGGGCCTTAGATATAAATTTCATTGCTGCACTAAATGATCAAGAAGATATGGAAACTCCACAAATCAGTGAAGATTTCATAGATTCACCCTAGAATGCAGACATTATATTTGTTTTACTCAATCTACAAGCTCCTCCTGGTTTATCTATAACTAAAGTTGTATTCTTGAAATGCAAGCAATGAAATATTGTATCATAGATAATGCTTTATTTTGGAAAGATCATGGTGGCATTCTATTAAATTGTTTATTAAGAGATGAAGCTGATAAAGTAATGCAGGAATTTCATGCAGGAGACTGTGGAGGACACCTCTACTGGAAAACAACTGCTAATAAAATTTTGAGGGCAGGCTTTTACTGGCCCACTCTTTTTGCAGATGTAAGAAAGTATGTGACCTCCTATCACAAATGTCAGATATTTGAAGGGAAGAAGAAACTCTTACCATTACCCCTCAAACCTATCTTTGTAGAAATGCCATTTCAACAATGGGGTTTAGACTTCATTGGTGAAGTTCACCCACCCTCCTCAACCCAGCATAAATGGATTTTGACAACTACTTATTATTTTACCAAGTGGATAGAAGCCATTCCTTCTAGGCAAGCTACAGACTCTGTCATTATCTCATTTCTTGAAAAAAACATCCTTTCTAGATTTGGATGCCCTTAAAGGCTCATTACTGATAATGTTGCTACCTTCAAATCCAAGGAAATGATAGACTTTTGTAACAAATACCATATCAACCTTGGCCATTCCACTGCCTATTACCCTCAAGGTAATGGACTAGTAGAATCCTCAAACAAAATCCTAGTTAATATCATCAAAAAGTTGTTAGAAGATAACAAGGAAACCTTGAATAAAAGGTTGGTTAATGCGTTATGGGAAAACAAACTAACTACCAAAAAATATATTGGTACATCTCCCTATCAATTGGTATATGGGATGGATGTTGCTTTTCCATCCTCATTGGGAGTGTCAGTGATGAAAATTATTCAAGAGCTACAAGTAGAACCAAATGACATCCAAAGGAGGATAAATCAGACAATTCATTTGCAGCAAACCAGGGAAGAAGTTTATATAAAATCACAAGTGATTCAAGACAAAATCAAAAAGATATTTGATAAGAAAACTAAAGCAGATGATTTTTACATAGGTGATAAAGTACTCAAATGGGATTCCAAAAGAGAAGAAAAGCGAAAACATGGAAGATTTGACTTTAATTGGAAGGGCCCATACGTCATTTATGGTTACAGAGGTAATAATGCATTTTTTTGAAAAGAGTTAGATGAAACAAATCTACCAGGTGGACCAGTCAATGGTAGAATGTTGAAGCACTACTTTACTCCAGATTAACCATTGGTTCATTTGTTTTACTTTGTTCATTGAGAATACCATTGCAAAGTTTAGATTGGATTGGATGATTGTCTTCTAACGTTGAAGCTTGAAGAGAAGGCCCTAAGATTTAAAAGGCATAACATCATATCATTGAATAAAGGAGAGCTCAGAAAACAGTTTCAAGGCAATCAAAGTCAAAGTTCAAAGGCCATTGATAAGAAAGTTCTTGACATCTCACCAGGAGATATCATCTCCATGTGGAGCCATTGTTAGGGTCTTATAATGATAGGGATCATAATTTTGAATTGACTATGTTAAAGTCTTGTAATTTTGTACATACTTTGCTTTCTCCAAATGTTTTTACATATTAAAAAATGAAAAGAGGGTATGTCCTAAAAGAAAAATCAAAGGACCAAAATAAAGAAGACGAAAAAAGAATATGAAGTATTAACCCCACAAAAAGAAACAAAAATAGATCCTGAAAGTGTTGCACATTCAAATGCCACTATTCTTAGTTTATTTTATGCAAATAAAAATTGTGTGTAGCTTGTCTAAAATTCCACAATTCATGATGATAATAGAGTTTAATCTTGATTAATTCATGCTTTTAAATTTCATGTCATGATAGTTAGTGAATAAATATCTGGCCAAACCATTTAATCTTGGCAGATCAGTAGTTAGGTAGAGAATAAAAATGAGCTCATCAGTTTAATCTGAGCCATTAGAAGTTATAAGGTTAGAAATAGGTTCGTTTTCTTATCAAAAGAAAATAAAAGGGTCAACAAGCTCAAATGCACCCAATGAAGGAAGTAAAAAATGTTGGGGTAAATGAAGGGTAGGTAGATTACTTTCACAAGTAATGAAAAACATCAATTGGTTCATCTCATATTACTAATATCCTCCTAAATCGCCTTCCCCTTGCTAAAATCCATATTTCCATTCTTGGAAGTAATTTCCCCTTGTAAAATATCCCTTTCCCATTATTCTAAACCTTTCCCCTTCCTAATCCCCTTTCCCTAGTTAGAAATCCATTTCCCTTTAAAAATTAACTTTCCCTTTACTAAAATCCCCTTTTCCATTTAAAACATGCAAAACCCACTTATCCAAAGTTTTAAATGTTTAAAATATATCGGTCCCCCCTACAAAACCCTTCCTCGATATTATTTTAACCCTTTCCTAGTGTATTTCTAACATCCCGCATATATATATTAAAACCCCCTTTATATCATTTTAGCATATAGTTTATATATATCCCACCGCTTTATATTACATTTCTTGACCCCACATATGTATCATCTTAAACTCGCTTAAAATATATTTCCCCGACCCCCTTATTATATTATAGCCTATAATTTTAACTTCCCTCGCTTTCATTTCATATAAACCCCTCCACTTCGTTTAACCCGACCCACTTATATATTATACCCCTTCGCATAAATCATCCCCGGGTCCCACCTATCCCAACCCCCTCACATCTACCAGTCACCCAATCATTTCTGATTAGATCCAACGGCCAATAAGAACTTTCGCACCCCCGACAGTCCAATTTTTAAATCCGTGGGGGGTGAGAAATGGATGGTTTCACACCCCTGCCTCCCTGCCACGCGACAGTCCCATGTCTTATCACATCCCCCATCCCAAAAACCGCCTAAGCTCCTTTTTGGATGTGATAAACCACCAAACCATCTTCGCACTGCGATAAAACCACTGATGTTTGAATTCAACCTCGCGCCAATGCAACTAAACAAAGTTCAAAAGTAATAAGTCCCAACCTTTTACAATTACTCCCTTACTGTTGTTTATTTGCGAAAGTTGTTTTATTTCGGAAAAAGACCCAAAAACCATTTCCGACTAAGATTTGAAGCTTTGCAAACCAAGAAATCCCCTGCTGCGACCAGAACCCTTTCTGCATACCAAAACTTTGATTTTCTAGGTAATCCTAAGCACCAAAAACCATTATTTAAGCACAATAATTGATAAATTGAACAAATTAATGGCCTCCCAGAGAATTTTATCTACTAACCCTTTGCAACCACCTGTTGTAGATGTTGACCACACCCCTCTTACTGATAAAGACTTCAAATTAGTGATACAATCACTAATTTTAACATTTTAGAGCGCCACTACTGGAGCCATGACAAATTCATTGATCAGGCTGATGATATCCACCTCTGGGACTCAAACCTACCCAAATACATCTTCTCACAGAATTTTCAATTTCCATATCTCATTAGACTCTTCCAGATCAACTATTTGCCTAATGAAAGAGCTCTAATAACCCCAAACCAAGAGATTTTATTCACAATCACTGCACAACACATAAATCGGATGTTACAGATCCAACCCAAGCTTGATGAAGTCCCATTATCCATTGAAATCCTCACTGAAATCTATCTGAAGCTAGAATTTCCCAAAATATTCCAAATATTCCATACTTTTCTTCCTCCATCAGTAGAAACCCCAAAAATAATCCTCCTTTTTTAGCTTCCATATTTTCAGAGATAACTAGATAGGTTGTCACAATGTTGTCATGCATTTTAGGGTATTCTACTGATGAACATGTAGATGCCTCTATCTTAGGTTTTCTATCCATATTCTGCCCAGGATAGCCTCCAAATTCAACCTTCAACTTTTCCCAATACTTATCAGATGCAATTCATGACCAACTAGTCAAATTACCGGAGGAAGGAGTATTTAAATACTCCTTAGTTTTGTTCCATTTGTTCTTATATTTCCAATCAGAAAGGTTTGCAGTTAGCCTCCAAAACTTGGACACAGAGGGTAACCCCCAATATGTAGTTTTTTGGACGTACTTGATCAGAAAGGATTCCATAGAATTCAAATATAAAGACTTCATTGATTCATTTGTTCATCCAGTTGTTAATATTCTAAGCAATATCATTCAACCTAGAGTTAGTGAAGAGATAAAGAAAGTATTGTAGTTGTCAGATCAAAGTAAAAGAGGAGACTGGTATTTATACCAGAATCATATAGAAATTAGGGTGTATGGAAGCCATTTTACTCCATACAAACTTCTAAAATACCTCCCAATGAGGTTATTTGCATTAGTATACATAAGAAAAATTCTGAATTCAGATGAAGTCAATTTCCTTTCAGTAAAGAAGAAAACTCAATTTAAGATCAAGAATCAGTTAGGTCCTTTTATTTGCAATAATAGGAATGGTGGTCAGCGAGCAAATAAGTATTTACAAGATTTTAAGTTCAGTAGTTGTTTCAAATGGCAATATGACCCATTGGGTGTCATAATTAAGTTAAGAGTCAAATTCAAATTGACCCCTTTTATTCATAAGTCAAAACTTGATATTGAAAAGTATTCCAACCAGTCAGAGTGGTTGGAAAATACTTTACAGGACACGGAGAAGTAGGTTGATACTAGTTCCATCCTGCTTACTCCAGCCCCACAGGACAGAAATTCAAAGAGGGCAAGAGAGGAAGGATCTTATTCTGCAGAGACTACTTCTGATACAAAATTTAAGCTAATGTACAGGAAAAAGGCAAAACTGAATCCAATGATTGAACAGGAAGAGATAGTTGATACAGTTGAAATCATTGATACAAATATAATTGTCAGAGATAATTCACCTCTAATAGTTTCAGAAGAAACACACCCACCATCAACCTCCAGTGCTCAAATTATTTAGAAATAGCATAGTGTATAGGTTTCATCGTTAAGAAAACCAACGGATAAAGAGAGAGATATAATGGAGAAATACAAAGAAATTAAATTTAATAATGAAGAATTGAAAGCTGTAACTTATGCCCAGTATTGGAAACAAACTCCTAGTGACCTATTGAAGCCCCTAAAATCCTAGCTTCAACATTGGGGAAAACCACCCGATCCGGACCTTAGTACAGCTCCTTTTCCGTTTGGGATGGTGGCTCCGACTGGATAATATGGGACCAATTTCCCAATGATATATGGGTTGATGATTGATTGTTTGTATAACGTGTAATGGAAATGATAATTAATCTAATCTATAACTGAATAAATACAGATAACTTTACTTAACCTGGGTATCCCATGATAAATGTGATTTTGGATTTGTTCCGATTAGATGAATGATCATATAGATGGCTTATTCATCCAAAAGAAAGATGCATTCACATATAATAATTACTTTGTTTAAGAAATTAAACAAAAATAATGATGATAACATATATATATATATATATATATATATATATATATATATATATATATATATATATATATATATATCGATATCGCTCACATATATTTTGAAATATAACAATTCTAAGTTTTCAGAAATGATATAACTAAGGATTGTTTCATAGGCATATATATGTAAACAATAGAAATTTTCAAAGAGAATGTTTCATTGCATAAGGAAAATTAAACAACATGATAACGATAGAAATACCAAATACATTTTTAACCTTCTGATACAAATAAGACTCTGATCCTGATTTCTTACTTAGAACAACTTCCAGGAAAAACAAAAGTGCAAATTCTTGAAAATAATTTCCTCATAAAATTTTAGAATCGTGATCCACAATTAATAAAAATAATATATTTGGAAGTACAGAAGTGTAACTTCCCAAGTCAAAAATTAATACAAATTGAGAACCCCTTTATAAATACATGAAATGGGTTTAAATAATAATAAAACTAAAACAAACAATCTAAAACATCGCTTGAATGTTGTTGGAACTGCCAAAACATGAAAATCGGAGATCCAATTTCATAAAAATAGAATTGTGATCTCCATTAGAACAGGTTCATTTCATCTCTTTCATATTTGGTACGCGCAGCTGGCAATTCGATAGCATTTCTTTCACTTCGGGAGGATGACTCAATCAGGAATGTAGCTGGCTAGTATATGTGGCATCCGAAATCTCTGGAATCATATAACTAATGGCATGAGAGAGGTATTTTATAGTCATCTGTTGGCTGTGTGGTTTAACCAAATAGAACCAGAATGCATCCCATGTGAGTCCTTGCATTACGTCGATCTGTTGGTCCTTACTGGCTAAATCCTGCTTCCATTGTTTCTCTAATTTTTTGACTTTTGGGAATTTCCCTGGGATGCAATCGGAAATCAAGTTGGACATATACAAATTGTCGTTGATTAATTCCACTAAACTGTTCATTACAGCTCTTGCCCTGGAGGTAGCCCGTTCTACCTTAATTAACTATGTTTCCCATTCTGCAAACAAAATTTTGTTATTTGATAGGCTATTTCTTGGGTTAAAAATTTATCGAGAATGTACAAGGGTAGAACATGGGGATCAGTGATGCTTCTGAATAGCCAGATATAGGTGAATTTTTTTTCTCCAAACCAGCTTCTGATTGAGGTTAGGTCAATGCTAGCCTCATCGGATAACCTTGGAGTGGGTTTGTTGAATATAGCTTGGTGAGCTGGCAAGATAAACCCATGACAAATTTTGTATATATGGTCTTTGTAATAGGCCTTCCACAGATATTTGTGATAAATGTGGATAGGAGTCGGGTTTTGAGGAGTCCACTTCCAGCCTAAAATAGCGAATTTAGAGTTGAAGCATATGGTGTCAATAATATAAGCACTCATGTAAAATGGGGGTATTACCCGGGTAGACACATATCTGTTTCTCCTATAATCGAGGATTTTTTTTCCATTTTATCAGATAAAATGGTTGGCCAATCCATGATGTAGGAGTTAATATTGGCTTCATTAAAGGTACCATCTCAATAGAAAATTTAGCCGAATTGACAGTTCCAAACAATCACACACCATAGTTGCAGAATAGCAATAAGGAGACGCCAAGGATTCTACAGAGTACATACCGGAAGATTCGTGCTTGTGATTTTCTGGAAAATGCCTCCATTCTTTGATAGGATCTGACTCCACTTCATTTTCTTTGGCGAAGTCTTCAAAAAACGCTTTATTGTATATTTTATGGGGGTCTGGTAGGTGATACATCTTCTTGATGTCTTCTGCTTTGAAAGACCCGAACATCCTTTCGTCTGACGTGACGAAGGCCCTGTCTGTTATATATATACTTTCTATCACCCATCTCACCAAGTCATTATATGGGAACACATTCGCGCGAGCTGCTATTTTGTGAAGATATGAGCTCGCCAATTCCTTCAGAGTACTTTCTAATTTTTTATTTGAATCTACTGTTGCTCTTCCTTCTTGAATTACAGTTGTACCTTCTTCCTCTAGTATATTGTAAACTCCTTCCCATGAAGTTTTGCTAAGACCCAGAAAAGTAGTATTGGTTACTAATACCAATTTATCCAGTTGCTCTTTTGAAACGACGGGGACCTTCGCTTTCCTAGATTTCTTAGACATTTTCCTGACTGGTAGTTGTTTCTCAGGTCTGCACAATGAAACAAATGAGCAGAATGATGGAAAAATTCTTTTAAGAACGAATACAAGGCGGAGAGGAGCAATGGAGTTTAATCATAATAAAGATGACAGATTAAAGAAATATTATACCATCCTAGATGAAATCCGCGAAGGATTTTAACCATGACTATCTTTTAATGATTTCCTCGTAATCCATAACGTGACACTTTAATGCCATTATGGGATGTCTCGTCGCACATTCATAACAATCCTTTTTAGAGTTAATACCATAACTTTTCAGATCTCCGATCAATGATGATTGCATATCAGAGATCGGAAGTCTCAAAGTTTAGGCTTAAGTGTTTCCATTTCATATCTGTGATTGCAATTATTGCTAAGCTGGCATGGAAGGCGTGGTGCTTTTAAATCATATCAAATCATTGAGATTTCCTTTATAAATGATCTATTTGATTAAACATGTGTATATTTAATACTTCATGTTTTTATTTACGGGAAGTGCGCTTTTGTAATAATGATATCGCATCGCAAGGTTTTAGAGGAGCGTCTTTGGATATGAGTCATGTGTTTTAGCGATGAGCGATCGCGATTTGACTTATCACATCGGGGAACTTTAAAAAGGGCGCATATGGATGTAGTATGACTTCACTGATTTTCGATTGCGATCGGGTTTATCGCGTCGGAGTTTTCAAAATGGAAAGGTTTTGGAATTTTGCTCATCTGATATGTGCTTTTGCGATTGCTTTATCGCATCGGGGTTGAATGATAAAAAATTTGAGTTTTTTCTTTTATACTTTTGAATATGCGAAATGCGATAAAGGCCTTTATGTTTTTCATTTTTTGTTAATAAATCCTTTTTCGTTGGGATTCGATTCTATTTTATGATGGATCGGATTTCCTTAAAACATTTTCATGAGTGCAAAAGGATTTCTTGATCTGCGATAAGCGATGCTAAGGAAATTTTTATATATCATTTTATAAAAATTTCTTTTTTTCAAAACATTTTATCGATTCTATAACTATTCAAAGAAAAGAGGACCCATTTATTATTTTAAAATTAATACAAAAATTTGAAATGGGGAGGGTTGTTTGTACAACACAACATGACCAAAAAAGATTAATTTCGTCTTTTGATTACAAGACTAGAAAGATGCAAATGAAATTTTTGCAGCCAACAGTGCAGGCTCCAAAATCATCATCAGATTACAAGAAAACAACCTTTGAAGTTCTTGCTAAATATGTACATCCCATAGATTATATTGAGTTTCATAAACAAGTAGGATAAATGATCTATTCACTACAAGGAAAAGACCCTCTAGTGGAGGTTATAAAGGAGGTTTTTAGTGTTATAAAATTGGCCAAAATTGTCAAAAAAACATTTTCTACAACATCTGTTTATGGTTACGGAGGTTTTGGCGGAGCTTTTAACAAAAATTCAACACAACTCAAAAAAATGGGTGGCCGGAGGTTATTACGGATGTTTTTTTCATCAATGTGCTACTTGGGCTACAATGCACTGGTGCATACATTTATAAGGTGGTCCGGGCTGGTCGAAGGAGCATGCACCAGGCGGTCAAGGTATAAAACCACACCAGGTGCATTGTTGGTGATACAACTCACGGGGCCGTTCTAATTGGTTTTGGGATTTTTGCGGTGCCCATAGGTTGTCTCAACGCACTGGTGCGTAGACTTATAGAAAGGCACTGATGCGTGGTATCACACAAATGCACCGATATTTATAATTGGTATCGGTATTTGTGCAGTGTCCATAGGTCGTACGAATCCACCGGTGCGTAGAACCACATAAACGCATCGGTGCGCAGTATCACACAAACGCACCGATTTATAATTGGTATCGGTATTTTTTCGGTGCCCAAAGGTCGTACAAATGCACTGGTGCGTAATTCCACATAAACGCACTGATGCGCAATATCACACAAACACACCAATATTTTTAATTGGTTTTGGTATTTGTGCATTGCCCATAGAACGTAGAAACACACCGGTGCGCTTCAGAATACAAACGCACCAGTGTACAGTAACGGACACACACCAGTTTTCATTTTGTATTTTTTACGAAACATCAACCTGTGACAGTGCAATTATTGTGATTTTTTAAAATTCATTATTCATCAAAAGTTGACACATCTTATAATAGTATTCACATTAATTAAATTTTTATTAATACATTTGAATGTGATGTTTGGATTAATTTGTTATATCATATCATCAAATTTCACATCTCTTCATTATAATATTTAATCATCCATAAATTTAATCAGTGGTGTTACATTTCACAGCGATAATGGAGAACACAACACCTTGCTTTGATATCCAAACATAGTGATCATCATTCTTCGCTTGAACTGTTGTCACTGCTAGAGCTACTTCCATGACTTGGGTTATTTTCAGGAATGTTTTGTTCACGGTGTTGATTGTATTCTTCTTTTTCACCTTCCATTTACAAACATAAAAATAAACTGTAATGAGTGTATATACATTGGTGAGAATAATGAAAATTACAATATTAAATAATATACATCATTGTAAATCGAAAAGAAATGACGTACCATTGCAACAATTGACTCATAAACTATACACATTCTTTCAAAACCATGTAACATGCCATCTTTCAATATTTCATCGGTTGGTGCAGTTCCATACTTTGTTTCCTGAAAGTTTTATACCCCATAACAAATCATATATTTAATTTAAAAGATTTTTTTGTTCTATTAATTATAGACAGAGCTAAGTAAAACAAGATCGATAGATGCTTACAAATTCCACAATTAATTTCTGATATGCCAACATATACTCACAACCCATATTTAACCCAATTTCAATCAATTCGTCTAATGGTCCTTCTTTGTATGTTAGCACCTGTTTGAAGACATTCAATGATGATTTTTGTAAAAAAACTTAAAAAGTACAAAAATGAAATCTAGTTAAGTTTTTATAAGGAAGTAACAATTACTCACAAACTTAGATATCAACCCTTTTCTTCGTTGTTGTCCTATTTTATGTGTTGAATGGGTTCTATTTTCTTTTCTTTTCTGCAAGAAAATACTTGAAAATTAATATTTAATGCTAAATTGTTTATTTATTGTACCTAATGATAGAAAAATTTAATGATTACATATTACATTTGAAGCACTTTATTGTTGAGATGGCTCCTCCTGTGATGCAATTTTGTCCATTTCTTTAACCATCTCCATATACACCTTTTTGGACATTCCTACTGGCATATCTCTAATATTAGCTCGTTCATATTTTGAGATTTTCATAATCTTCCTGAAAATGTAACATGACAATAAATTATTTAATTTTTATATTGATATGTGAAAAGTAAATATAACATAGTGATATTTATAAATAATTCTAGACAAACATTTAAAGGAATATTACTTTTTCATTCGTTCTTTTTTGTTGTTGTATTTTTTTGCTATTAAAAGTCTGACATGTCTCATTGACCAATTCTTTGGAAACTCTTCCTGTAGTTTAGATAAAATTTGGTTCTTGGAATCATTGAATTGGTTTTTGCAATGTAAGTGGAAAGAATGTCTATACATTCGTTCCACTAGATCCCTCAAACTTTTGTTAAAATTCCCCCCCCTTTGTTAACCTCCAGCACCACTCCAAATGAGCTAAGAAGCAATTCATTTTCATTTGCATGTTCTATTTTTTTTCTTTTCTTAGAACAACATTCTTTTTTTGAGTTGTTGGTCCCTGTAGAACATTAAACATATGTGAATTATTAGATTGTTTGACAAATGTTATCTAATAATTTTAAGTATATTATTAATGTAAATTAAAAAAAGAAACTCATATTGGATCGATAATATTTTTTCATTCACCTAATTCATCCTTTTGCAATTTTTCCATCAAGCTTTTACGCTCTTCTAGTCCTAGATCAGAAATAACCTTATCGAGCTTCGTCATTCTGTGGCTCTGCATGATACACAGTAAACAATACATATTAGTTAAACTTACATATAGTTCAAAAATAATATTTTTTGTAAATAATTTACAAAGAACTTGCCTTTTTTGTTTTTCTTGATGTGTTATCAGCATTTTTGTTACTTGATCTCTTGCCAATCATTTCTTTATCAATTTGAAACTTGTACCATATCATTCATTAATATATTTATAAATAAATTGTCAACTTTTCAGGTAAAAAAAAAAAATCTCAAGAAACCGGTGCGCCATTCATTCTGAACGTACCGAGGTCGGTGCATGGAGGTATTATAAACGCACCACACAAATAGTATAATAGACTATACGATGCTCTATGTCAACAAGGAGCACTGATGCGTTACATGTTAACCACCGCATCGATTAACACAGAGAAAATAATAAAAATCGTTGAGTGTTAGTTTTTGTAGCATAAACTGGTGCCATATTTTACATATGGCGCATTCATAAAAAAAAAATTGTTTTTTAATTTTTTATCACAATACTTTCGCGATGCGCTTGGATAATAGAGCGCACTGGTATGCTAGGTTACATCGGGCGCACCGATGAAAAAAAATTCTGTTTTTTTTTTTAAATTCACACAAGGGCCGACATGAATTGGGATCCGACTATGCAAATCGTCTCGTGGGTTGGAAGTCTTAGGCCTATATTTAGCAATACAAACCCTATAAATCTAAAATGAAAAGCCCTAATTCTGAAATCATAGAAAGAGGGAGAAGAAAGGGTAGAAACAAAAATAATGTAGGGTTTGTTTCTAAAATAGATTTTTTTTTTTTTTTTTTTTTTTTTTTTTGAGAAACACAATGTTCGTGGCGCACCATAATGAAATAGTGCATTGGTGCCATATTTTACATATGGAAAACTGATAAAAAAAATATTTTAATTTTTAATTTTTTATCACAGTACTTTCGCGGTGCGCTGGGATAATACAACGCATCGGTGCACTAGGTTAAGCCGGGTACACCGATGAAAGAAAAATCTGTTTTTTTTTATAAATTCACGAAAGGGTCGACATGGATTGGGATCCGACTATGCAAGTCATCTTGTGGGTTGGATGTCTTAGGCCTATATTTAGCAATACAAACCCTATAAATCTAAATTGAAAAGCCCTAATTCTGAAATCACAGAAGAGGCAGAAGAAAGGACATAAATAAAAAGGATGTAGGGTTTGTTTCTAAAATGGATTTTTTTTTTTCTGTGCGAAACAACACGTTTGCGGTGCGCCATAATGAAATAGCGTGCCAGTGCCATATTTTAAATATGGCGCACTGATAAAAAAATATTTTGTTTTTTAATTTTTTATCACAGTACTTTCGCGGTGCGCTGAGATAATACAACGCACCGGTGCGCAAGGTTATGTCGGGCGCACTGATGAAAAAAAATCCATTTTTTTTTTAAATTCACACAAGGGCTGACATTTTTTTTTAAATTCACACAAGGACCGACATGGATTGGGATCCGACTATGTAAGTCGTCCCATGGGTTGGATGTCTTAGGCCTATATTTAGCAATACAAACCCTATAAATCTAAATTGAAAAGCTCTAATTCTGAAATCACAAAAAGAGGGAGAAGAAAGGGCAGAAACAAAAAGAATGTAGGGTTTGTTTCTAAAAATGGATTTATATATTTATTTTTATTTTATTTCTGAGAATGAAAAATAAATTGAAATTTTTTTCTTACTGCGTAAAAAAAACTGCAGAAAAAGTAAAAAAAACAATAAAATTTAATCACGAGATCGTTTGAAATTCTATGCTATAGTGTTTGAATCACCGAAGGTTTGGAATTCTGATTATTTGAATACTTCTGTTCGATCGTATTTCCCTGCTCCACAGTGCTCTTGTGCTTTGTTTGCTCCAGGTATGTCTCTTGCAAATCTTTGGCTGAAATTTTTTGCAAAAATAGTGAAATAATGAAAAGTGTTTAGTATTTAAAGAAATGTTTTATGAAATTAGATTTTCAAAAATATTTTTCTGCCCATTTTTTAATTTACCGCTTTTTTTCACTTAAAGAAAATAGAGTTGTGATTTTTTTATTTGCGATTATTCGTCACCGGTGTGTCACTTAATAGCACTGCATCGGTGCGTCTGTTTATAAAACGGCACCGGTGCACAGTAACAAAAATGCACCGGTGCAGTGATCTGTACATTAGCACCGATAACAAGAAGACCATTTTTAAGGCACCGAAATTAGTTTTAGGTGTGTGCACCAAAATTCATTGTTGATTTTGTTCAAATGCAGTGATAAAATATCACAATTATATCGAATGGAAAATTCTTCAAAATCCAGCTCGTTCCATAATATTTCTCAAAGTTCCTCGCGGAGTTCTCCCTATCCATCTTGAGACGTAATATTTACTTTATATTTTATTTATATTTTCATTATCTAATTGAATTTATGTTTTTTATCCATGTCAATCATACACAGCTTAATTAAATTTATAATGTATACAAATTTGCAGGTTCATGCAGATTCAACATCGAGTTCAGATGCACAAAATATTCTAACAGCTCCAAAACATCGGAATCTCTTATCAGGAGATGCATACCGCAAGGCGCATTTGGTAGATGAAAATAGGCAGCCGCTTCACCCTACCAATTGTAACAATATTGCATCTCTAGCCACAATCCCGGGACAATGATGATAATGATTATAATTGTTTGGTATATTTATTAATGTAATTATTTCAATGTCAAACCAATTTATAATCATGCAATATTTTCAACGTGGTTACTAATTGATATCATATATTTTGTACGAATCATGTTCAGATATTTTTTTTTAATTATTAGGATTCTAGTGATGATGAGCGACCTACCTACCATCTTCCATTGCACCCCACGACAATGTAAAATTGAGAGAAGACTGAATTAAGAGAAAAAATCAGAGAGGAACGATACCAAGAATGGTTGAATCAACCACCGATTCAATTCCTGCTACGTCCAAATTCACCAATTAGGAATGACTACAACAATAGTAGTTCTTCACAAGCTGGCAATGGAGGCAATCAAATAGAGGTTGGTATGGATGATTACTTAAGCGACACGACTGCCATGGAGACAATGTTGTTAGATGCATTCCAAAACGATGATCAACTAGGGGATGATGCTCATATCCCTGACACCTTTTTCGAAAGCCTTAAATTTTATTCCACCACCCCTCTCTTTGGACTTGGTGGTCAGTCAAAGTCTACCTAGTTGGGGACAATGATGTACTATACAACTTGAAAGAAAATTTTGGCTTGTCGAATGCATGTTTCTCGGAAATTTTGAGGTAAGTTACCATAAAGTACTCCCTTATATAAATTTGAAATATAATCAATACACTGCAATGAACATTACAAATGGTAGATTTTATGAACGTTAATAATTATATCGGCATTAATGTACATTTATTAAAATATTTTTCCATGATCACCAACTACATGTTATTCAAAGATAAGGTTCTTCCGAGTTATAATGTCTTGCCCGGTAGCTGCGAAGAGGCAAAGAAATTGTTGAAAATGTTGGGTGTTGAGTTCATATCATATCATGCATGTCCAAATGATTGTATTCTATATAGAGGAGAATCTACAGACAAAGAGATGTGTCCGAAATGTGGGCATGACAGGTATGATAAATAAAAAAAAGAAGGGTAAATCAAGTACTGGTCCTCCTTTTAAGATATTGAGGCACATGCCTATAATCCCAAGTATTCAAATGTTCTTTCGTTGCAAATAATTAGCTATGTTGCAAGGATGGCATGCCTCACACAGAAGTGAGTTGGGAGTTATGAAAATCCCAACTGATTCAATAGCCATGAAGCATATAGAGGATACATGGCCCGAAAAATTCAAGGATGAAGTAAGAAGTCTATGACTCAGCATAGCCATGGATGGAGTCAACCCATATTCCCTCCATAACACCAACTATTTTGTTTGGCCTATAGTAGTGATCAATAACAATATCCCCCCATAGTTTTCCGTGAAGAATGAACATCTTGTGTTGGCTCTCATAGTCCCTAGTAGAAGACAAGTGAATAATATGGATGTCTACTTATAACCACTGGTAGATGAATTGAAGGAATTATGGGATGGGATAAATGTATACGATGTATCAAGACCCATCGCAGCAGAGAGGAGTTTTACATTGTATGGCATATGTGCTTACACGACACATGGTTATCCAGGCTTAGGAGTTTGCTCTGGTAAATTACATGTTTAATTTATTGATTTGTTTATATACGTAACAATATTATTTCACATATTAGTTATTTGATTCGTTGTAGTATTTGTTCTGATCTTCATGATATTCTTTAACGTGCCATGCTTATTAATTGTATACAATAATCTCGCAGGTCTTGTAACAAAAGGGTATTTTGGATGTAAATGTTGTGGACCTTCTCTGAAAGCTAGATGGTCCAAGGACCTACGAAAGCCATTGTATGATTTCTCCAGGGTATTCCTCACAAAAGAACACCCTTAGATAAGAGCAACATTCGCTTTCAATGGTAAACGAGAGAGAACCCAAAGGCCTCCTATAACGACACCATCTGAATGGCTTAGAGCATATGAGAGAGAGAAGGAGAAGGAGTTCATAGAAATGTTGGATTCAAATGGGGAGCCTATGTTCAATGATCCAGAATTCTTTAACACCTATCTTGAGAAATTTCCCATTGGGATGAAAAGGAAATCTATCTTTTATAACCTCCCATATTGGGAGCATATTAAGATTACCCACTTATTATATCCCATGCATATATTTAAAAAAATTTCATCTTCTTTATGTAGGCACATATCATCCAAACAAAGTGACACATTGGCTATTAGGAAAGATCTTATTACTTCAAAAACTAAAAAGAAACATTGGCCAAGATGATTAGAAAGTACAGGATCAGAGGCAGGCATTGGTCCCTCTAATTCATGGTTTTTCAAAGAAAGTGATGTCCAATGGATTTTAAAAAATATGATATTTCTTTGGCAAAGGAAGTTATAATGGGTCTGAGGGTGCCAACTTCATACGGTTCTTCACTATGGCGCTACTTCACCGTGGATGACCATTTGTCGAGGTTGAAATTGCATGACCATTTGAATCTTCTAAGAGTATGTATAATGTCAAAAGCATGATTTTATTATTTGTTATATTTATAAATTTTATCCCATGCGGAAATCATAAAACATAACTAATTTTGTATATTATTGCACGTTTGCATTGTCATTATCCTTTGTTCATGCATGGGTGTGTGAAACATGAATTCCCTCAAGACCTAGGATATGCCATATCTAAATTATCTGCATTTGTATGTTGGATCACGTCAAAGGAGATTCATGTGGCTATAATTCCATGCTGGCGTCAAGAGATAGTTGAGATTGTTAGTATGTTTGAGAAGGAATTTCCGACTAGTTTCATGGACTTACAGGTTCATCTTATAATCCACCTAGTAGATGAAGTTGAATTAGTTGTGGTGGATTCGTGTCATTGGATGTTCTTCTTAGAGAGGTACATGAAGAAATTGAAAGGTTTTGTTCAATAAAGGGCAAAACCCGAGGGGTCTATGGCAGAGGGATACATATCGTATGATTCTTTCTATTATGCCAGTGAGTACATCAAGAAGATCGACAACAGACCAGTTGCGGTGATTTGGGACGATGAAAGGGATGAAGACAAAAGAGAAGGGGAGTTGCTCTAAAGGAGTGGAAAAAAGTGCTTCATAAAGAGTAAGCGACTTATCATTTTTCAAATTTACACAAAGTTAATATTCATGTTGAACTTCGATATAATGTATATTTTGATCTCTAAGTACTATATAATGTCGGTTTGATTTCATCAGCGAATGTAGAAATTGAAGAAATCAATAAATTTGTTCTTTACAATTCTGAAGCGACACAACCGTGGGTCGCATTGTACGAACAAAAGAGGATGAAATGGGATAGTGACAGGAAAGAATTCAAACGGTTGAATGTTACAAGTGTGCCTTGTTCCGATCATTTAAAAGAAAATATGCAAAAAATATGCCCCAACAGTTGGGTTGTTGACCAAGTCAGAGAGAAATATGATGCAACCTGTCGTTACCCGCGTGCTGAAGAGGATGCGCTAAACATAGGGATTGGGTGCAGCAACTCGGTAATAATATTTTTAATTTATATGTAAATTTGAAACTTATAAGACATCTATATTTCATATTTTAATTGTTGGGTTATTATAAGACACATGACACTATGATTTTTTTAACTTTGTTATAATAGGTGCATTTGTTCCCATCTATGTGGCCATATGGACACCATTTTCGCATAGAAAATGCCAATGTTGGAAACATCACACAAGAATGTGGAGTGGAAGTCAAGTTCGATCAATCTAGTATATCAAGCCACCGTGATCAAAACCTAGTATGAGGGACGTTAGGTTACGTCGGAAATATACAAGAGATCATTGAAGTGGATTTCTCTTCTTTCCAATGTGTTATTTTTAGGTGCAAATGGTGGGAAACCTTTGATCGAAATAATGTAAAGGAATATCGCGATAGTAGGCTGATATGTATCAACTCTAGAAAGATGTGGGATGAAACTAAGGAGCCCTATGTTTTCCCCAAACACTGCAACCAGGTGCTTTTTTACCCAGATGTGTTGGATAGGGATTGGTGGTTCGTATTGACACATGACTTTAGATCAAAACATATTTTTTAGAACAATAGTATTATCATGCCATGCGAGTTGGAAGATAATGAGGGTGATCATGAGAATCGAGAGTGATATTGTACATGTGTTATTTCATCAATATTATAATTTTTAAGATGGGTTTCTCAAAAAATTATAATATGTATTTTGAATTAATTGGTAATTTACATTGTGTTAATGTTAAAATCAATATTGCACTTGATAATTTGCAATTATGTTGATCTCAAAAACAAAGGCGTACTGTATAAATTAGTTCTTTTTTTGTATCTAAGATCATAATAAAATAATGATAATTCTAAAGTACATGAATTTATTTGCATTATTTTCTAAACTTTATTATGTTACAAAAATTCATATTTAGTCTAGATATATTATTTTACAATTATTTAAAATTTTACAAATTTAAAAATTTAAAAATTTTAATAAAATCATTTCACATTAATACAATTAAAATTTTACAAATATTTTACATACAATTACAATTACAATTTTACAATTTCACATACAATTACAATTACAATTTTACAATTACAATCTATTCACCGTAATATAATTAAAATTTTACAAATATTTTACATAGAATTAGAATTAAAATTTTACAATTACAATACAATTTTAGAATTTTACATATATACAATTACAATTTTACAAATTTACATATATACCATTACAATTACAATTTTAGAATTTTACATACAATTAGAATTACAAATATTACAATTTTACAATATCATGATCATTTAATATTAAATTAATTAATAAACATCACATTCATGATAACCATCGTACAAACATCATATTTTGTTGAACCCTTAGTTAAACTGAGAGGGGGGGTGACTCAGTTTAACACATTCATGGACTTTTAACACTTTTCATTCAAACTTATTTACACCTTCATTTCAAGTTCAACTTGATATGTGAATAATTTTAGAATGTGAGCTGTAAGTATTAAGATAATGTAACAACAGACTTAATATGAGAGCAGCAAATATTAAGAAAATTAGATGAACCATATCAACACATAAACATCATGCACAGAGACACCAAATATAAGTGGAAACCCATAAAGGGAGAAAACCACATCTTAATATTATTGTGATGCAAAGGCAAGCTCAAACTCCCTCTCACCACTGATTTTATGTAGGCTCCAACCCACAGGAGGCTTCTACCTCAATTCTGCAAGCTACAACTTGCAAGGAAGCTCCAACTCCCTTCAATTTTCTGTAGGCACCAACCTACAAGAGGCTCCAACCTCAGTCAGCTACAACTGACATCTATCAAGCTACAACTTGATAAGGAAGCTCCAACTTCCTCACTTTTTCAAAGGAAAAACACTTGTTGATTTACATTGGATATCAGCTCTGTTCTATACCTTCTTCACTGTTGTCCTCCAGCTTTCTCATCTGTCTTATATCATCTCTGAATTTTCACAGCATCTCTTTCTGCTCCTCCTTCTTATCTTCTCTGCCTCAATTCTTCATTCTCTAACTTCTCTATGCATATCAATGTGATATCATTTATAGAGTTTGCCTCATGACAGTTTGTATTCCATAGGGAATTCGAAGTGAATACCCCTGACTCTTTGACTTATGCCTTCTCATTTCTCTATCTAGCATATTCAGAAAAATATTCCAAACGTATACATTTCAACATTTCAGTGGGATATTTCTTTGCCTCCGGAGACTTGCCAATGCATCACAACCAATATAAATATCAATTAAAACATTTACATTCAGTTACAATATGGATTTCAAATCAACCCATTCAGTCTTTGGATCACTGCGTGTTTGTCTTTTCTGCTGCCGTAGTGTAACTGTTCTGCATATTCTCCTGCATTTTCCTGCCTATAAAAATGTCTTGTGTCTTTTTCAGTTTCTGTCATGTACCTATTTTGCATACCTCTGTTTTCCGTGTATGTACACTTTATAGAATTCTGAACGTGTTTGGACTTTGGATTAACCTCAAATTGTAATGTGGCCCGACAACATATATTACATCCAATATAATCTTTGCCCTTAGTTAAAACAACCCAGATTTTTAATCTATATGCGGAGGCTCCTTTTAACATAGAAAACACCCTTTCGGGCCCACATGTCGAACCTTTCTTATTCTCCGATGCGATGAGCCTCCTCCGATTATTTCCGATTGCGATTAATCCTCTTGCGATGGTTCTGATGCGATTGATCGCAATCGCAAACTTCATTAACATGTTCCGTTGTTCTGCCTTTACTCCAATGTGATTAATTCCTTTGCGATAGTTTCGATGCGATTAATCGCAATCACAACTTTCAATGGTATATGCCATTGCTCTGTTTTACTCTGATGCGATGGTTCACTATTCACAGATACAAATATATATATATATATATATATATATATATATATATATATATATATATATATATATATATATACTTGCCGCTTTACTGCCTTTTACTCTTCAGCTTTGGTCAAAAACTCAGAATAACATATATTAACCTTTTCTTTTGTATGGAGCCCACATTACAGCTATAATCCGCCCCATTTATTTCCAATCGCAATCGCAACATTTAGAGTACTCTTGTGCCTTCGGTCATTTGATTTTCGCCGATGCGATTCATGAAGGTCCCACCATGTAATCAAGAAACTCACATATCTGTCGTCCATCCTTCAGCAAATCCAACGGCTGTCATTCAATCGCTCAATCGCAATCGCAATTTTCAATTTGTTCGTCTCTCGTTCTCTGCCGATGTGATGGTTCACTGTGGACCCTACTAGGCATATGCAATGCTCTTCCATTTTTATATACCAACCAACCTTTATATCCAGAGTCTTATTTATGATTGGCACATTTCCTTCTATCAGAATTTTGGTTAAAATCATAATCAGCCCCATCTTATAATATTTCGCTTGTTTTAAACCCAAAGTATCTCCATTACGTATATATGTAATGGTCACTCTTAACAATACTTATTTGAATAAAATTCATATACGCCCATTAACATATATCCGCCCATAAAATATAGGTCAACATCTATATATATTCTAATTTCCTTTCGCACATTATTATAATATACCGGCATACAAATTCATTATACAAGGTTCGGCTTTATATATATATATCAATACATTATATCCGATTTCAACAAACGTTAAGAACCATTATAACAAAGTCTTGACTTAGCTTTAACCCCAGTGAGAACACATACGACGTCTTCAGGCCCACCTTCATCCACGTTGTATTAATATATAATTTTTCTTGAGTGTAACATTATAACAGTATTTCACCATCGTATTCAATCACCTTTGAAATGAAATTTCACAGCCCACAATATTCAAGCGTTCCACAATTACAAATGCCCATAGGTTAAAATAAATGTCCCGGACCCACAGCAACATAAATCCTCCTTAACCTTCGTCCATCACGTGCAACGAACATTGTTAGATCTTGACAGTGAAAGGTCAGACGGATAACGTGGATATCGCGTTTTTTCATCCTCCGTGGGTTAATCCTCCAAATTTGCACGATATAAATGGTATTCAAATACCACTTATTGCCACGCGTTGAATGAAGACCCATATCGCGTTCAAAAAGGTGAAACCACTTACCACCTCCAAAATCACGCGATACTGCTGGTATTTTCACCCCCGGTTTCGCTATTCATGCAAGGTTCCGCGTCCTCTGGCTCAAGGTTCTACACCGCGCGCTATCAACAATTCAATTCTTTGTGTTATAACTTCGTATCATCAACAGTTCAACACTGTGCTTCCACATGTTAAAAACACACAGCTCTATCAGATTCACACTGTGCATTCAAGGTCCGATTAACCTTGGATTCCCTTTTTACTGCGCCTACAAGTTCACTGCGCCCAACTCTTTGTTAAACAATACCCGATCTTTTCTAATATCAAATGATGAAACACATTTAAGGTTCCGACATACACCCTTTTCAGTCTTTAAATCTTCCGAGCATAGTGTTATTCTATTATAACCTAGGTTCGACCTTTTTACACCAACACCAAACCAATACCCTTTTTACAGTTACAGTGCACAGGCAGTGCCTGTCAGTGCAAGACCATTTCTCTGTTTCTCTGTATTCTCTGCAACCTGGGCTGCTTCTTTTTGCTACCCTACTTCTTTAAATGGCCCTGTCTCTGCTGCTCGACCCTCTCTACATCTTGCTGCCTCTTTTGCTATCTTTATGCTTCTATGCTTCTCTCTTTGCCTCTCTATGCTTCTATGTTGCTCTCTTTGCGTTGTTGTTGTTTCAGGTGTTCCTCCTTTGTCATCTCCTTTGCCATCAATGACAACATTTCCAACATATTTGACTAAAAAACACATTCAAAATCGCTAACATCATCATGATCATGATCATCTAACAAAACACAAATAACATTATATATTAACATCATCACAACACAAACATAAAATATACATCCCATGTGAAATAACTGATATCACATACACATCTATCTGCAAGTTGCACATTAAATTAAGAACATATCATACATGACCTAACAATATACACATCATGATGATCACCAACATGTAAATTAAGTACAACTTCAACATGAACATAAAATACATGGACCATATATATATAACTGAATAATGTCAAAAATATTCAAATGTAATATAAATGTTATGGATCAGCTGGTGGTACATCATCAATCGCAGTACTAGTAGAGGCTTGCTCAATCAATGGTGTAGCCTCAACGGTCGATCGTCCAGCCTGCCTGCTCATGATCATGAGTACTGCTGGAGGCTACAGGCTACTAACTGGACATGGCCGATGGTCCAACCTGCTCTCCATGATGACTGTTGCTCGATGCTAGTGGAGGCTTCTCATATGGCGTGGCGCAAGTTGAACGATCATCAGATGATGAGTCGCTACTCACGGAATGTAGATCACGTGCCGCGTCTCGACCACGCCTATAACGTGCAATGGTCCTCCTCAGCCGCGTAACTAAGGTCATAGCTCCTACGACATGTCTCATCAGGCTGTACATGTCACACGGCATGCCTCTCCACATATGTAACAACCTACCATCAGCCTGTATGTCTCTCATATTAGCGGGCCTGATGCTCGCCTCAAAAATCAATGCAATGAGTTGGTTGCCCAAATCCATCCTGTATCTGCTATCAAGTCGACCGCGCCTAGAAAAAGGTGGTACCGGCGCACCAGCAGGAACAGGTCTCTCTGCACCGACCTCCTGATGATCCTCGGCATCTGGCATGCCTTGATTGTCATCAGGATCCACACCTGAATCATGTGGTGGTGCCAGCATGTCCTCGCCATCAAAAGACCCAATCTCTGCAAAATATATATAAGTACACAACAATAATTAGACAATTTAATTACATAATTTAATAAAAACAAGTTAAATAACATGTTAGAATAAATTTAAATAAAACAGTAATATTACCTCTATCATCCGACGGCTCATCAGCTGTGAAGAGGATGTTGGCACACCCTTGCCAATCCAAACTTGCATAAGGACAGGGGACCATAATGAAGGGATGCTCGTCAACACTGGCTATAAAATCCAGTGCATCATTTGACATCCTCACTAGAGACATAATCTCGCCCCTCTTGGGCATCATATGCCCCCACATGTGCGTCTGTGCCTCGAACATGGGCCTATGAGGTTGTCGAACAAAAGTAGGCCTCGTCTTTGGAAACCTCTCAAAAACTAAACAAAAAATCTCTGAAGAAAAAGGGAATTTGACCCTCCCTCATGCATGAGCACGACATCTATCTAAGGCTGTACCAAACTGCTGCAAAAAAATGGCAGACCACCTGACAAGTCATGGCTCCTGTAATAAAGAATCAACATAATATAGAAGCGAGCAACTAATGCGTTGCCCATCATTGGTGTTGTGTGAAATGGTCGAAATGAGAAGTGAGAGGCACCTCACCTCCTGACTACCAAATGCACCAATACGTAACTGACCTCCAGAGACCTGAAAATATGAAGGAGACAGTACATCTGCTCCAATGTATGTCTGGGAGTACACTAACTCACTCCCTGCTACATAGTCAGCTGGAACCTCTGGGAACGAGGGAAAATCCACCCCTCTCCTCGATAGCCATGTAATGAAATATATATCCTCCTCAGTGGGCGTGTACCACTGGTTACAACCAACTCGAAAAGTCTGTTGATGGGCATTCCACCTGCAAATAAGATGTATCAAAAACAAACCATGGCCCTTTAGGGAAGTAGCCTCCTCATATAACGTTAGGAGGCCTACCTGCCTTAGGAGCCCCTGGGTAGCTATTGTAATAGGGCTAGGGTATGCTTCTCTCTCCCTCTCTTGTCCCTCCCACAGGTGAACCGTGTTATACTGGTCCGCCTGTTGTTGCTTTTATTCCCCCTCTTCTCTCCTTTCACATCTATGAATGATTGACATATTAAATACAATTTTTTTATTAAATGAGACATATATTTAGAAATATACATATATAATTTTTTTTGGAAAAAAAAACAGTCAGTGCGTCAAAAAAAATAGTCATGCACGGGTCACGGTGCGTCTTTTTATGGAGCACATCGGCGGAGGTGCACCAGATAATATTCAACACACCAGCAGTGGTGCTCCTGAATATTTTCAATGGACCATTGACTATGTATGGTGTAAGCAGTGCGGTGTACTGACTAAACTCTACGCCCCAGGGTGTATAGTTCGGTCATGGCACCGACCTCCTGACATCATTACATATTCAACGTTGCAGTATTTTACCAGGCCGCACCATTGACCCTGTTGAAATGTGGAATGATGTGCGCTGACAAAAATAACCGTCTCGGGGTAGATATTTTAGTCAACGCACCGTGTTGCCGCTATTCCACTTACTCAACGGTGCGACCGAGTAACCAACTGTACCGCACTTCTTTAAAAAATTTAAAATAACACGGTGCACCTTCGATACCGCCACGGAACCAGTGCGGATACCGTTAGCACCGATTTACCAGGCCGCACCATTGACCCTGTCTAAATGTGGAATGTGGTTTACCCGCCCTGGGCGTATATTGCAGTCAACGCACCGCATTTCCGCTATTCCACATGGTCAACGGTGCGGCCGGGTAAACGACCGCACTGCACTTTTTATTTTATTTTAAAATAACACGGTGCACCTATCGGTATTGCCTCGTAACCGGCGTGGATACCATTAGCACCGGTTGCGGTGCGGCCTGTAAATTTACAAGCAACACTGCGAACGAATGCGAGCTGAATGGCTTGAACGCACCACGTGAAAATTTTCTTTTTCTTTTAAATGGTTAATTTTAAGGTTATTTGAAATTCTAATCCACTAAAAGGCTTAATTATGAAAAAACAAGAAAAATACTTGTACATTTGGTCATCGAGGAGGCATATTGGCTGTATAATTTTCAAAAGAAAAATTTCCCACCGTTTTGCAAAATTCAAGCTGGAGATTGGTGGGAAATGCACAGCAGTAGTGCGTGCAATTGGTGCAATGGGAGCACCGATGTCAGGGCGGCTCAGACATGGATAAATTTCACCGGTGGTTGAGAGCTCTGGAGCACTAAGAAAAGTGAAAAATATGGTTTTTTTGGCCGTAATTTTTTTTTTATTTAACCTTGCCCTGGTGCGTGGGATTTTATGGGCGCACCGGTGTGGTTTCTTAATACCGCACTGGGCGGTTTCTGTTTTGGCGCGCTTTTTTTTAGGCACCAGTGCGCTACATTAATACGACGCACCGGGCAGGTGTCTATGGAGCGCACGGTGTCTGGTGTGCCAATGTTTTGCGCACCGGTACTTTCTCTTGTTGAACGCACTGGTGTGTTTTACGATGATAAGCGCATCGGACGAAAAATATCCGCAAAAACCTCTGCCCGCCAACCTCCTCTAGTAACCTCCGCTAGAAATGGATGTGTGGGGTATTTTTGTAAGGGGTTCCTCAAAAACATCCGCTAGAGGGTCTTTTCATTGTAGTGATTCCACTATGACTAACAAGGCTTTAAGTGTCCAAAAACTACAAAATTCTCTAGAAAATATCAGGGCACAATTAAAACTAGAAAAAAAAATTCTTCACAAGCAAAGGATAATAGGATAAAATCACTTGAAGAATTGGTCATGGAGGTTGGATATAATCCAAAGGACATCAAAGCAACAGAATAGCTTATCAAGAAGAAGAATGCAGACATAGTTGCATTGAAGAAACTACTGAAGTTACCTACAACAGAGCATCCAAAAACTAAAGAAGTTTTGGAGAATGAAAATCAGAAGGATGAAATGATGAATCTCATCATTCATTTGACAACTCAACTGAAAGAGATGGAAAATGAAATGGACAAATTAGTGCAGGAAAAGCGGGCCAGCATGGAAGTAGTTCCTGTTACTGCCATTCCTATAACTTTTTCATTAGCTCCATTACCTACAACAACCAGCTACTATAGCAGTTCCAGTGACAACAGAAGTTCCAGCAACTACACCAGCAACAACATCAGCCCATCCCAATGATGAGGCAAGTAAATTGATTAAATCCATGCAGGATATGTCAATCCAAACTACTGATATTAATAGAATTAAAGAACAAGTAAAAAGTCTAGAAGATGAAAATAAATTGGTTCAAATAATGCATAAGGCTAAAACACAAAAATCCAACAGATTGAATCACAGGATACAAAAGTTAGAAAAAGAATTGACATTGGCAGAGCCTTTGGCCCAAGAAAAGCAACAACTATGGGCCAAATATCATTAATCATTAACTATGTTAATGATATTTGGTCTTCTATCCAAGTTATATTTGAACGGAAAGATTTGATAAAGGAAGCTAGTGAAGCTATTCAGAAAGTCAAAGAAGAACTTGGAAAGAAACCAGAGGAAACCACTGAGATTATAAAGTTTCTCAATTCTAAAAACAAGCATGAGTTAGAAGAAATTGGAATAAGTGACAGAACAAAAACAATCTTAGAGGTGAAAAAAGTGATTTCCAAGAGAAATATGATGACACATCTTAAGGATGAGTGTCAAACTATGGAGGTTGCAGTAAACAGATTCATGAAAAAGTTTGATGTTTTGAGACAAAAAGGTCTATCTAATCCATTAGTAATCAATGAGAGACTAATGAGGCATGAATATTATGATAAAAAGATCAGGGAAGTAGCTAAAGAAAATTCCAACAATTCCTCATTGAAAGGAATTCCTACAGGCAAAGTACTCTTTCAAATCTTTGAAAATATATTTTACCTCCAGCATGAGGTAAATCATCTTTTTGTAAACAAACCTACATTTACCAAGTACACTGAAGTAGATGAGATTTACAGGAGAATGGTAAAAATCAAACTTCTAGATGAAGAAGCCTAGGAAAAATTGTGTGATTTACTGTAACAAGTAAAAAAGAGACAAGGTAAAACAGTAAATAGAGCAGGCAAATAAAGCAAATACAGGTTAAAGATAAAGACAGATGATATGAATACAGATAAAATATGGAGTTAAAAGAGAAGTAATATGACAAGCAACGTGAAATCCAGCCATCGTGAAAGACAACAAATCAAATAAACAGGGACAACTCGCATTTAGTTAATAGGTGTCTCTATATTCTTGCATGAAGATATTTTCTTTTCCTTGAATAAATCCTAAATCATTTTATAGGATATTTTGTATTAATTTTTGTATAAATACTTCATCAATTTGAAGTATTGAGGATGGATTCCTGAACATTTCTATAGTTGAATTCATCTATTACGTGAGGATTTATTGTACCATTTTCAAGTAGAAAGAAAGGACAAGTAATAAAGGAATTTCATTACAGGATTCATGTGTTGAGCTACTTCAGTGAAGTATATTTCAATTGTTCATTGTTATTTTCTTAAGTATTCCATAAACTTGCATGTTTTCCAAATTTAAATGTTATAACAGGAATATTATTGCATAATTTGTTTAAATACACTATGTTCTGAACTCTTATTCATTTTAATGTTTTCTTCTAATGTCTAGCTTTGAGAATCCTTAATTTCTCTCTAATATCGATTAACCTCTTTCACCTTCCTTCATCATCTGGTTTAAGGAACCCTTAATTGCTCCTTGATCCCGATTGAAAACCACTTCACCATTCAGCCTTTAAGACCTGATTTTGCTCAGCTACCATGCCCTGTAACACTTCCTTTAGAACTTGATTGTGTCCTATTTTCTTGATATATTTACTCCATATCCCAATGGAAAAGTAGAAAAGACAACTATCCATCTAAATCAATAATTCCACCAAGAAACCAAGATCAAACCAAATCAATCTTACATAACTAGCCTAAAATCAATTAAAACAACAAAGCTAAATCATTAAGAGAGAGCCATCTCTGAGCATTAGGAAGGCTAGATCCTAATCTCAAAAAGTGGTTGATAGTTAAATCTGTTATTTCTTTGAAAACAACATAAAAACCCTAGGGAAATTTCAGAGTGATAACAGAGTGTAAGTTCTTTTGTATGAATTTTTAATTCTCCCTTTTTTGGTAGAAAACAACAGGCATGTGGCTGCTATGCACGTAATTTATTAACTCAAATATAGTGAAAAGAATAATTAACACACACATATTTACATTTTTATGCTTATTAAAATTTGAATTTATGTCATCGATATAATAATCTAAATAATATTCTTATTATTATTTATCTTGCATGAGGAAAATCCTTCAGTAATTCCTCCTATTTTGGAGATATCCCTTCGGGTAAATCTTAAAATCTTTAAGACACAAGGTTAGTTAACAATAGGACTCAAAGTCATTAATAATCAATTTTAATCTAATTTTAAGCCCATCATCAAGTTAGACACTAAATTGGTGTATGAGACTCCCTAATAATCTAATTTTAAGACCATCACGAAGCTAGACACCTATGGGATCTCCTTGTTTGAGAGTTTGTGTATGAGGCCTCCTAATAATCTAATTTAAGACCATTGTGAAGCTAGACACCTATGAGTCCTCCTTGTATGATATCCACTAATAATCTAATTTTAAGACCATCGCGAAGCTAGATACCTATGAGATCTCCTTGTTTGAGAGGTTGTGTACGAGACCCCCTAATAATCTGATTTTAAGACCATAACGAAGCTAGACACCTATGATACTTCCTTGTTTGAGAGGCAATGGACTTGCCTTTGCATAATATGACTAGTAAAGTCTATGGATATGTATATTCTCTAACTCCTGTTTGGCTTTGTACCTGTAACTTCTTACAAGTAGGCACATGTTCTAAATTATTAGGCCAATATACTAGTTAAGAGCTTAACATGTCACTTGCAAAAAATGAATCTAGATGGAGATGATAAGAAACATTCATCCCAAATTAAACCTAATTAGTATCTCTCGCACACACACAACTATGATTTTTCTTAAAATAAAATTTATATCCCTCAAAATCTAGTTCTTAAGGAAAAAAATATATTTATATTTTTGGTAATAATAACTCTTTATTTAAATTTATATGCTTGTGAAAATTTGAATTTATTAACAAAACATTTTCTCAAATGTTTTTTCCCTCTCGAAATATCTTTATATTATATATATATGTGTGTGTGTGTGTGTGTGTGTGTGTGTTTCAAGACTCAAGAGCCTCTTAGACAAGAATGCTTAGAGCCATTACAAGGATATACTCATTATGAGCTCAACATGTCACATGTGAATCGAACCCAATTGGGAAGGATAATAACATTTCTCTTAATTACCCAAGCTATATCCAATTGCCACATTCTTTCAAATGTTATTTATAACATCAAATCTTCATCATCAACAATAATTTTACAAAATAATTTAATTTTATTAATATTCATATAAAATATTTCTTTATACTTAAAAAATAAATTCATTGTTTTAAAAATATTTATTGAATAATAAAAATATAAAAGGTAATTTTCCTTATTATTTTAAACTCATTGTTTATATTTCCACGACAAAATATATAGTAGTCAAATTGCCTTTGACTTTCCATTAATTTGTGCCTTGACTAAATATTTTGCTCTAACACTTCAAAGTTAGTTATATATATATATATATATATATATATATATATATATATATAATATATATATATATATATATATATATTATATAATATATATATATATATATATATATATATATTATATAATATAGATATATATATATATATATATATATATATATATATATATATATATTTGGAATTCGTTCATTTTGTGATTGGTTGGTTAGAAAATATTTGCTAAATATCTTACATCATCAAATAGGTAAATATTCAATTGTATAATATCTATATTGTTTGTTTGGTCAAAAATCATGCATTATATTATTAGAAGGAAGTTCAGTACAAAAATAATCTCCCAAGACCCTTTCTTCTCATGCTAGAAAGATTTGGAAAACATAGGACCTGGAGGAAAACAGTTACACCCGATAGCAGAGTTTATTTCTGCTATGCCTACTGGCCATGCCATACATTTACCAAAATTGAGCCACATATACAATAAGAAATCCTCTGAATGATCGTGCTTATGGAAGTCAACGTGTTCAATTCTTGCCTCCAGAGTGCGAAGGTGATCATTGGTGTTCCAGTGGTGTCATCGGGGGCTTTCCAGAGTGTCCAGTATTTCATTTTGGACGTGCTGCACATTGTTAACGTAGGCCAGCAGTTCGTTTTGGTACTTGTGGTGCTGATTCCGCATGCGGTCGATATTCAATTAGATTTGGTGCAACTGGTCGGCTATCATGTCTAGGGTGACTAGACCTACAAATTTCCCCAGAGACCAAACTGAAGAAATGGATGCTTGTCCCAACTGGTGGCATCATCATAGGACGAGTTATTTCCCTTGTTATGTGAATGGTGGACATCAGGATGAGGAGCAACACCCCCTCGACGTGGATGACCCCTCTAGCGAGGCATTACGACGTGCCAAGAAAAACAAACTACCCCGCAATAATTCCCACAGGTCCAACAGAGTCACCTTTGAAATGACATAGAAAACTAGATAGAGCTAAGAAAATAAATGCTAAACCATTTACCAGACTTCACTGGCTCAGGACTAGAGGCTCATGACCGCTAACCGAAATCCTCCACACCACCCTAAAGCCACCTTGCCTGAGTTGTTCCCCACTCGCTGAGAGGCGCAAGGCCCACCAATCTAGAGGGAAAACCTGAGACAATAATCACGAAAATTTTCCTTATAGTGCAAAAAGAGATAACCCGAATCTGCTCCCACCACGACTCGGGACTGAAGACGAGCCAAAGACCGAGGACCTAAAGCCGCATCCCAGAGCCCAATTCACCCTCCGTGGGTAGAATTGGGCACACTAATGTCAAGCACAAAAGACCTCGATGAAGCCATAGAACCAAAAACACCCATTGTGTGCTAGGATCCCACATACCTCCCATGGAGAGAGCTCACTTGGCTCCAGAATACTCCATATCGCTCCACCCTCACCTGCCCAGAGCCATGACTTCTGCCAGGTATAAGATTGTTTGAACCCCAGGTGCTTTGCAGACCCACACCTCACCCCCAGCACAATACAAAAAGACTCGCTTCAGAATGCCAAGGGATTATAACAACATTGGCCACATGAGAAGAGCCCTGATGGGTATTAATTATGTTGCCATAGCCCATTATGTTGAATGCAGTGTGCGCGTGGAAGCCAGGCGGGCTTCGTACGTTGTTTGAATGCTACACATGCCATCTATTTCGTCATCCCCATCGAGGATAATTATATAATATATTAATTTCATTAATCATAAGTATTTGTTTTTAATTTTATTACCTTTCTAATTTTGGGGCTTTTAATTTTGATTTTTCTATTTTTCTAGCTTTTTACCTTTTACTTTTTATTTTTTAGAATTTTTGTTTGATTTTTTTTCTAGATGTAGCAAGCTAAGTGGGCTTCATTGTGGGGAAAAACACCATAGTTAAGCGCACTTGAGCCAGAGGCGATCTGGGATGGGTGACCTCCCGGGAAGTCCTGGTTACAAGGTGCAAGCCCCAAAAGTTATGATTGATGCTATGTGATTCATTTCACTAGTTTCAATGCTACTTCTTCATCCCTGTGAGCATGAGCCAATGTAATGAGTGTTAAGTGTACTATTCAAAAATCATGAGAAATTAGTCAGTTACAACTACCTCTCACAGAAATGGTCATAGATGAATGACTTATTTAACGCAGTTGAATCCCCAAAAAATGATATCTAATATAATGCACCGCAAAAACCCCTCAATACTTAAAATATAAAGAGTGAAGGGAGCTCTACGCGAATGGTTCATGAGGTGCAATACTAGCTAACGTTTTTCAAATGGGGTAGCAAGTGAAGTGGGCTTGATTGTGGGGAAAAACTCCACAGTTAAGCGCACTTGAGCCAGAGGAAATCTGGGATGGTTGACCTCCCAGGAAGTCCTAGTTACCAAGTGCAAGCCCCGGAAGTGATGGTTGACGCTATGTGATTCATTTCACTAGTTTCAATCCCACTTCTTCACCCCTATGAGCATCACCCAATGCAATGAGTGTTAAGTGGAAGATTCAAAAATCATGAGAAATTATTCAGTTACGACTACCTCTCACGGAAATGGTCATAGATGAATGACTTACTTAACGCAGTTGAATCCCAAAAAAATGATATCTAATATAATGCACTGTGAAAACCCCTCAATACTTAAAATATAAAGAGTGAAGCGAGCTCTACTTGAATGGTTGATGAGGCACAATACTTGCTAAGGTTTTGCAAATGGGGTAGCAAGCTAAGTGGGCTTGATTGTGGGGAAAAAATCCATGGTTAAGCGTGCTTGAGCCAGAGGCGATCTGGGTTGGGTGACCTCCTGGGAAGTCTTGGCTACCGGGTGCAAGCCCCAGAAGTGATGATTGACGCTATGTGATTCATTTCACTAGTTTCAATCCCACTTCTTCACCCCTGTGAGCATCACCCAATGCAATGAGTGTTAAGTGGACTATTCAAAAATCATGAGAAATTAGTCAGTTACGACTACCTCTCCTCCCACGGAAATGGTCATAGATGAATGACTTACTTAACGCAGTTGAATCCAAAAAAAATGATATCTAATAAAATGCACTGTGAAAATCCTCACAATAATTTCTCCACAATTCAAGTGTCATAGAGATTTTCCATGACTTTGAATCCATTTATACATTTAAAACAAATTTTTAAATAATAAAAACTCACAAATTAGTCAAAAATGATTTCACCAAAAAAATATCCCAAAAAAAATTCGAAATATAAAAATAAACAAAATACATCATATATTTCAACCAACTTCATACCACTGGCCATAAGATTCTACAAGTCGATATCATTAAACTCTAATCCCCACGTTATCGTAAAAATTATTCTATTGGATTTTTAGTATTAATCTCTTAGGTTTATAAATCAATCCCTTGAGTTTATTAATCTAAGGGTGCATATTCCTAGGCTATAATATTATTCATAAGGTTTAATATAAATGCCTTGGGTTTATAATCAATTGATTTTATAAAATCAATCACTTGAGTTTATTAATCTAAGGGTTGATATTCCTAGGGTATAATATTAATTTGAGGGTTAATATAAATGCTTTGGGTTTATAATATTAATAATCTCTTAAGTTTATAATATTAATAATCCCTTTGGTTAATAATATCAATATTCTTATATTATTGATAATATCAATAATAATATCATATTATAATAATATAATTATTATTATTATAAATTTCCATTATAATTGTCGTAATATAGTGATAATAATATTCTATAATGTAATTATTGTTATTGGATTATTATTATAATTATATATTAATTAATATCAATATCAATATTAAATTCATATCCATTAATGACTCACATATATCAACCCCATTTAATTGATATAAGCCAACCACATTTATTGATGTGGTTTAATATTATAATTATTTATTATTTATATTATTTTTTATTATTATTTGTTATTATTTATATTTATAGTATATTATTTTTAATTGGTTTTTTTAAGGATGTTAAATAATAATAATAATGATGACAATATATAATTTATAAACACACACTCAAGAACTTGTTGGATGAGGTGATTTATCTAAAAGCTCGTTTTGACTATATATCATGCCGTCATATCTACAAGGAAAAGAACCAGCTTTCCTATAATATATCCAAGGAAGATATTGGTTATTGGATGATTCATGAACAAAAGGGTCATGATTTCTATCAGTTCTTCCACAGGCATTTCATAGAACAAAAATATTTACAAACCTAATGGAGACTATCTTTGTCTTTTTGTATACTACGAGTCGTACACTATGGAGTCATAGACACATGTATATGTCTTTTTATTTATTTTTGACATAGTCATACCGGCTATTAGTCATAGACTATCATAGAAAATATTATTGTATGTGGCAGCACCACCAATTTTGACATATGCTTCTTTGAAGCATCTACAACATGTAATTTTCAATATTTTACATAATGAAAGTTACTATATTTTCTTGGTAAAAATAATAATTTATAAATAATAATAACATTATTAATATTAATATTAATAAATAAATAATAATAACATTATTAATATTAGTATTAATAAATAAATAATAATAAATGTGATTGATATATGTCACTACTTATCAACCATGTTTGTTAATGTAATTGTGCTACTCTAATCCGAAATAAATTTATTAATGCAATTATGCTACTCTAATCCCAGATTATTTTTTGTGCAATCACGTCCTCTCATTAAACTCCTTTAATTGGTAAGAAAATGTCAAATTTGTAAAAAAAAAAAATTTAATTTAAAAGAGCTTGACAAGATATTTGACAAAGTCAAAAGCAAAAATACATTATTATATTCTAAAATCCAAAAAAGCATTTTATTAAAGAGCGAAAGGGGTTTATAAATTTATGCCATTGAGCAGAGATGTGGCCTAAAAATTCAAAGATTTTGCAACTCACATCATCTTATCATGTGGGCATTCTATATGTGCATGAATTTTCATGGTAATGTCTAACTTGGGGAAACACAATACATAACCGCGGTCCCAGTTGGAGCTTTGAAATATTCAGAATAGATTACATTTGGACCTTTATTTTACGGAAATTTTGGCCTGCCTTTTAGATGATTCCTCTCTCGTGATGCATAACAAACTCAAATTTACGGCTCCATACAAATTTGAAGCTGTATAAACACTTAAATTGAAGCCAGATAAGAACAAAAAATTGATCCCAATGAAGGAGTGTTGAGAGTTGCTGAATTGCAATAGGTGGTATTAAATGGAGATTGTGTTGTATTTCCTTCATGGCTGCAAGTTTGAGAGAGGTTCTTCAGAGCACCAGAAAAGCAGCACATAGGACAATAGTAGACCGTGGAGAGAGCAACATAGAGGACATGGAAAGTGGGCAGAGCAGCGAGTTTTCAGTGGACAGTGAGCAGAGAAACAAGGACAGAGCAGCAAGTTTTTAGTGGTCAGACCAACAGATATTGAAGAGTTAAGCATAAAATGAAGGGTCAGTTTTGGGCAGAAACTTTGATTTCTCTTAATATCATCATGATAATGGGACAAAAAACTTTAGAACCCGTGGAAACAAATGATATAGGGCAAGTGAAAATTGCCTCATCAGCCAAAACTGGGAAGTGGTTTTGGGTCAATGCCAAACAATATCAGGGCATTTTAAAACGGAGACTGGCTCGTCTAAAATGGGAGCAGACAAGGAAAAAAATGTCTCAAAGGGAGAGTAATCTTCGCAAGAAACAACATTCAAACAAGTATTCTTTGTAAGCATGTGGCAACAAGTCCAAAGGAAAAGAAAAATTCATTGATGATTATGCTTTATATAGTCCCACATCCACACCTCTCACTTGTTCATCTGATCTTTATGTGAAAGAAATCTTAAATGTAAAAGAAAGGTTGGAAGTAGTAGAAGATAAAGAGTTGGAAAGATATTGTACAATCCATATAATAACAGCTGAAAACCAAGCTTTAGCAGAAAGCAACAAATTTTTGAAGGAACAAGTGTCATTATTGCAGGAAGCTCTTCGAATAGGGAAACAGAATGGCAACGCATGAAAGCAGAGGTGAAAAACATGAAGAAATTTGCAGTGGATAATATAGAGGTGATGAATGCGAAGCCATCCCAGGATAAGGGGAACGCAGTTGCCCAAATAGACAATAATGAAGAAACATCAAGAGAATGGAGGAAAGGAGATTCCACAAAACTCTCCAAAATTTGGGCTCAAGTTATTAGCAATTCTACTAAAAGGGAAGGAGAAACAAACATACAGGTTAACAACATGAAAGATAGAGAAAGCAAGGAAAGATGAGATAGAGAAACAAACATGATTATTAAAGGGGTGAAAGATTATGGGAAAAATGAATGTACACTTGACCTTGCAAGAGACTTCTTGAAAGACAAGCTCCAATGGCAAGGACAAATATGTCAAGCATGGAGAGTAGGTAAGCTTAACGGTGAGAGATCCAAGCCCATAAAATTTATCATGCCCAACTTGCGTGATAAAGATATCATTCTAAGCAAGAAGCAACTCTTGAGGGGTTCTCGATTTTTTCTAGAAGAAGATTTAACTGTAGGACAACAAGAGGAAAGGAGGGACGAAATGAAAAAATTTAGGGCAGCAAGAGATGAGGGAAAAAGAGCATGGATTTATAAAGGTAAAGTTGTGATTGCACAATTTGGACCTCCTTCCAAAACAAGGCAACAAAATGATAACAAAGAAGAGGCAGCAAACTCTTCAGCAAGAAATGAGGAAGCAAGGTCATTATGGGAAAGCAGGAATGAAGACTCAACTATGAGTCTTGCATGTCAAAACAAATAGCAATCAAGTCTTACCCAGGTTTCCTTAATATTATTTTTTTGGAAATGCAGGGGTTACCCATGGAGACGAGGACCTGGGTTAGGGCCTATTGCGAAAGGTAGAGACATAATTTGCCTCATAGAAAGACATGAGCATGAAGGGTGCAAGACACCTTTGTTTGAAGGGTACTAGAAGATAGTAGTGTGGAACAAGGCAGCAGGGAATGGCAAAGGGCACGGGGGTATCATGGTATTAGTAAGAGAAAAAGAAGGTCATTTCATTCAGCTAGAAAAAGAAGACCCAAACAAGCAATTTGTTTGGCTTAAAATATCAGAAAATGGAAATCACATTAGAATTACAGCATGCTATTTTGCATCGCAAGTTTCAAAAATATACAATAGTAGAGGGCTTGACCACAAAGATCCCTTTGCAGCCCTAAAAATAGATATTGCAATATATTCTCACCTAGGTGAAGTCCTTATAGTGGGGGATTTCAACGCTAGAACATCAGGTGAACAAGCTAGCATTCTTTGTTGTAAAGAAGACAGTGACCCTATCTGGCTTATAGAAGAGAGTAATCATCAGTGGGAACGAATTTCAGAGGATAAAGGCTGCAATCTCTTTGGAGAATAATTGCTTACGCTATGTGGGGCTTTCGATTTAGTCACTTGTAATGGTTTGACTAGATGGGAAAAGTCCGGTAATTTCACTTGCAATACTTACAATGGAGCAAGTGTAGTAGATTATGTAATTTTCTTGCATATTTTGTGTGAGAAAATGGAGGAAGTGGTGATTGGAGATCAAATTTGGGACTTAAAATCATATCACAAGCCAATTTGTTTAAGCTTCTCTTGGACTGGAAAGAAGCAATTAGGGTCAAAAACTCAGAGTGTTCAACAAAATCCCCCAAAGGTTAGAATTATTTTGACTCCAGAGAATTGTAATACCTTCAAAATAATGCTAGAGAGGCTCTTCAAGAAGGAGGAAATCTCATCTCATGGCCTTCATAGTCACGGATTAACACATTTAATTCAAAGCGCACTTGATGAGTGCAAAAGAGAAAAAATTAAGAAGTCTAAAACAAATTTCTTTCCAGTTAATGCTTGGTTTGACGAGGAATGAAAAAAGGCAAGGAGAAGGTGGAAGGAATCAGACACGGATAACATAAAGCTCAAAGCTTACAAGCAGATAGTAAAAAATAAAAAGGGTGATTTCATGGTTTCAAGGAGAGAAGAACTAATCTTCCTCGAGAAAAATAACCCCAAATTATTCTAGAATGAACTCCAAACAAAAAAGGTGCAAACTGAAAACAACATTACAACTTCTAAATGGTTTGACTATGCAAGACAACTTTATGAGCAAGATCCCAAGGTTGACCCTCCTCCCTTGGTCAACACAGACACAAAACTATTCACGGTGCAAGAGGTATAGATGGGTATCAAGAAGTTGGGCGCTAGAAAAGCAAAAGACTTAGATGAAATCCAAGCAAAGTATCTAAAGTGGGGCTTAAAAATTCTTTCACCTCACATCACAAAAAATTTCAACAACATCTTACAGCAGGGGTTCCCCACAAATTGGACAACTAGTATGGCAATAACTCTTTTCAAGAGTGGTGACGTCAATAATCCCTCCAATTATAGAACCATAATGATAAACCCCTTGTTTGCAAAGTTATTTGGAAGCATGTTAGAAAATAAAATCAGCAAGTGGGTAGAAGAAAGAGATAAACGTGCTAAAGGGCAAGCAATTTTTAGACCTAAACATTCCATAATTGATCATTGTATAACTTTAAGGCACATCATTGAAAAAGTTTGGGAAAAAAAGGAAGAAGTTTTATGTTGCTTTGTTGATTTCAGATAAGCCTTTGACATGGTTCCTAGGGATAAGCTTTGGGGCAGAATGGAGGAACTCAGGGTTCCCAGGCATTTGAGAGCACCTGTGCATAGGTTGTATGAAGGGGTGAAAGTCAAAATTAGAACTTCAGCAGGCATTTCTGAAAGTTTTAGAAACGATATCGGGGTCAAGCAAGGTTGCCCATTGTCTCCTACCCTTTTTGGGTTATATATTGACAAGCTTTAAGAGTGGCTAAATTCGTAAGGGGGTGATGGTATCCATTTGGGCAAGTTCATTATAAGGCATCTTTTGTACGCAGATGACCTTATATTTATTGCTAAATTGGCTCTTGGTTTGCAAGAGCATTTACGTTTCCTTGAGAATTTTTGTAGAAGGGTTGGGATGCAATTTAATATTAGCAAAACGAAAGTAGTGGTTTTATCTAACAAATAAAGCATAAAAACCATAAGTTCTATTTTGAAGGTAGCATTCTGGAAGAATTTGCAGACTACAAATACCTCGGAATTGACTTCAATAGAAATTTAAGTTGGGATGGTTGTAGAAAGAAAAGAACTTTAGGGGGTTGGAAATCATTTTATGCTCTTCAAAACAGGTGTAGAGAGGCAGAGTTGTGGGACTAGAAAACCACTCTAACTCTTTTTGGGCTTCTAGTGATTCCAGTGATTCTCTGCAGTTGTGAACTGTGGGTCAGCAGCACAACCGAGATGCAGTGGAAAAAAATTGAGAAAATTCAGAAGCGTTTGATTACAAACAAATTTAAAATTAAAAGTGCAATTTCTTATGCTATCATGTTAAGTGAAACAGGGGTTGCTCCTATTGAAGTAATTTCTATGGTACGAGTCATAAGGTATCTGAAAAAAATTGAGAAAATGGAAAAGGGTAGATGGCCTAAGGTTGTGTTTAGTGACAAATTTTGCAAAAGAAAGAAGACTTGAATGTGGCAAAATAACAAATGGTTTAGTAATTGGGGTATTTGCTTGAGCATGTGTTCTACAAACAGTAAAGAGATAAAAACTTTTGTTATGGATAAGTTCCAAAAACGTAGTTGGGAGAAAGAGCTAGGGAGAAAGAAGAAGTACTACATTGAAGAGTTTAACCCCACGCATAACCATCAACAAAAGGCGTACATAGGGCCAATATTTATTGGAGATCTAAAATTCTTATTGCTCAATTAAGGACTAATTATCATCAACTCTGTTGTGAAACAGGGCGCTGGAAAAGGCCAAAAGAAATGTGGGAGGAAAGAGTATGTATTTTTTGCTCCTCCGAAAAAGTGGAAACAGAAAAACATTTCATTTTAGAATGTGAGGCCTTCAAAGACAACAAGGAAAACTATGTAGTTATTCTGGCAGCTAGTTCTTGGGATAATCTATTCAGCGAAGAGTTTGTCGATAAGCTGGGAGCGGTTATTGTAAAACTTCACAGGAAAAGGGCCGAATACAAGAGCCAGATAGAGAAGCAATCTGTCCCATAGGCTATTTTTAGCGTCGTGGACATTAAAAATACTTTCTTTCTTTCTTTCTAAATAAATAATGTTTTACATTGAATTGAAATTAAACTGAATTTGTCTGGCAAATTTTATAGTATGTTAGACAATCATCGAATTGGGCCATTTTTTTCTAAAATAAATTTGATAGTAGAAGTGTTTGAATTAAATCTGGTAATAAAAGTGTTTGAATCTTGTTTTTGATGGTTGAAATAGATTCCAGACCATAAAAAACAACGAACACCCAAAATTTTGAAACTTGACAGCTGTAATCTGGATTTCCCAAAATTTCTACCAAATTTTATCAAAATCTTCCAGAAATTTCTATTATTTTTTAAACAGATTTGAAGTCTTCACTAAAGGTTAAAAGAATATGAAATGATCAACATTTATAAAAAATTGACCAACCAAATAATGGGTTTGAAATGTATATATAAATTATAAAAATTATAAATCAAATTTTATAAGAATTATTTAAAAATATATATTGAAATTTCTAAGCATAAATAATTATTAAAAAAAGTTGTAAAGTAAAAAGATATAAGAAAGTTTCAAATAAAAATTCAAGAGAATTATGGATTAGTTTTGTTTTGTTTTGTTTTGTTATGTTTTTTTCTTTTTTCTTTTTAATTTACATGTTTAAAAATATTTATCAATCAACACGTTACCTGCTTAAAATATTAAGCAACCATACCAATCGTAAATCATCCATCCATGTTATTGACATTGCTATTCATCTCCTCATGGCACTCACATTCCTATTGTTAGTTAATGACACATTAACATTGACGCACATGTCCTTTCTTATCAAAACACATAAAATTTTTGTGTGTGGTTAAGTAGGCCCCTTTGTGCAAGTTAGTTAAAATACCATGAGATTCGAGGAAAGCAAGCCTTTAAGGTTGAACTAAGTTCCACCAAAGTTTTAGAACAACTAGGGTTTACCAACCTTATATAGAAATCATAGTCCTCCTTCCACCACTTTTGTTCATCTTGAATAAGAAAAGGGGAAAATTATATATATATATATATATATTCTCGAAAATACTATAATCAATTTATCTTTTATATATATTAGCATTTGCATTAAAAAGTGTAAAGACATGTCAATAGAAATGTAGATGAATGTAGAATGATGCAGAGGTAGCACTGAAGAAAAAAATGATGTAGACGTGGAAGGTGTTATCACTCTAGTAAATTCTTAAGTTGTGGGATTTTGGATTTAATTCAAAGAACTCTAGAGGTAACCACAAACCTACTTCAAACTCTAGGATCTAGCATTCCTAGGGTTCATAGAGGGCTCTCTCTTTAAGATTTATCTTTGTTTGATTTATAAATGTTAGGCTAGTTATGAAAGTACAATTTGGTTTTGGTTTAAAAGGTTTGGTGGGAAAAAATCACTTGGAGGTAAGATAGAGAGAAATCTACTTGTTCATTGGGCTATGGAGTCTAAATCAAGCTAGTAGCACTAGCAATCAAGGCCGAAAAAATACAAATATATTCAGGGCAAGATAGATAACCCTCAGAGATTTGGGAAAGTGGTTTTTTATGAGATGGTATGATCGGGATAAAGGGCACTTAAGGATCCTTTGATCTGGAAAATGGAAGTAGAAGGCAAAGGTCAAACGGGAGAAGGAGAAATTAAGGGTTCCTTGCACCATAAATTAGAAGAAAACATTAAAATGGCAACTAGTTAAATACATGGAGTACTTGACTAATCCTTTAGTAATTCTCCTAGTTACACATTCAGACAGAACAAACATAAAATGAATGCATGAAACTTAGAAAAGGAAACAGTGACAAGTAGGAAGTACTTCACTCATCAGCTTATCACAGGGATCCTGAATTATGATGCCAGTTAGCTTGTCCAGTCTGCTACTTCGAATTCAAACACACAATAGCCTCCAATGTTCAACAAAAATGTCTATAGTAAATCCAACAATTTTATTCCACACAAAATACTTCTGAAATTGAAGTATTTATACTAAAAGTATTACAAATATCCTAGAAGAGTTCTAGGAATAACTTTAGGAAAAATAAAATACCATTGCATAATAAAAGGGACAGCTTCTTAACAAACTAACAAGTTGTCCTCTTTTATCCAAAATAAATAGAATTGTTTTGCTAACAAGGAGCTTTTAGTTGCATATGTGTCCAGCTTGCTGGCTGTTAGATATTTTTATGCACTTGAATTTCCTTTACTGATACTCTTTCATGCTGATACTCTTTAACTTGATGCTCTTTAACGTTGATACTCTTTGACCATTAATTTTACTATTTTATTGCTGTAAAATTATCTTTTTAGTAGTAAAAAACATCAGCAAATTGTCTTTTCATTTTACCTTTCTTTTGAATGTTTGTCTCTAGGTAAATTTTCATTGTTTTTACATTTTTATCTTTACATCAAATCTGTGAAATTTTTCCACTCTTTTGCTGTTGGAATTTGGACATTTTTTAGCTTCCTGAAGTTTTCATCAACCTCTGTATATCTTGAAAAAGTAGGCTTGATGACAAAGAGGTGCTTAATTTCATGTTGTAGAAAGAATAAATCCTCAAAATACTGAAGTGAAACTTTGCCTGTAGGGGTGCCTTGTGCTAGCTGCTTATTTATTTTCTCTTTAGAAAACTCCCTAATCTTGTTGTCATAGTCCTTTTGTGGCATAAGTTTCTCATTGAAGACATGTATGTCTAGTAAGCCTTTTTGTCTGAGATTTGTATACTTTACCATAAATCTAGTTATGGCAAGGTTCAGTGTTTCACACTTTTCTTCAATATTGCTCATTAAGCTCTTTTTAGTGACAACCTTCTTGATTTTCAAGATTGTCTCTGTCCTGTCTGATATTTGCAATTCTTCAAGTTCCTCCCTATTCTTGTTGTTTAGAAATGTAATGAGTTTTAAAGCCTGTGCAGGCTTATCAGTCAACTCATCTTTTGTCTTTTGTATCTTTGTTTGGGCTGCTACTAGCAATTCTTTCTGCTCATATATAACCTGAATTGAAGGCCATTGATTATGAATGGTTTCAATTAGGTTAGTCCAAAGATGATTTTTAATATATGAGATCTGCTCTATGAAAGTCAATTCCTTTTGTAAATTCTTGAGTTTCTCTCCCAATCTGATTGCTTTCTTCTCATGAGTTTTGGCATTGATCTCAGCAGTCTTATTTGCCCTCTCAAGATTTTCAATCATCTTATTCAGTCTGTTTATTTCATTTGTCTTTAAAGACATTTATTCCAGGGCTTTGATAATCTGGTTGGCTTCATCTGTGTGTTGTACATTTGTAGTGGAAGAGTCTGTAGCTGAAGTGGTGGCTGAAGTCACTGGCACTGCAATTGCTAGTGGGCCCTTTGGTGCTAATTTCTCTCCTAAAGTAGAGGGCACTGTTGTAGTAATCGTTGGGATGACTGTAGGAATTGTAGGAATTTCTGGCTCTTTTACAGTCTCTTTCTCTTGGACAAGCTAGTCCATTTGTGTTTCCATCTCCTTGATTTGTGTTGTCATTTTAAGTATGAGCTCCATCATTTTTTATTTTTCACTTTGATCCTAGAGGATTTCCTTTCTTTGTGGATGCTCACTTTGAGGAAGCTTGAGCTGTTTCCTCAAAGCTTCTATGTCTTCATTATTTTTTTTGATTAATAGTTCTGCTGCTTGGACATTTGAGGGATCATATCCCACCTGCAAAAATAGTTCCTCCAAGGCTTTGATCCTTAGGTCCTTGGAATAAAGTGATGCTTTATCCATTTTCATTTGATCTTGCATATTAAGTATGGTATTTTGAAGTTTATTGGCACTCATTGCTTTGGTTTCGATTGTAGAATACAACATTTCAGAGGTCTGTTTGTGGAACTCAATCTAGTCTAGCTCATGAATATTCTTTGTGTCTACCTTAAGGTCCACCTTTTTATAGGCTGATACTGTTTTGGGTGCTGAGGTAGTAGGTTGTAAAAATGACATCATCATTTTATTGCTGGAATAATCAAATGCTGATAATAACCTATTTTGATTTCCAGGCTTCTGCTTCAGGAATTGATAATATATTTTTGTCTTTATCTCCTCATTCTTCTGCTTAATTAGCTTATACCTTTCCTTGATGTACAAGTCCATTTCCTCAACCAGCTGTGAGGAAGAGGCTTCCATGCTCTGTTGCTTCTCAATCATCTGTGTGTCATTCTGATTGGATGTTGTTTCCTTTTGAATTTCCATAAGAGTTTCATTGATTATGGTTATTGCTATATCATCATTGCTCACTGGAGCATATGTCTCATCAATATCAATCGTTACTTTCTTCTTATAAACTGAACTAAGCTTAGGCCTTTTGTTATAAATTACCTTAAATTTGGTCTCATTTGTTGTCTCTGCTGTGTAACCACCTTCTTCTCTGACTCTTTTTGATGTTTCTGGTTGTTTGAAAACTTCCAAAGTTGGTGTTGTTCCTATTTGGCTTGTTGCCTCTATCAAGGTGTTTTCACTCCATTCAATTTGATTTGCAAAATTTTCTATTTCAGGCTTGGACTCATGGATAAAGGGTGTTAATTTACACTTTACCCTTAGCTTGCTTAAGATCCCTTGTGGATCATAATTCCATGGAAAACTCTCATCGAATCTGAACTCTGATAATTTCTTTGCTATTTCCTTTTATGCATCTCTGTGGTTGATTATGAATGGCCCAACTTGATTCTTTAACTTAAACTGGGTCTTCTTTTTGGCTACCATAAAGTTAATTGAATCTGCATTCAGAATTTGTCTAAGATATTCAAGTGCAAAAATTCTCATACACACATGCTTGGGCAACTTGTAGGGTAAAAAGTTTGACCCAAAAATCCTTAATTCAGTGTGTTTTTCATAGAGGTACCAATATCCAACTTTGTTCTGCTCTGAAAGCTATAATATTCTTTTCATTTCTTCACTGATCCTAGGTTGTTCTGATTTGTTTAATATGCTCATTGGTAGATGCAAAAATAGTTCTGAAAACTATGAATAAGTGGAATCACTGGATTCTTTTCTCAGTAATGAAGTCCAAAAGATAATTGATAGAGGATTTTCCTCTACATCCATATTTTGCAAAGAAACTGGAAATTTGTCTGCTTGAGAGAATAAAAACAAATGGAAAAGATAAGATGAATATCTAAAAACTCCTTCTATGGGTAATTTAGTCAACTGGTAATGGATGGCATCTGCTATGAAACCAGCATAGTTAAAGATGACTGTTGGAGGTTGACCAAGAGACATGGTGGACAAGAAACCAAGAATAGATTCATCAGTATATTCATCTGTAAAATATCCAAGGATAAAAGATAGCATAGAGATAATCTGTCTAGAACCTTCGAGAAATTTAGCTGTGGAGTATGGAGGATTTATCTTTGGGATGTCAACATGAGAAGGCATAAAATTCTGAAAGATCATGAACCTTTTAGGGAAATCTATGCCAATGTATAACTGAGTTAATGCCTATATAGACAAGGCAACTGCCTGGGGATCAGGTTGTAATTGAAGCATTTGATTAATTGACTGGGCTGTAATAGTAAAAAGTATTTCTTTTTCTGCATTTACTATAGCCCTTTGATCTGGCTCATAGTATTTTTGACAAAGTCTGATGAGTTCTTGACCAGGATGACTCAATGGGACTATATACTTAGGAAAATGGGTTTCCCAAATTGGAATATCATATTTGTCTAGATATTTTTCATAACACCAATTGTGTATATCTAGCAAATTAAACTCAATAATAGGGTTTGAAATTTTATAGTCAAGATCGGTCAAAGGAATGTTTTTAGCAGCAACCAAAAGTGGTTGAAGGGGATTTACTGTTGTAGCAGATTTGGCAGTGATGGCTAGGGTAGGCTTAGGGGTTTTGGATCCCTCAGATTTAGGTGTTTTAGATCCTTTAGGTCTGCATGTGCTCTGTTTCTCACACATTTTGGGTAACTACTGCAAGATTAGACTGTTTGCAGGAGCTTTTTAACAAGGAGGAAACTGAGTAATTTAGGTTAAGGATGGCTTCTTTTGGACTTTTTGCTCAACTAGGTTAATTTGAGGATGTGAAACTGGCATAAAACAAAAAACAAGGGTTTTTTTAGTCGGTTTGATTGAAAAAATGGGTTTTTAAGGTAATTCAGAGGTTTTAGTCGTTTAAATCCTTAATTTTGATCTTTAGACTGTGAAATTTGAGGAATTTGGCTTTAAAAATGCTTGCAATAGAAAAGAGGGTTTCCCAGGAAAATTTTGCCAGGGTTTGGCCTCTTTTTTGGTATTTTTAGGAAGTTTGTTTCAATGAATTCTTCAATAAAAATGGATTTGTTCTCTTAAGGACGGTTTAAAACTAAATTTACATGTTTCAATTTTGAGAAAAATACCTTTTTGCAGGTATCTGGCTCTGAAACGGATTTCTGAGGTTTTCAGTTGAAACTCTGGCTTTAGCAGTTTGTCTGGAGAGGTGCACAGCTTCTCAATCTGTCTTCAGCGGTTTAATTATGATAATTGCAAAGGTTTCGGGTGAAAAGCTGAGAATCAGGGCTTAAAGGCTTTAAACAGAGCTAGGGAAGAGTTATATCAAAATGCAAATGCGCGGATAACATAAAAACAGCTTAAACAAAGGTTTTAACCTTTTGATTCAATCTCCATAACTGTCATTAAATGCAGGTCTCGTCAATGGCGGGAAGCGGTTTCAGAATTTTAAACGAAACCGGAGAGCGGTTATCGCATGCAAATTGAGCAGTAAGTGGTTTAGAACCAAATGAACGTGATCCAATATAATATTGACACGTCAAAAAGGGAAAAATAGTCAATACAGCCCATTTTGCGTCCATTTTTCATTCGGGCGGACGACTGGTTTTTGTGCGCGATATTGCTTTTGGGCCGTTGGATCTGGAAATCAAGTGCGAAGGGTCAAGATTGGTTTAGAAGGTGCGGCCAAAGGAAATGGTGGGACCAAGCAAATTATGTATGCAGAAAGTTTAAATTAGGCTTTAAACCTTTTGATTAGCTGTGAGTAAAGGTTTATATATAGGAGCGGGGATAGGCATATGGGAGAGGTGTTAGCTTATTTAAAATAAACCTTAGGTTATTTCAACAAACTATGGGTTATAAAATTATGCGAGGATGGGTTTATGTATGCATTGGCTTATACGAAGGAGGAGGGATAATGGTTTTAAAACATAGGATAATGTTTTTAACCAATACAAAGGTGCGAGGTCGTCTGTATAAGCGAGGCCAAGCTTTTTGAACCTTATGAAAAATGATTAATTTGATTCAAAACTTTGGACTTAATGTTTGAGAATGGTATTATATTATTATATAGTGTGTTAAACCTTTTTGAATGGTTTTAACGACCATAGGAGCGAGATATTTATTTAGCGATAATTTTAGACCAAAGGTGTTTTTATTGGGGATTCTTATGTAGCACATGGGTAATAAACGTTGGTCTAAAACATAGTAATAGTGGGTTTTTGGGGATAATTAAACATAGGGAATTAATAAGTAGGATAAGGTATTTTTTTAAGGATTTAGTAAACTAAGTTAAAATTTAATATGAAAAGGGGAATGGAATACACACAAAAATACATAAAATTGACTAAGTGTAAAAGTAAAGCAAATCTTGTCTTTTTATCATTTCACCAATACTTAGTATAAAGTATTTTTTAGGGTTTTTGTATGTTTTTTGAATGAATGGGAGTTAATTAGATGGGTTTATATGTTTCATTAAGTAAGAATGAGTCTTTACTTATGAAAGGAGTTATAATGTATGAATGAGAGATGAATGAGGATTTAACATAAGAATTTAATATTTTCAACTAACCAGTCATCGAGCCTTGGGTCCGGCCCCAAAAAAAGTCAGAGAAATTCTCTGAGCCTATTTGACTGATAGTTTAGAACACTAAATACCTATAAGGGATGGGAAATTAGTAATTTTTCCCGATAATCATTTATTACATGCTTTCTCCACTTCTTTCTACCTACCCAGCCTCATTCTAACATTTTTTCTTCATTTGGTAGGTGCATTTAGGCTTGCAACCTTGAAACATTTATTCTTTTAAAGCATAAAATATTTAGATCTACCTTATTTCATCCGAGGGCTCAGATTAAACTGTTGAGATCCCCATTATTCTCTACCTATCTACTAATTTGTCAAGATTAAATTGTCTGAAAAATCTTTATTTACTATCTAAAACCAGAAATTGAAAACATGACAAGTTAAGATTAAACAGTTTAATTCAGCATGGATTATGGCATTTATTGACACTCTGCCATAATTATTTATTTTATATAAATGTAAAAAGTAGTGGCATTTGGACTTGCTCACTTTCAGGTCTTATTCTCATATTTTTTCTTTTTTGGGGGTCTATATTTTTTCAAGTCCTTTGATTTTTCTTTTAGGACTTTTTAACCTCTTTTTTTTTTTTTTTTTTTTTTTTTTTTCAAAATATGCGAACTTGCTCACTTTCATGCTCACTTTCGGGTCTTATTCTCATATTTTTTTCTTTTTTGAGGTCTATATTTTTCAAGTCCTTTAATTTTTCTTTTAGGACTTTTAACCTCTTTTTTATTATTCTTTTATTTTTTCAAAATATGGGAAAACAACTTGTAGAAAGCAAGGTATGTACATATTTACAAGACTATCAAATTAAATTCAAAATTATGAATCCTATATTTATAGGACCCTAACAATAGCTTCACATGGGGATGGCATTTCCTAGTGAAATGTCAAGAACACCGTCGACTAGTAGCTTTCAACTTTGACTATGATGATCTAGTAATTTTCTTCTATTTTCTTCATAAAAAAACTCATATTTATGACATTTAAACCTCTAAATCTTAGGGCCTTGTCTCCGGGCTTCAAATTTGTAAAGAAAATATCCAATCTATTCTAAAAACTTCAATGAATATTTAAAATGATGTAAAAGTAAATTGGACTAACTATTGCTTAGCTCAGATGAACAGTAGTGCTTGAGCATTCAAGCATTTAATCGTCCTTCTTGTATATCTGTTCCATCCAAATCTTTGATAAATAAAGCATTATTACCCCTATATCCATAAATTACATAAGGTCCTTTCTACAGAAAGTCAAACTTTCCATGTTTGCCTTTGTCTTCTCTTCTAGAATCCCACTTTAACACTTGATCTCCAATGTAAAAATCATCCTCTTTATTTCTTCTATCAAAAATTTTCTTGATTTTATCTTGAATGACTTGGGATTTCTCATACACTTTTTCCCTTCTTTGTTGTAGATGAATATTTTGATTGATTCTCCTTTGTATATCATTTGTTTCCACTTGTGATTCTTGAATGATTTTCATTACTGGAACACCTAAGAATGATGGAAAAACTGCATCCATTCCATATACAAGTTGGTAAGGGGAAGTGCCAAAGGAATTTTTGGTAGTAATTCTATCTGCCCATAAGGCATAGAATAAATTTTTATTCCAAGTATTTATGTTGTCTTCAAGTAACTTTTTTATGATATTTACAAGACTTTTGTTTGAGGACTCAGCTAGGCCATTACCCTGTGGGTAATATGCAGTAGAGTAACCTAGGGTAGTATGATATTTATGACAAAAGGAAATCATGTTTTTAGACTTAAATGCTGCTGCATCATCAATAATTATCTTGTGAGGGCATCTAAATCCTGACAAAATGTTATTTTCTATGAAAGAAATAATGACTGCATCAGTGGCTTGTCTAGTAGGAATAGCTTCAATCCACTTTGTGTAGTAATCAGTGGCAGTCAAAATCCACTTATGTTGGCCAGAGGATGGGGGGTGAATTTCTCCAATGAAGTCTAAACCCCATTGTTGAAATGGAATTTCAGTTAAAATAGGCTTTAAGGGTAAAGGTAACAATTTCTTTTTGCCTTCAAATATTTGACATTTATGACATGAAGTAACAATATTTTTAACATCAGCAAACAAGGTAGGCCAGTAAAAACCAGCTCTAAGGATTTTGTCAGCAGTAGTTTTCCAATATAAATGCCCTCCATAGTCACCTGCATGAAATTATTCAAGTCTTTTATCAACTTCTTCCTTTAGCAAACAATTCAATAATATCCCACTATGATCTCTCCAAAAAAGTACATTATCTAAGATATAAAATCTCATTGCTTTAAGTTTTAGAAATCTAGCATTAGTCCTTGAAAATTCAGGAGGAGCTTGTAAGTTTTTAAGTATAAAGATGATATTTGAGTACCAAGGTGAATCTAGAAAGGCTTCACTGATCGTTGGAGTCCCCATCTCTTCTTGGTCATCAAACTGAGCAATAAAATTTATATCTAATGCATTGCAGTTAGATTCAGCCATTAATTTGGATAATCCTTGTCCTTTAATGAGTTTTTTGGGTTTAATTTCTATGTTATATTCAAAAATAGTGGCAATCCACTTACCTCTTCTTCCATAAGGGCCATCCTGAGTAAGAATGTCTTTAACTACAGAATTTGGGACATAGTCAATTATGTGGGAATAGAGAATATAAACTCTGAAGTCTTTGATGGCTTTAACCAAAGCTAAGGCTTGTTTCTCCATTATGTTATATTTCAGAGGGGCATCTCTAAGGGTCTTACTGAAAAAAGATATAGGTTGTTCATATCCTTGATCATTCTTCTGCAGTAAGACTGCAGCAATGGTATGCTTTGAAGCAAATGAAAAAATTATGAAATCTTTTTTGAAATCTAGAATGATTAAGACTGATGTTTTAGTTAAAGCCTTATTTATGGATTCAAATGATTGTTCGGCTTCAATAGTCCATTTTAGAATTGAGTCTTTTTTGAGCATGTTGTTCATTTCTCTAATGATTTCAGCTAGGTTTGAAATAAATCTTCTCAAAAAATTAATCTTACCTAAGAAAGCTTGTAATTATTTGATATTTCTAGGTGGATGAATGTTTAGAATTGCTTCTATCCTAGCAGGATCAATACTAATTCCTTATTTTGAAATTATATGTCCTAGTAACTTACCTTCCTCTAATCCAAAAAGACTTTTCTTAAGAATTAAAGAGATGTAAAATTTCCTACATTTAATAAAGACTTGTCTCAAATGATCCAAGTGTTCATTATCTGATTTGGAAAATACAGTAATATCATATAGATAAATTACCAAGAAGTCATGAATCTCCTTTTCAAAGGCTATGTCCATAGCTCTCTGAAAGGTTGCTCCTGCATTCATCAGACCAAAGGGCATGTTCACATACATGAAAGTGCCCCAAGGAGTGGTGAAAGTTGTTTTAGCCTGATCTTCCTTTTGGACTGGGATCTGGTTGTATCCCGAAAAACCATCTAACAAAGAAATCCTAGAGGAGCCAACTAACCTTTTTAATATATGATCCATCTTTGGTAAAGGGTAATTATCCTTTAAAGACACATTGTTAAGATCTAAAGTCGACACATAATCTAATTTCTCCAATTTTCTTTCTTGTTGGAACTAGGTTTGGAACCCAATCAAAGTATCTGATTGGTGCAATGATCTGGGCATCATACATTCGCTTTACTTCCTTTACTATCAAAGGTAATAGAATAAGATTAATTCTTCTCAAAAAATTTTTGAATGGTTTTTTATCCTCTTTTATTGGAATTTTGTGTTGGATTATGTTTGTATCATCAGATTTGAGATCCTCATAACTCCAAGAAAAAACATCTTGGTATTCCTTAAAAAGAGCAATGTATTTTTCCTTTTCTTGTAGAGGTAAATATTTAGACAGTTTTATCATCTTTGGTCTTCATTATGTCCCAATATTACATTCCTCAATATCAGACCTAACTGGCTCCATTTTTGGCTTTTTAGGCACATCATTGGCGTTAAAGAGATCTTCTAAAGGGGTTAAACCTTTATGCAAAAAATTATCTTGAGATCTAACATGTCAATTTCTTCTTCAATGATTTCTTCAATATCTATCTTCTCTAAGCTATATATGTCAGATTGAATACAGTAGATTTATCAAATTATGTACATCTATGTTATCTATTTCACAGTCCAAATCTGAATCTATATTACAGATTGTATCTTTTTTACAGTTTTGAAATTCTTCTTCATTGTTTAAGAAATGGTAAAAGTGTTCATCCTGAGAGAAAATATGCCAATACTTGAGGTTATCTGGAATAATTGGTCTATATTTAACCTCAGAAGTGTACCTGTGTGTTGGATGGAATGGTAAATTGCATGTACTAGCAAACGTTGCTAGGAAATGTGCTTGAGTATTTTGTTTTCTAGGTATACCAACAAATTTTCATTCTAATAAATCATCAGTTAAATCTGTCACAATGTCTCTGTATCTGGCTAGTCTAGGGTTATAAACACAATATACTGCATTTATTTGCTTTATGATTAATTCTAAATCTCCCATGATCAGTATTCTTCTTCCTCCTAAGTTTCTAATGATCTGGAGGCCTAGAATGAGTGCCTCATACTCAGCCATATTGTTGGTGCATTTGAAGTTGAGTATGAAGGCATGTCCTTCTGAGTGATTAGTCTCCATGTTTGTAGTCCATACTCCTGCTCCTGCTCCTAATTTGTTTACAGAATCATTAAAGTCTAAGTGCCAAAGGGATTCATAAAATATGTTGTCATTGTTTGGTGTTGGCTTTTTATCAATCAGTTTAGTTTGGATTTCATTATTCTCTGAGTTACATTAGATAAAAGAGTCGACGTCAGTTGGTGTAGAATAAATGGGATGATTTATAGATCTTTCAGCACTACTGACCATGAATTTCATCAATGTTTCCCTATATAGATTTTTAGGCTGACTAAACACTAATATAGTAGCATAACTCATGTCTAATTGTAGAGATCCCTGCAACTTTTCTCCCCATGAGCGAGAAAGTAGCATACCATATTTAGGTGGGATATCAACTACTACAATGTCCATTAATATACTCTTACCAGGGTACTGAACTAATTTCACACATCAGTCTTTGATTAATCCTAAGCACTTAACTTTGCTAGAGTCAAATGAAAATAAATCTTTGTAAGGCCTGGTTATTTCTAGATTAAGAGTTTCCATTATAGCTTTAGGAATTAAATTATGTGAAGCTCCTAAATATAGCATAGCATTATGGAGAATTTGATCATGAATGGTAAGACTGGTATAAAATGGAGGGACTGATCCATCTGCATGCTTTCCATTCACATCAGGGCCAATGATTAACTCTGTTTGATCATCATTCAAATTAATTGCATCTTCAACATAATTCATATTCAATGTTTCAGTTATGGTTGATTTGTATAAGTCATTTTTTACCAATCTAGTTAAAGGAATGGGTATTTTTAACTTAGAAATTTCATTCTGAATATTAAATGAGGGTTAAGATTTACTAATTTGAAATAATTCATCTTTATTAACTGTAATTTGACTTGGTTTTTCTTGAGTTTCTACAGTTGTATTTCTATCTTCAATTGTTTTAAAATTCTCTGTCTGAGTTTCCTGAGGTTTACTTCTTTTAACCTTCTTTTCAGGGAATATTTCTGTAGAAGTATAAGTTTTATCAGACTTAGAAGTATCAACAGGTGCTTTTGAATTATCAATTTTTGGATCTACTGGTTTAGGATCAGCAGAATGTGTTTTTGGATCTAAATTTGCTGATATAACAGAGTTAGAGGTTTTTGCTACAACATATTTCTGTGTGTCTTTTGAGGCTTGAGCCACTTCATCAGTAATATCAACAATTTTGGGACTTGATGATCTTTTAGGACTAGAAATGGGTTGAGAAGAATGGGAATTTTGCTTATTTTCCCTTGGGAGAATTTGCAAAACTTTTGTTTTTGGTGCTTCTACATTTTTCTTATTTTGATTTTGGGAATTTTTTTTGGTAGAAGACTTATTGTTTTTCTTGTGTCTAAGGTTATACTGATTATGTATTTCATTTATGGCAAAGTCATAACCCTGTTTATAGTCAAAAGATTCCCTGGACTCTACTTTGAGTTTTTGAAGCTCAAATAGTTCCTGATCTTCCCGAGTGAGGAAAATGGTATTATTTTCATCTATTCCCATTAGATGATTGATGCCATCCTCATCTTCATCATTATTTTGAGAACTTTCAGCATAGTTCTCCTGGAATGGAGGCCTAATTTTTTGGTCTTGGCCTGTTTCTTTTGCTTTTCCCTGATTTATGTTTTTTCTAAATTTGGGATTTCTGATCTGTTGTTGATTATACCAATGGGGTATTTTTTCTATATTATCTAGTCTATCCATCATTCTTTCTAAGGTTTTGGCTAAGCTATCTATTTTTGCATCTAAATTTGGATTTTCTTCTTTGATATTCACCCTTCTTTCATTTCTGAGTCTAGCTTTTTTAGATAATATGTTTATGTCTACACTAACAACATCTAATTGCAATTTTTCTAAGGTGTTTGCATCTCTTTCCCTTAATTGATAAGCCATATATGCATCAAATCCATCAGGAAATTTGAGCAAAACATAATAAGGAGTAGGTTTAAGAGTTGTAGGAATAGAATTATAGACACTATTATATCTAGTGCAGTAATCTTGAACTGACTCATTTGGGGATCTTTTTAATGCATCAAATTCAGATAATATTTGAAGGGGATTCTTTTTCTTTTCCCGTTTATTCAAAAACGTTGTAAAAAATATAGCTAAATCCGTTATGCTACCAACAACTTGATCTTTAAACCATTTCTTTACTTCTTCAATCAAAGTTTGAGAAAACAATCTCATTTGAACATCTAAGTGATCTATTTCTTAAATTTCAAAGAAGTCTGTGATTTTAGTTATGTGTTGCTGAGCAGTATATTGTGTAGTACCATCAAACAATGGTATTTTTTTTTGATAATCTTGAGGCATGCCATGCAAATTTTGAGGTAAGATAAGGGGAGTATGTCTAGTAGCCATGGCTAAAAGCTTAGTTTGACTGGAAGACCTAGTAAAAGAACTTGGAGTTGTGCTAGAAATGATAGCTGATGAACTAAAAACTATACCAGAAGTGCTAGGAAATGATATTGGGATATGAGTGGAACTAATAGGAAATGAGAATGATGAATTTGAAAAATCAGAAGGTAAACTAGTGGATTGAGTGGATGGTGGAAAAAGTATTCTAGGCTGCAAAGGCAGTCCAGGGATAAATGGGTCTATGGATGAGTTGGGAGTGGTATTTATATATGATGTAACAACATACAGAGATGAATCTGCAACTGGTATTATTGTGGTGTGTAACTGAGAAACTGGAGGTTTGTTTGTATAAGTAAAAAATTTATCTAATTCAATAGCCTCATCAATATCCTTAAGAATTGTAACATTAATTTCTTCAACTTTAGTTTGATATTCAACTTTCTTTGATTTAGATCTTACTGTAATAATTTTCTATTTTGTATTCAAGAATGAAACAAAAGTAGGGTTTACAATAGTAGTTTTTAAATTATTCTTAGATTTTCTTTTAAATAAGGAATGCTCAAATTTCTGATCAAAGTCAATATCTTGCAAACTAACTAATTCTTGAGGTAATGAATTGACTGTTATTAATGATACTTCAGCTTCTAAGTTTTTTTTTGTTTTTTGTTTTTTCCAATTCGGTCTGGGTTATTTACTATGAAATTGGGTTTAGGATACGGGTTAGACCTGGTATAGTAGGTTTTCCTAGAAGCCAAAATTACAATTTTTCAATACCCACAACCTATAAAAATAATCTTGAAATAAAAAGATAAATAAAATAATTTTCTTTCAAGACAATTTTATGACTAGGGATTGGTTAATTCCCTAGTATGGTCGCCAGTATGTTATCACTCTAGTAAATTCTCAAGTTGTGGGATTTTGAGTTTTTAGTCAAAGAATACTAGAGGTAACCACAAACCTACTTCAAACTCTAGGATCTAGCCTTCCTAGGGTTACGGTGTGACCCGGCAACAACCCCCCTTTTTATTTAATATTAGTAATAATACTAAATAAATGGGGACCCTTAGTTAAAAAATCAATTAGGATTTGTTTTCCTTTTCAAATAAAAATTTCTATCATAAACTTATAGAAATCCCTCAGAAAGAACATTAAGAAACACTTAAGTTTATGATAAATTACAATAAAATTTCTCTTTAAACAAAATAGCACATCCATAGCAAAATGATATATATCTTTTATAAAACTGAAAATGCGATTTTGCGCTTTTGCGATAATGTGACCCCAAAAGCCTATACAATAAACGTATTGGTCGCAGATCGCATAGCGCAGAAAACAGAAGTGATTAATGAATACCTTTTGCGCTATTTTCAATTTTTCTCTTTTGCGAGATTTGCGATGTGCGCTTTTGCGCTATTGCGCAATTTTCACTTTTGCGCTATTTTACATAACTACGATGGCTTCATTTTGCGATATTGCGATATTGCGACATTGCGATATTGCAATATTGCGCAGCAAATCGCAGATCGCAATGTCACAGATTCATGTAGGCACGTTGTCCAAAGGAAATCTTCCCATATATCAAATCTGTTATGCACTTTAATGATTAAATTAAATGATTGGATTGACAATTAATGGTAAATGAGATTGTGTTTGGATTGAAAGTCGTTTCACGATTAAAATATTATATTTCATCCGCTTTCACATTTAAAACAATCTCATCACCTTTCTTATTCCATTACTCTCATTTACTATTAAAATGCAGGCACGAAGGAGCAAACGTCTATACAAAGCTTTCACTAAACACTATGGGTAAGAAGGAGAAGAGCTCAAGTTCTGAAAAAAAATAAATGGCTGCGCTGTATGCAGACACCGCTTGTAATAAGGATGTCGATATATCCACTTGGGAAGGAATGTATAATCTGTTAGAGAAAGAAAATCCTGTGGTGATGAAAGTTGTGGCTACAGCAGGTTCTAGTTATACGTCTGAAGCAACCCTCAAAGAACTGGCTTGTTCATTTCTGCATAGGATAGCGGCAAGGCCAAGGATTCTCCCATATACGGACATGGTGAAATGGGTGCTGGACAGCATTGATATTTCAGACAGGTAATTTAAAACTCCATCTGAAGAGCTAATCGGGTCATTCTCCACGGAAGACGTGAGGCTGATGTATAAGTTGTCGAAACCTCATGCACCTTATAATAAGCAATGTATGAAATAATTTGCCAGAGATCATGCGAATTTGTCAGAATGCACAAAGGGAGTGGACAAAAGAAGTGAACCATTGAAGAAAAACAAACAAGGTATGTACGGCACGGGTTCACTTACCTCTCCTTATTGTATCAACTGCTTTGCTATGTTAGTTGTTATGGAGCTTTTTGGAAACGACATAAATATGATCTTACAGATAGCTTCCTTTGTTGAATGCGGCGCGTTAATTCTGGTGTATTTGGGCAAAAATTCTATACGATAATTCATAATTTTACCACTGCTATTTTTCACTACGGGTCCAAACGAAATGTTTCTCAGCGGGTTTATCCGTCTTTTTATTTATCTGCTTATGTCATGGACGCTATCTGTTATATCTCTAAATTCCCTGTGATGGGCTGGCAATGGATTATCCACGATCCTTTGCCCATTCATGTGTACCATAAATAACTATGGGAGTCTAAGTTTGTCCCCCATTTTTACCAAATTTGTCATGGAATAATGCTGCCATTGTACAGAACATTGCATAATAAGGATGCCCCAAGGTTATCCCTAGAAACATAGGTTTATATTCTCCCCGTAGCGAGATGGTTTGGAGAAGAATTGTTCACTTATATTAGGGTTTTTGGAAGTTATGCTTCTCCCCATGTTTTACCCCTATATGTTCCAGATAGACTTATAGCTTGGGAAATTGCTTATCAGACCTGTGACCAGGGAGGTATAACAAAAGATTTAAAAGAGAAGAAAAAAGGAATTTGGACACAATTTCCTGTAAAATGTGGAACATTTTCACTGTTCAATATTGGTCATGCATTCCAAGAGATAGGAAACATTACATGCCTACAGCTGTTCAAATTTTCGAGAAGGTTATTCGACCCAGATGATATTGTTAAGAATTTTACCAATGCAATCAGAGTAAGGGAATGTTCTGGGGAACAGGATCTTTTTGATGATATGTTCCCGAAAGAAATTCATTTAAAGAAGTTTTGAATTCAGCTGAAACGCAGTTATCTCCAGAGGATTTTCAGGAATTCAAACTTTATAGAGAAAGAAGAATGACTCCTATTCCTTTGGGAAATCTACGCTTAGAGCCCGCAAGAGAGCAAACTCCTAGTGTTAGTCTTAACGGCAGTTCAAGTATAGATAAATCTAAATCAAAATATGACAGAGAGACTTCTGAACATTCCAATAAGTCTAATGAAAAGGAATATTAAATGGAAGAATCCATGAAAGATTCTGCACAATCAAAAGAAGTTACTCAATAGCAAATTTTGACTTCTCAACAGACAAATCCTCCTCCAACCAATGAACGGAAATAGCCAGTCATCATTGAATTATACAAAGAATGGGAAACCTTCAACCAATTGATTAATGTAGAAGGACATAATGTACAAACCCCTGTCCAGACAACCAAATTTTTGAACACAGGAACAAGCAGAACACTCACAGTGACAGAGCACATACCAATCACACCCTCCTCTGAAATTGTACTTAATGTAAAGGACATTCCTCCTCTATATGTATTCTACAGCCCAAAATGCACAGTAGTAATGAAGAGACAGAGAAAAAAGAGAAAGTTAGAAAGTGCAATTGCTACTGAAGCAGAACAAGTAGATGTTTTGTGGAAATATCCTGCCACAGAACCTACTCATAATCTCGCTAAGTTATCTCAAATGATAGGAGCTTATGCTTCTACAACAATTGATAAAGCATTTGAGATACAACTTTTTTTGAATGAGAAAGAAGAACGGGTAAAAGTTCTGCAACATCAATTGCAACAGGTACAGGCCAATAAGGAAGCACAATTGAAACTTGAAGAATTACAACAACAACTTCAAGAAATGCAAATAGGACATCAAAAAATCTTGGCTAATAAAGACAAACAAATACAGATTATCCAAGATTAGCATAAAGATGATCCTAAGCTTCCAGAATTCATTTCGAAGCTTATCTCTTTAAACAATCAACTACGCAACAAGAACAAGTTTTACGCAAAAACTCTAAACTCTTACAATGGAATTCTTTATTCCAAGAAACTGATAAATCACAAATCATGTCATAGATTTACGAAATGATTATGATTTGATTAATGAAAAGATCAATAATTATACGGCATGGCAAAAGACAGAGAAGGCGAGAAAATGCGGTGCCATTGTTAATGAAAACCATAAAGAAATAATGTTCTAATACTTCAGGATGCACAAATCAAAGAAGCGAAAAGGCATCGAGAGGAGGCGGCTACGAGTGGGAAAACACTCTTACGAGATTGTGTAAATGATAATTTACACAAAGCTAATTTGATTCCAGAAACTGTTCCAGGATATCTCCCACAGGCACATCAACTGCAAGCAGAATGGAGGCAAAAGGCAGAAGAAAGAGAAAAATCTATCCAAGGGCTGACAAGATTGAATTGGGACTCATACTGGATGTACTTGGTAAAGCCACATAATCAGCACAATGTGCTTAATTGTATCATCAATGCAACAGAGAAGATTGCTCCTACGCTTGCCGACTCTGTCTTTTCAGGACAGTTGAATTCTGAAGTCGGTCAACCGCGTCTTCTCAAAACTATGCTAGATACATGCAAGTTTAAAGATCAAGTTCATAGATAGTTAGCTTTAGTTTTAATTTTACTTTATTTTAGCCTAGGAAAAGGACGGTCATTGAACCGAATCCTTAATTTTTGTAATATACTATTTTTAGATTTAGCTAAGTAGTATTTAAACCCTTCTCATGCATTTAGAGAAGGGTCCTAGATCTTATTATTTTTAACTTGGAGATTGCATTTCTGTACTCCATTGTCTTATATATTTTTAAAAAGGATCACATCTGGTGATTTTTATGCAGAATTATCTTTGAAGTGTTGCATTTATGTACCTTGGAATTTGATTTTGCATCAGAGTTACTGGATTAGAGTATCAGATTTCATTTGAAAGTTTTCAAGATGAATAAGGTATTTCTATCTGTTCACTGTTGATTTTTTTTGTCTTATGATATTCGCTTTAAAATTGCTATCATTTATATATATTTGTTTTCACAACACTTCTTTTTATATATCATTTCTGATTATAATTGAAACATTATCTTTCATAAGTATATATAGATGGTATACAATGATGAATGCAATATGTTTATATAACTATGTTTAATTTCTTAAATAGAGTTATCTTTATTTGTTTCTGCATATTTCAATTTAATTATTAATACATTTTCATGGTTATTGTTGAATTGGAACAATCTTAAGTTGTATTCACATATAGCTACCCGGGTTAATGTTAGAATTTCTTTATCAGTATTTAGCTTAAATTAGATAGTTTTATTTCGATTAGTTTAGTCCCATTTCCACCCATCCAATCCAATCCATTTAGTTATAAGGAAACTGGTCCTTTAAATCCAGTCGGAGCCACCATACCAAGCGGAAAAGGAGAGCTGTCTTAAGGTCCCGTAGGGTAGTTTTCACGATGTTTGAAGCAAATATTTTTACGGAAACGGGTTCGAAGAGGGCTCTCTCTTTAAAGTTTAACTTTGTTTTAATTTGTGAATATTAGGCTAGTTATGAAAGTACAATTTGGTTTTGGTTTAAAGGGTTTGGTGGGAAAAAATCACTTGGAGGTAAGATAGAGAGAAATCTACTTTTCTATTGGGCTATGGGGTCTAAATCAAGCTAGCAGCACTAGAAATCAAGGCCAAAAAGGTACAAATATATTCAGGGAAAGATAAATAACCCTCAGAGATTTGGGAAAGTGGTTTTTTGTGAGGTGGTATGATCGGGATAAAGGACACTTAAGGATCCTTTGATCTGGAAAATGGAAGTAGAAAGTAGAGGTCAAATGGGAGAAGGAGAAATTAAGGGTTCCTTGCACCAGAAATCAGAATAAAACATTAAAATGGCAACAATTTAAAGACAGGGAGCACTTGAATAATCCTGTAGTAATACTCCTAGTTACACATTCAGACAGAACAAACATAAAATGAATGCATGAAACTTAGAAAAGGAAACAGTGACAAGTAGGAAGTACTTCACTCATCAACTTATCACAGGGATCCTGAATTATGATGCCAATCAGCTTGTTCAGTCTGCTACTTTGAATTCAAACACACAATAGCCTCCAATGTTCAACAAAAAAGTTTATAATAATTCCAAAATTTTTATTCCACACTGAATACTTTTGAAATTGAAGTATTTATACAAAAATTATTACAAATATCCTATAAGAGTTCTAGGAATAACTTTAGGAAAAATAAAATATCATTACGTAATAAAAGGGACAGTTGCTTAACAAACTAGCAAGTTGTCCTCTTTTATCCAAAATAAATAGAATTATTTTGTTAACAGGGAGTTTTTGGTTGCCTATGTGTCCTGCTTGCTGGCTGTTAGATATTTTCATGCATTTGACTTGCCTTTGCTGATACTCTTTCCTACTGATACTCTTTAACCCGATGCTCTTTAATGTTGATACTCTTTGACCATTAGTTTTACTATTTTACTTCTGTAAAATTATCTTTTAGCAGTAAAAATCAACAAACTGTCTTTTCATTTTATCTTTCTTTTAACTGTCTTTAGGTAATTTTTTCACTATTTGTACTTTCCATATTTACATCAAATCTATGAAAGTCTGCCACTTTTCTGCTTTTGGAATTTGGACATTTTTTAGCTTCCTGAAGTTTTCATCAACCTCTGTGTATCTTGCAAAAGTAGACTTGATAACAAAGAGGTGCTTAATTTAATGCTGTAGAAAAAATAAATCCTCAAAATAATGAAGTAAAACTTTGCCTGTAGGAGTGCCTTGTGCTAGTGGCTTGTTTACTTTCTCTTTAGCAAACTCCCTGATATTTTTTTCATAATCCTTCTATGGCATAGGCTTTTCATTGAACACATGTATGTCTGGTAAGCCTTTCCGTCTGAGATTTGTATACTTTACCATAAATCTAGTTATGGAAAGGTTCATTGTTTCACACTTTTCTTCAAGATTGTTCATTAAGCTCTTTTTAGTGACAACCTTCTTGATTTTCAAGATTTTCTCTATATTGTTTGATATTTTCAATTCTTCAATTTCTTCCCTGTTCTTGCTGTTTAGAAGTGTAATGAGTTTTAAATCTTGTGCAGGCTTATTAGTCAACTCATATTTTGTCTTTTGTATCTCTGTTTGGGCTGCTAATAACAATTCTTTCTTCTCATATATAACCTGAATTGAAGGCCATTGATTATGAATGGCTTCAATTATATTAGCCCAGAGATGATTTTTAATATATGAGATCTGCTCTGTGAAAGTCAATTCCTTTTGTAAATTCTTGAGCTGCTCTCCCAATTTGATTGCTTTCTGCTCATGAGTTTTGGAATTGATTTGAGCAATCTTATTTTCATTCTCAAGGTTTTCAATCATCTTATTCAATCTATTTATTTCATATGTCTTTAAAGACATCTCTTCCATGGCTTCATCTGTTTGTTGTACATTTGTAGTAGAAGATTCTGTAGCTGAAATGGTGGCTGAAGTCACTGGCACTGCAGTTTCTAGTGGGCCCTTTGGTACTAATTTCTCTCCTAAAGTAGAAGGCACTGTCGTAGTAATCACTGGGATGACTGTAGGAATTGTAGGAATTTATAGCTCTTTTAAAATCTCTTTCTCTTGGACAAGTTGGTCCATTTGTGTTTCCATATCCTTGATTTGTGCTTTCAATTTAAGTATGAGCTCCATCATTTCTTCTTTTTCACTTTGATCCTGGAGGATTTCCTTTGTTTGTGGATGCTCACTTTGAGGAAGTTTGAGTTGTTTCCTCAAAGCTGCTATGTCTTCATTCTTTTTCTTGATTAGTAGTTCTGCTTCTTGGATATTTGAGGGATCATATCCCACCTGTCAAAATAATTCCTCTAAGGATTTGATTCTTAGGTCGTTGGCATAAAGTGATGCTTTATCCATCTTCATTTGATCTTGCATATTAAGTATGGTATTTTGAATTTTATTGGCACTCATTGCTTCGGTTTCCACTGTAGAATATAGCATTTCAGAGGTTTGTCTGTGGAACTCAATCTGGTCCAACTCATGAATATTCTCTATGTGTACCTCAAGGTCCACCTTTTTATAGTCTGATACTATTTTGGGTACCGAGGTAGTAGGCTGTAAAAATGACATCATCATTTTATTGTTGGAATAGTCAAAGGTTGATAATAACCTATTCTGATTTCCAAGCTTCTGCTTCAGGAATTGAGAATATATTTTTGTCTTTATCTCCTCATTCTTCTACTTAATTAGCTTATACCTCTCTTTTATGTCCAAGTCCTTTTCCTCAACTGGCTGTGAGGAATAGGCTTCCATGCTGTGTTGCTTCTCAATCATTTGTGTGTCATTCTGGTTTACTGGTCTTTCCTTTTGAATTTCCATAAGTGTTTCATTGATTATGGTTGTTGCTATATCATCATTGGTCACTCGAGCATCTGTCTCATCAATATTAATTGTTACTTTCTTCTTATCAACTGAACTAAGCTTAGGCCTTTTGTTATAAATTACTTTAAATTTGGTCCCAGTTGTTGTCTTTGATGTGTGACCTCCTTCTTCTCTAACGCTTTTTGATGTTTCTGGTTGTTTGACAACTTCCAAAGTTGGTGCTATTCCTGTTTGGCTTGCTGTCTCTATCAAGGTGTTTTCACTCCATTCAATTTGATTGGAAAACTTTTCTAGTTCAGGTTTTGACTCATGGATAAAGGGTGTTAGTTTACATTTGACCCTTAGTTTGCTTAAGATCCCTTGTGGATCATAATTCCATGGAAGACTCTCATCAAATCTAAACTTTGATAATTTCTTTGTTATTTCCTTTTCTGCATCTTTGTGGTTGATTATGAATGGCCCAAATTGATTCTTTAATTTAAACTGGGTATTCTTTTTGGCTGCCATAAAGTTAATTGAATATGAATTGAGAATTTGCCTTAGATATATAAGTGCAAAAATTCTCATACATACATGTTTAGGCAACTTGTAGGGTAACAATTTTGATCCAAAAATTCTTAGTTCTGTATGTTTTTCATAAGGGTACCAATCTCCAACTTTGTTCTGCTCTGAAAGCTGCAATATTCTTTTCATTTCTTCACTGATTATAGGCTGTTCTGATTTGTTTAATATGCTCATTGTTGGATGCAAAAATATTTCTGAAAATCCCGAATAAGTGAAATCATTGGATTCTTTTCTCAATAATGAAGTCCAAAAGATAATTGATAGAGGCTTTCCCTCTACATCCATCTTTTGCAAAGAAAATGGAAATTTGTCTGCTTAAGAGAATAAAAACAAATGGAAAAGTAAGATGAATATCTAAAAACTCCTTCTGTGGGTAATTTAGTCAACCGGTAGTGGATGGTATCTATTATGAAGCCACCATAGTCAAAGATGACTGATGGAGTTTGACGAGGAAAAATGGTGGACAAGAAACTAAGAATAGATTCATCAATATACTCATCTGTAAAATATCCTAGGATAAAATATAGCATAGAGATAATATATCTAGACCCTTCAGGAAATTTAGCTATGGAGTATGGAGGATTTATCTTTGGAATATCAACATGAGAAGACATAAAATTCTGAAAGATCATAAAATTTTTAGGGAAATATAGGCCAAGGTATAACTGAGTTAAGGCCTTTAGAGACAAGGGACTGCCTGGGGATCGGGTTGTAATTGAAGCATTTGATTAATTGACTAGGTTGTAATGGTAAAAAGTATTTCTTTTTCAACATTTAATATAACCCTTTGATCTGGCTCATAGTATTTTTGAAAAAGTATAATGAGTTCTTGACCAGGATGAGTAAATGGGACTATATACTTGGGTAAATGAGTTTCCCAAATTGGAATATCATCTTTGTCTAGATATTTTTCATAACACTAATTGTGTATATCTAGCAAATTAAATTCGATAACAGGGTTTGCAATTTTATAGTCAAGATCAGTCAAAGGAATGCTTTCAGTAGCAACCACAGGTGGCTGAAGGGGGTTTACTATTACAACAGATTTGGCAGTGATGACTGGGGTAGGCTTAGGGGCTTTGGATCCCTAAAATTTAGGTGTTTTGGATCCTTCAGGTTTGCTTGTGCCGTTTCTTAGGAATTTTGGGTAACTACTGCAAGATTAGACTGTTTGCAGGAGTTTTTATTTTAACAGAGATGAAACTGAGCAATTTAGGTTAAGGATGACTCCTTTTGGGCTCTTTTCTCAATTAATATTATCTGAGGATGAAAAAATGGTATAAAACAGAAAAAGGGTTTTCTGAGTCGGTTTTGATTGAAAAAATGGGTTTTCAAGGTAATTCAAAGCTTTTAGCCATTTATATCCTTAAATTTGATCTTTAGACAATGAAATTTGAGGAATTTGGCTTTAAAAGGATTGCAATAGAAAACAGGGTTTCCTGGGAAAATTTTGCGAGGGTTTGGCTTCTTTTTTGGTGTTTTCAGGTAATTTGGTTCGGTGAATTTCTTAATGAAAGCCCTGGTTCTATTAAAGATGGTTTAAAATTGAATATGAAAGCTTTAATTTATCGGAAAATACCTTAAAAACGTAGGTATTCAGATTTTGAGAGGTTTTTCGGAAGATTTCGGCTGATTATGAGGTGTTTAACGGCTAACTGAAGCGGCGAATAGCTTTTAGTCAATCTTTAATGGTGGAATTGTGATCAAATTCAGAGCTTATGGGCATAAATCGAAAATCATTACTTAAAAATGTTTAATAGAGTCGGGAAGAGTTATATCAGAGTGTAAATGCGTGGATAACATAAAAACAGGTTAACCAAAGGTTTTAAACTTTTGATTCAATCACCATAATTTTCATTAAATGCAGGTCTCATCAATGGCGAGAGGCGGTTTCATAATTTGAAATGAAACCAGAGAAAGGTTATCATGTGAAAATTGGGCAGTAAGTGGTTTAGAACCAAATGAAAATGATCCAATATAATCTCGACACGTCACAGAGGGAAAAATGGTCAATACAGCCCATTTCGCATCCATTTTTCATTCGAGCGGACGATTAGTTTTTCCATGCGGTATTGCTTTTGGGCCATTGGATCTAAAGCTTGGATGCGAAGGGTCCAGATTAAATGGGAAGTTGTGGCCAAAGAAAATGGTGGGACCGGGGATCATATGCCTGCGGGCGGTTAATATATGCTTTAAACCTTTATATTTATCATTGGATAAATGCTTTAAAGTATATAGAGGCGGGGTTTAATGTGTTTTATCTAAAACATTTGTAAGATGTCTTAATAAAAACATAATGGTTGTGATTTATTTTATTATATAGTATTTAAACCTTTTTGAATAGTTTAAAGACCATAGAGGTGGGATATTTACTTACCGATAGTTTTAGACTAAAGAGATTTTAATTGGGGCTTTTGATTTAGCACATGGGAAATAAACTTTGGTCTAAAACATAGTAATAGTGGGTTTTTTGGGGATATTTAAACATAGGGAATTAATAAGTAGGATAAGGTATTTTTTAGGGATTTAATAAACTAAGTTAAAAGTTAATATGAAAAGGGGAATGTAATACACACAAAATACATAAAATGACTAAGTAAAGTGTAAAATTAAAGAAAATCTTGTCTTCTTATCATTTCACCAATACTTAGTATAAAGTATTTTTGAGGGTTTTTTGTATGCATCTGAATGAATGGAAGTTAATTAGATGGGTTTATATGCTTCATTAAGTAGGAATGAGTCTTTACTTATGAAAGAGGTTAAAATGTATGAATGAAGGATGAATGATGATAAATGGGGATTTAACATAAGAACTCAATATTTTCGACTAGCTAGTCATCGAGTCTTGGGTCTAGTCCTAACAAAAGTCAGAGAAATGCTATGAGCCTGTTTGACTGATAGCATAGAATAGTGAATACTTACAGGGGACAGGAAATTAGTTATTTTGCCCGATGATCATTATTACATGCTTTCTCCACTTCTTTCTACCTACCCAGTCTTATTCTAACATTTTTTCTTCATTTGGCAGGTGCATTTACTCTTGCAACCTCGAAACATTTATTCTTTTAAAGCATAAACTATATAGATCTACCTTATTTCATCTGAGGGCTCAGATTAAACGGTTGAGCTCCTCATTATTGTCTACCTATCTACTGATCTATTAGGATTAAATTGTCTGACAAATCTTTATTCACTATCTAAAAACTTGAAATTGAAAACATGACAAGTTAATTTTAAACAATTTAACTCATCAAGGATTATGGCATTTATTGACACTCTGCCATACTTATTTATTTTGCAGAAAAGTAAAAAAGTAGTGGCACTTGGACTTGCTCACTTTCATGTTTTATTTTCATTTTCTTTTTTGGGGTCTATATTTTTTCAAGTCCTTTGATCTTTATTTTAGGTCTTTTTACCCTTTTTTTATTTTTTTTATTTTTCAAAATATGAGAAAAAAACTTGCAGAAAGAAAGGTATGTACATATTTTACAAGACTATCAAAAGTCAATTCAAAATTATGAATCCTATTATTATAGAACCTCACTGT